>QEPC01005108.1:1523543-1581954 GCA_003113815.1 Sphenodon punctatus
GGGGGGGGGGGGGGGGGGGGAGGTATTGCCCGCCCATTCATAGCACCTCTGTATGCAAAGAAGGATCCATTTAGATAGTCTCTGGGATGTAATCCTAACTCCTACTTGTTGGTCACCATAGGAGATGAATAAGGCATCAGATGCTCAGAAGGGACAAGTGCAAGTGATGTAGAAGGCTAGGGCTCGTTTGACATCGAGAGTATGGAGGGTTCGCTCAGTTCTGGAGGAACATGGCTTTGGGAAAAAAACAGGTAAGGAGATGGATTGGTTTAAATGAAAGGGAGAAACCACCTTGGAGATGAATGAAGGGTCCGTTCTGAGGTCCACCTTGTCCTGGTGGAAATTAGTGTATGGAAGAGAAGCTCGGAGAGCAGAGAGCTCAGAAACCCTTGCAGAGGTAATAGCCAGCAGGAATGCCATTTTAATATAAAGGTTCTCTAGAGAGGCAGATGTCATAGGCTCAAAAGGAGGGCCCATCAACTTGCTGAGGACAAGGTTAAGGTCCCACAACAGGGCAGGGTGCGAAGAGGGAAGGAAAGAATTAATCAGTCCCCTCCAAAAAGTTCTCATGAGGGGATGAGAGAAGAGCGTGTCTATCCCGGCTGGGCGTAGTCAAGAGGAAAGGGCAGCGAGGTGTACCTTCAGAGAAGGGATGGAGAGTCCAGAGTCGTGGAGGTATAACAGGTAGCAGAAAACGTGGTTCATAGATGAATCATCTATGGAACAGGGCAGCGAGGCACACCAAGATGAGAAACGGGCCCACTTAGCTGCACAGGAGGCTCGTGTAGAAGGGCGACGGGAGTTGAGCAGGATCTGTGCAACCTCTGGAGAGGCATCGACCATCACTGCCTGATTAACCAACCGGAGAGATGGAGCGGTCGTATTGAAGGACAGTCCCTTGGTCTCGAGAGAGAAGGTCGGGTAGGAGAGGGAGAGTCACGACGTCCACTGACAGGGCCTAAAGTGTCTGGTACCAAGGCTGGCGTGGCCAAGCTGGAGCTATCAGAATTACGTAAGCACAGTCTGTTTGAATCTTGTGGAGAACCTTGTACATGAGGGGAACGGGTGGGAATGCATAGAGCAAGGGCCCCCTCCAAGAGATGACGAAGGCGTCGGAGATCGAACCCTGACCTCTGCCTGCCCTGCTGCAGAAGTTGTGGAGTTCTGCGTTCTCTCAAGAGGCGAAAAGATCTATAGTGAGGGTTTCCCATAACTGAAAGAGATTGGTCAAGACAGCATCATTTAGGGCCCGCTCGTGTTATCGGAAGATCTGCGACTGAGCCAATCCGCAAGGGAGTTGTCCTGGCCCGCTAGATGAACAGCCTGTAGATGTATGTTGTGGTGGATGCACCACGCCCAGATGGCCTAGGCCTCCAGGGAGAGAAGTGTGGATCTAACTCCACCCTTTTTGTTGATATACCACATCGCTGTGATGTTGTCCGTGAATATTAGAACATTCAGGCCTGCAATGTAGTTGAGAAGGGCTGCAAGAGACCAACGAACGGCCCTGAGTTTGAGAAAAATTATGTGCATGAGTTTCTCCTCGTGAGACCATAGGCCGTGAACTGTGACCTGATTCATGTGCGCACCCCAACCTGTGAACGAGGCATTGGTGGTGAGGGAGACTTGTACTTGAGGGGGATCGAATGGCATGCCGGTAAGTATGTGAGACAGGTCGATCTACCAAAGAAGGCCGTCGTAGACCTTGCGCAGAATGGTTATCTGCATGGAGAGTGGATGAAGGGTGGGGTTGTAGACATGTGCAACCCATTGCTGTAGAGGTCAAAAGCGTAGGCGGGCGTAAGGGATCACAGCTGTGGTTGCTGCCATAAGCCCCTGTAGACGGAGGAAGAAACGCACAGGTCTCGTGGGTTTTGTTTGTAGGGCTGATATGGTCGACACAATGTCATGGAATCTGTCCAGGGGTAGGAAGGCTTTTTTCTGTAAAGTGTCGAGAACTGCCCCTATAAACTGAAGCCATTGGGTAGGTACGAGGTGTGACTTCTTGAAACTGACAACGAAACCTAGATCCTGTAAGATTGCCAGGGTAAGGTTGAGATGGGTTATTAGAATGTGAGCGGAAGGTGCTGCGAGCAGCCAGTCGTCCAAATACGGGAACACTCTCACTTTCAATGTCCTTAGCTGAGCTGCGACAACTGCCACACACTTGGTGAAGACCCTGGGCACTGTGGAGAGGTCGAATCCAGTATTTCGCTGTGACGGAGGAACCTCCTCAATAGCTCTTTGAGCAAGCAGCTCCTGAACTTCGAGTAGTATTTGAGGTTTGGGAGAGGGCCCCAAAAGGGGTGGTGGTGGTGAGTTTTTGTGTTTTGGGGGGGGGGGGGGAGGACTGTGTGTAATTGTATGGAGTAAACACAAGCAATTCTCTCCCTAACCCAACGATCTGAGGTAAGAGAGACCCACTGATTATAAAAGGGTCTGAGACAGTTATTCTGCATCCCCTCCTCTTTTGCAACCCTCTTGACCTGAAAAACCTCAAAACTGCTGCTTGGGGGGAGGAGTCCAGTTGAGGAGGCGGAGAAAGACCTGCCTTTGCCCCTTTGTTTTGAGAACCGCCTTCAAGATTGGTTAGGCGGAGGCTGAGACTGCTGGTACTGAGGCGAATACCGTCTGTAGGACTGGTAAGAAGACTGGAAGCAATGTTTGGTCTGGTAAGGGTAGGATGCAGAAGAAGGGTAGAAAGGCCTCTTTCTAGCAGAGCAGATGACCCCAGTTGAGCAAGCAGTCTGGCACATTTCTTTGACCTTCTTAAGGGTGTCATCCGTGGAAGCAGCAAAGAGCCCCTCCCCATCAAAAGGAAGGTTCTCTATGTGAGTTTTATTCTCAGGGGCTAAGGCGGTGGATTGCAGCCAAGCGTGGCACCTACGTGTAACAGCAGAAGCCATGCCCCTGATATTTGAGTCAGCAATGTGCATGTTAGCTGTAAGCTGAAATTTTTGCTATTTGCACGCCCTCTTGCTGGAGGGCCAAGATCTGGGCAGGGTCAGAGGCTCTGCTCAACTGGGACCATAAGCCAGTGCTGGTAGCCACAAAGGGTGGACGCATAATTAGCAGCCCTTAGGGAAAGTGTCTCTGATGAGAAGATTTTCCTGCCTAATACATCTAGGCGCCTGCCCTCTCTATCCGCAGGGGAAGCTTGGATACCCCCTGCTCTCGATTTTAAGGAGGCTGCGGCTATAACCAGAGAGTTGGGTGCTGGGTGCTTGTAAAACATCTCTGCACCCTCTCTAGATATTGCATATAGGGAATCTGCGAGTTTGTTAGCGGGTAAAGCAGAGGATGGCTTTGCCCACACAGCTTTGGAAGGCTCCAAGAGTTGGTCAAAGATAGGGAGCATGATCTGTCCTGAATCTCCTGATCCCAGAATACCAAATACTGGCCCTGACTGAAACTTCTTAACCACCTTAGTGGGTAATTTAGGGAGGGCAGAGACGAGCCTTTTCAACGTTGTCTGAAATGCCTTGCTATCTTCAGTAGAGAGGGTAGACGTGGAGTCTGAGATGGTGTCTGGAGGGGGAGGAGAGATCGTCTCATCCTCCTCTTGCAGTGAAGACGAGGAAGACATTGAGGCACAGCACTCAGAAAAGGTTTCAGCTTCAGGGGGAGCAGCTGGGGCTGCAGCGGGGGCAGGTGCATCCCTAGATGAGGATGGGAGGCTGAGTAATGAATCAATGAGAGAAAAACCAGTAGGTGGGTCTGAACTTGTGTCTTGTTGGTAAGTACGAGCAGCCTGCTGCACCAATGGCACTGTCTGCACCGCAGGTACCGTGGCTTGGTCGAGATCCTGATGATGTCGGTGGAGCAGGGATAGGTGCCTGCAGAAGAGAGCCTGGTGGAGCCCTGGAAACAGTAGCAGTAGGAGGTGCTTGAGGTGGTGCGGGAGGTACGTATTGGTAGGTAGGCGAGTAGTGAAAGTCTCTACCTGCATGGTATGGTGACTTGCTCCGGGAATGGTGCCAGCCGTACCGGTAGTCCGAGTACTCGCACCCATGGTATTGGCTGTAATCATCCTGGTGGTACCATGCGTCTCTGTAGGGAGAGTAGCAGGAGCACGGGGACCGGGAATGCGGATCCCTATAGGAGTGGAGCGGTTCCCTGTGCTGTTGGAGATGGAGCTCGCGTTCAGTAGGGAGGTCTGGCTCTGAGGCGTCTTCCCTGCGTAAAGATCTGGAGCGGGACCGCTGATGTCGGTGGTACCCGGTCTGGGAGGCCGACCGGGAGTGCCTCTGATGGTCCGCTGTAAGAGACAAGTCAGGCAGAGCTTGCTGAGACGGCGGTACTGGGGCAGGCATGGTAGGCGGAACCGGCGGTGTCACCGGGACCTGTGCAAGTGGCTGAGATGCCGAAATTGGTTCAGAGAAAACAAAGTCTCGACCTGCAGCAAACGGGTTGAGATCATTGCGTTCGCACTGAGGGACCTCTTCTTCTTTTTCTTATATTCTCCGAGCCACCTGGAGTGACGCTCCTTAGGCTGAGTGTACAAGGGAGACCTGACTACGGCACCACGCGTGTCAGGCACCATCAGTGCGGGTATTGGTGCCGAGGCCCCCTCCGCAGACTCCTGAGTCTGGGATTGCATGGCCGGGGGCGCAGGCAGATCCTGGGGGCCAGATGGCGAGAAGAGAACAACAGTGAAGTGCTTCACCCCCCTGAAGTGCTTTTTTAGTGCGGAGCTCCTGCAGCCGCAAGGCTCTCGCTCTCTTGGTTCTTGAAGAGCGTTTAGTGCAATGAGGGCAGGTTCGGATGTTGTGCCCTTCTCCGAGACAGGCCAGGCAATGCTCGTGAGTATAGCTCACGGAGAATGTGGCAGGGCAGGAGGCGCACTGCTTTAAGCCTGGCTGTTTGTGCATGCTTTGCCGGCCTGAGGGCAGGCGGTAGGCCCCGGGGGAGACCCCGCAGGGTGGGGCAGAGCCCAACCGCAATCTGTTAAAAAAAAAAATTTTTTAAAGCTCCTTTAAAGCTGTCGTTAATAACGTCCTTGTTCTTTTTCTTCTTTAGGTTAAACAGAAAAACTACTGACGGTGCTGAAAAGCACGGGGGTCTTCCAACGCAACGCGGTTGGAAGGAACTGAGGCGGCAAGGGCTCTGCCCCCTTTTATAGACTCCCACTCTCACGCGATCTGGAGCCCACGCTTTTCAGAGTGGCGGGGGGCGGAGGAAGGGAGCCCTCACCTTGTTCTAGATCTTTCCAGGTCATCTTCTGCCTGGAAACTGCTGACAAGAGGGTTTCTGGTACCTGAGAATCGCGGAGATCCTCGAAGAAGAACCTTCTTTACAAGGCTACAACCTTCTGATCAGTACATGGGGAGGAGTGGTTTGTAAACGAACAGCTTTATCTACCAGTCCCATCGGTTGTCCCAGCTGCTGCTGCTGCAGCACTACCGGAGGGAGAGGTAGGTGAGGGATGGTGTGAGCCCGGGGGGGGGGAGGGGCGGCATGTGCCAGTCAGCAGGGGGGGGCCAGGGCAGCGGGGTAAAAAAACAAAAAAAAGACAGGACAGGCGGCCGGCCGGGCTTTGCTACCAATGGGGGTGGCAAACGGCGTCCCACACTCCAACCCGTGGCCCCTCCCTCGCAGGCCACCACGGGGCCATGCACCTGGGCGCTGTTGGCACATGCCTCAGGCTGGCCCCGTCTACAGGCCTCTCTGAATATCCCCGACCCCCTCCTCAGGATTCATCCACACAACAACTTTCCCCCTTGCAAACTCAACACATTTCTTAATCAGCATTTACCCTGCCCTGTGGAAATGTGATTACACAACTGCTAATCTCTCTGCATTTCAGTGGTCCACCCATTGCATCAAGTAGCAGAGAACAAGGGATCATCAAGGAGCACAGGAGGGGGAGGGATGGATCCAGAAGAGTGCAGACCGTGTGACCACACAGGGTCCTATGGGTCAGGAGAAGGAAATGCATAGTGTCCATGAATAAAGTTACAACATGTGTGTGAGAAGCACTGGCATAAAATACAGGCCCACAGGGAGCACTGGCCTGTGGAGGTCCTGCAGCAACTCGGGAGCATCCCCTTCTCAACACATGGGAAGCATGAATAAACTAGAAATAACAGATGTGCAAACATCTGTGGGTAATGCCATGCTGCCTTTGTGCCATTATCCACTCAGCTGCCCTGAGCCTTAGGGGAAGGGCGGGATAGAAGTCTAATGGAATAAAGAAATAAACAAAAATAAAATCCTTACCTGTAATGTGGGGAGCCCCGGCCCAACAAGGCTATTCTGTTTAACTGAACATCAGAAGTTAATTCCAGTAACCGTTTCCTTTTTCTAATGAGCAAGTCCCAGGGTTTAGCCCTGAGGAGGGATAACGATTTCACAGAATACTCCAAATGTGGGTTTGCGCCATTACCACTCAGTCTGTTGTGTGAATGAACTAGGGCTGATACTTGATCTTGAGTTCTTCTCGTTTATCGTCGAGAATCACGGTTCGACTCATTTTAAACAAGAAACGATAATCGAGAAAAATACCGATTTCTCAACAGTTCTTGGACGAGAAATTGTTCTTGAAATACCGTTTATCGTTTACTGTTACTGTTTACTGCAATTTACCATTTACCACTTAACGTGTACCGCGTTCATCCTGGTAATGCGCATGCGCTAAGTGGCACTTTGTGCATGCGCATTACCGGGATAAAGGTGGTACATGGTAAGTGGTACACAGTAAATCGCTAAATGGCAAATTGCAGTAAATGGTATTTTAAAAGAAATAAATCTCAAGTGACATCTCTGTCTCTTGTCGAGATTGTACCGAGATCTTGGTGACAATTCAAATTGCTTCGCGTTTCAGCCCTAGAATGAAACCACTGGATCCCCCTTCCCATTCAGAACAGGTTCCTTGCTTTACCTTCAAGGCTTTTCATGGTCTTGCTCCTTCCCATCTCTCTGCCCTTGTTTCCTGCCACATTCCCACCCAGGCCTCCTCTGCCACTACCCTGGCTCCTCGAAACATTTTCCTCTTCTCCCTTGCTGCCCTCAATGCTTGGACCACCCCCACCCCCCGGATGCATTCACTCGGCTCCTTCCTCCCCCAATCCCTCTTGAAAAGCTACCTCTTCCATCAGGCATTTCCTAGTTCCTCATCCCCATGGACTCATCACTAATGCCTCTTCTTCCATCCTACACTTGGGGTCCCCTTCTACCCTGTAACCAACCTAAGCATGTGCACCTGCAACTGTTCAACTTCATGAATGTATCCTTGTCTCTCCCTTGGTTATTCTCTTGCTTCTCTCCCCTTGGGGCAGGAACCTGTCTCTAATTAATTGTTGTACTATGACAAGTACATTGCTGCCAGTTGTAAATGAATATAAAAGCTGCAGGATGAAAGCTGCAGGATGCGATACATCCCCCTGGAGAGGAGCATGCTGTTTCTGCAGCAATCCCAGCTCTGGGGAGCCATGAAACCCTCCCCTCCACAAAGCCAGCCCTCCCCGCTCCTTGCATACAATGGAATGTGGAATATCTCACCTTGCCTCCATGGAGAAATCCGTCGCTGGTCTCTCTCTATTCAAATACAGAGACAGGAACCTGACAATCGTAATAAGACACCAGGACATTTCTCCAGTTGCAACACAATCCCATTTAAAAAATAAATAAATTCGGATGGACCCCAATTTTGAGTCTCAATGATCAAATCTTGTGACTCCAGATAGCACGAGACACACAAAATATGTCAAATACAGGGGGCAAGCAGGATAGTCAAAAGTGCAGGAAAGCTTGCCACAACCCCTCCCCCCTTGGGTCAAGTCCCAGAGTCCTTGCTCTGTCCCTCCTTTCCTGTACCTTGCTGGGCTCTGTTGGCTCCCTGGAAGAGGGGTGCGGGGTTGTACACCATGAGAGAGGAGGCACAGCATGAGCCAGGACTCCATATCAGCTCCACCCCATACCTTTACAATACCACGTTTCATTAATTTGGGTCTTTACTGCACAGAACTACTTGTTTCAAAAGAACAGAAGAATCATCCCTTTCTCATGAGAGCTGGGCATACTTTATGCTGCACATGGGAAGACACTTACATTGCAACTTTCTTTCTTCAGAAAGCTTTAAAAGTTCAAATAACCTCTTGCAGTCACTGTGACAGTAGTTCCCGAATCAAGGTAAAGCTTGTTACTGTTCTGACCAATGCCAAGCAGATCAGGTGAATTTTCTCACTTATCACCTTGTTTCTTCTCCCTACTCTCCCTTCTCTGGGGAGGTCACAGGTTAGGTGCCAGCTGTTAGTTTTAATCAGCCTTATAAGCTTCTGACTTCTCCATTGCAATGTCCAGGAAACACGTGACAAGTAAATCTCAGCACATTTTTACTGCAATGCACAAAAACTCTAAAGCGGTTGGAAGCTGCTCATGTATGAATCCATGTGCCACAAATCACAACCGCAGGCACTTAGTTACTAGCTCTGATCTCTGCATAACAGTTCTGCAGGACAACTTAATGGATGACATAATGGAGCTCCAAAAGGTGACAAGGTGGTTTCAAGTGTTATTATGGCATTAGAAAGCACTGTCCTATTCTTAGAACCATTTACCAGCAACATTTTTTTTAAAATTACTTTCTCCTTCCCCTCTTTCAGTCTCAGTGTTTCATTCCTGGCAAGAGATGGAGACAAAGTAGTTCAGATGGTATCTTTTGTTGGATCAAATTCTGTTGCTGAGACTGTGCAAGCTTTCAGGCCACACAGGACCTTTCTTCAGGCATGTCACAAGTCAGAACTCTAGACTGAGCAAATGCAGGACAGGAATATACGAGGCAGTCATACCTGTCCAGCATTTGTCCGTCGATGTAGTTTTTACTTGCGTCATGCCTGAGGAAGGGCCCTGCATGGCCTGAAAGCTTGCACACACTCATGAACGGAAGCCAATCCAATAAAATCCAAATCCTAAAATCAAAATGCTTGCATTCCTATCATGTTGTCCCCATTTCCCCCTATGGCCCCAACATAACTGGCTTATCTGCATGATGTTTAACCAGTAGTAAAGGGTGTAATTTTAATCCATATTAGCTAATGTGTGTAGACAAGCCATTCCATATTTAAACAAGTTAGCTGGCTGAGGTAAACCCATTCCTTGAAGAGTGTTTAGTTAACATAACTGATTTAGGATAATCTAGTCCTTAGTCTCTTGGGTGCACGAGATTCTTCCATAATTTCCAGAAAACATGTAACAATCCAATGTTCTATATACGTTAGACCCGTACTGGAACAATGGTACCCCTAAAGGACTTAAAGAGTTTCCAAACAAAGCACAGTAACACAGTTATTTATTGAAATACTTGAAAAGGCCGGCAATGGGGGAAAAAATAGGTTTGCCATGAAGAATTTATATTCTTTAGATTTACTTAATTTAAAAAGTGCTGTCTACAGGTAATTCTAACCAGGTAGAAAACACTCTGTGAACCATGCAACTAATATACTACAGCAGAGTAAACACTGTGTACTATTTAGTCCTACCCCATACACAGCTTTTATGAGAATGATTTACAGAGGTGAGGAATCCAACAGCAACACTTTTTCAATTATTATAAACATTTATAATATACAAATCTTTTCCTCATCTGATTGGAAAGGGCTATAAAACGTAACAGAGTGGAAAATGAAGCAACACAGAATTGCACGCAGCAGAAGAAGGTGACTGGCAGCTTTTGAAGTTTGCGTTGTAGGAGGAATCTCATTGGACAGCTAAGTGTGTGTCAGGTCGTGTGTAACATACAAAATTTGGCCAAATCTGCCACAGTGAAGTTTTTTCCCTTGAAATATAGTTCAGTGAGTAAATTGGCTTTTCAGTTAAAAAACGACAGAAAATCACAATCCCTGCCTGCAGTCTCAAAAAGAGAACTTCAAGCTGAATGTGCAATAAATAAGTAATTGTTAAATATGATCCTTGAGTTGAACCTACTCTACTGAAAATTAATTCTGCATTGTACATTAACTTCACCCATGGTGGAGCATCCAAGAACAGTATTTCTTATAACAACATTTGGGGAAGTAATGCCTCACTGCCTTAATATATACAGATTATTTACAACAAATTCCCTTTTGGCCTCACAATGTACACCATTTTACTTGGCCACTAGGAGGAGATGTATTTTGCAATTCTTTCGCCAAACATATGCAATACTGCCATTATAGCTACCATTTAAAATAATCTTATGCATGAATTACAAATATTAATAAAGGAACTCTGCATATATAAATATTTCTAGCAGAATTTAAAGCATTCAGAATGTACATAAGTTTATTTTTGGTAGGGGCCCTGAAAATGTGTCTTCCCCCCCCCTCCCCAAATCATCGCTGCTTTAACAATGCTTTGTACATGGCAAACCCCAAAACTGCAAAGACAGTAGCACCAAAACTTGCTCGGAGCCAGAATGTAGAGCTCTTGAGGTCTGCTTGGGTCACATGCCTGCCAGTTAAAAAATTAAGAAAATAGATTAATTTCAGAAAAATGATGTCAGACAACATTTCATCATAAACAGAAGTATGCTTTTGGAAATATATTATTTCACTTGTCAGACTTCAGCAGCTCCCATTGGGAATTAAGACAGAAACTTTTGATCAATCTGAACATTTGTACTTAGGTAAAGGCTTAGGAATTGAGCCTGCAAGCTTTGTTAGTCAAAGCAGAAAGTCCTGGTTGAAGTTAGCAACACTCTGCAAATAAAGACGGTCTGCAAAATCTTGCTTTTAGTTAGTTGGTTAGGAAAACAACTCTAAATTACTCAGTAAAGGAAAGCAGCAACATACTGACACACCCAGAGAAGCTAAAATACGAAGATAACATTTTTGAAACCTTCCTTCCCACCACATTTCTGCTTTCTAAAAATTAAACATCTTCAACACTGTTGTACCTCCAGTTATTTAAAATGCTGCTTTCAAGGAGTTAGCTGACAAGTGACTAGAAATACCTTCCCAAGAGCTAGGATCACAATAAAATGGCAATTTCCAAATCCCTCCCCCAACAGCCACAGAAAAAGCAATCAATACATATTCACTGACATCTCCAAATTGGCAACTGCTAGGAGAACTACAGGTTAGTGACACACATGGTAATACAGACACCAACAGAAAAACCCCACAATGGAACAGAATAGGATTAATGTGGTGGGATGACAGAAAAAGCCATGTTATGCATGACAAGAACAGAGACAGCCAATGACCCAAGTTGCCTAGGTACCAAAGTTTGTGAGCATGCTCAGTTAAACAATGCTAGCTCTCTTCAAAAGAGTCTCAAGTATGACAGCTTACCATAAAGCAGTAGATAAAGCTTTAAAGCAAAGGTTATTGCAAGGACCTTAATGCAAGGCACACTACGTCTCAAATTGATTGTTACAGAGGTAATTTACTGACCCTACAGGATATAGTAGAAGAAGAATGCTCTCTAGCCTATGTATTTTCTAGACCTATTTTAAAAGTTATGGGTTACATTGTGAAAGCTTTAAAAGTGGCTGCAGGACACAGAGCTTGAAGAGATCTTGTGGATATTCACCATGCAAGAGAGAGTTAGGACTTTATGGTGCCATTTCAAGAACTGTTATGCTGCTTTATAAAACATGGATTATGTGATCGTTATGCGTTGCCGCAACACACAAAACCAGCTTCAAATATTCTTCAATTCTCAAGCCAAATTTGATAGTCTCAGTGTGCAGCCACTGTCAACACTTCTTGATGTTCACACTGCCAGTCTCTTTCCTCCTCTGTCTTAGTCTCCCACTCCCCTTTTCCTTCACCCCAGCTTTTCCCTCCCATAGCTTTCTGTGCTCTCTCTCTACACCTTCCCCCTCCCTTGGGGACCTCCTCTCCCCTCAGTTCTGGGAACTCCCCCACCCCACACACCTTAACTCTGGGACCAAATGTCCATGCTGCAGCAGCCTATCTCCTGTCCCGGCCAGCATCATCCTGGCACCTCTCCTTCTACTCCATGAACCATATGCAGCCATGGGACCGGAGAGTACTGGGGCTGCTCCACAGGCTTCTAGCACTCAGATGTCCCTGACCCAGTGTGCTCTGCCACAGCTGCTCTTCCTCTGCCCCCACCTGCGGTGCAGCTGTGGAAATGGAGGGTGCTGGAGACGGAGCCATCTGAGTGTTAGGGGCCTGGAGCTGCACAAAATCGTGCTGGCAATTTCTGAGAAACGCTGATAAGACAATTGGGATAACACCACATTGTATACTTGTGTGCTCCAATACACATGCTGCAGAACAGGCAAGAGTTCTCCTATTTAGTGCTACTGAACAGGAAAGCATTGCACAAACCAACTCGCAGCAGCCATGCTCAAACCCGCTATCTTTATTTAAAAGCTCCTTGCAAGGTTTGTAAGGCTGGTCAAATCCACTGCTTCTTGCAAGTGTTAGTTCTTCCACAACACATCCTAGGAGGAGGAGTCTGGTGGTTTGTTTTTCTCAGGGAAGTAACAGTATGACCACCACCCCAGTTAGTCCAGGTTCGGTTACCTGTCTTCAAGTAAATGTGGCTCGAGAGAGGACTGCATGAAGATGGAATCTTCTACAAAGCTGACGGCGTGCACTTGGTGAACAATACTGCTCTCCTCATCTGCTACCAGCATGGCACCCAACTCCTCTATATGGGCTCTCAACCTTTTTACACACATGCACACAGTTTGCAGTTCATCACATGGCTCAAAACAGCAAAGTGACTCAAAGTATGCCACAGTTACACACCCAACACACTTTATAGTCAGCTACTAATGGGTACGTATTTTTGCTCCTGGTTGGTGGTTAAAGATGTAGCACATGGGGGGGGGGGGGGGGATTATAAACCTAGACTACAAAGCTTAAACACAAATATATACAAATACAAGCCTAAGTACCAAAGCTGTGAGCATTAACCAAGAGGAAGGAAACCACCAAATAAGTGGAAAATCCATCTTGGTTGATATTATATTGTCCCAAAATATTGCAGTGCATCTCCATCATAGACTGACCCACAGTACCTTGGGCAAAGCAGGCTGGGTTGATATAGAAGTGTGATCCCAAATTCTGATTAATTCCCTCAGTTCAAGTCTGGACTTTAAGAAAGTGTTTTGGGGCACAGAAAAGGTGCATCATATCCTCAGATTATAATTTTCTTAAAATACCAAGTAACTTGTGGGCAGTTTTTAATAGGGTGTATATCATGGGTGTAATTAACAGCACCAAGGTTCAGTTTTAAATTAATATTTTTTTCAATATTTAAAGAACTTTTAAAATGTGAATTGACATTCCAAGGCCACAAACCACTTACTCTGGAAGAAGCTGTGGGGGCTCCAAAGGAGTTACTCCTGAGTAAGCACTTTGTGGATAGCGCCCAAGTCTCTGTTCTCAATTCTTACTATTAATTTGCCTACAGGATGAATATGTACTACCATTTCCAAGAAGGTTTGGTCCTCTACAATGTTTCTAACAGAAATGCAATTTTTACAAGCATTAGATATGAAAGTTATCCTGCATCATTAAAAGATATCCTACACCTTTAAAAGCAAGGGCTGTATTATCAATATGCTGCAATCCTAGTCCCTTGGCCTTTGTCAAAGGATCAGAGAGACTTATAGCTTGCTCACCGCAGAGTCTCAGATTAAAATGGAGATGAAATGCTAAAAGTAAAGCTCCCTCTTCCATTAAATAAATTACCCAGATCAAACTCTGAACGAGAACAATCCAATGTCTGTGGAAACCAAAGGGGAAATATGGCATTAGATCCACTTCTATATTTTGGTCTAGGATTTTCAAAAGGAGCATAAGAGAGTCAAGTGTTCAAGTTCTACTGAAATTCATTGGAAATCTCAATCCTTCACCTCTTTGGAAAATTCCAGCTTTCACTTACAAACGTGTTTCATGACAGCAGCTGGAGTCTCTCTGCGTCTTATTTCTGTTTGTGTTTCCTATTAAAACTGGACAATTAATCCCAAACAAAAATGTGGGCTGGAATTTTTTGTGCTTTTAATGGGGTTACACCAAAACCAATCTTGGTCCAAGCTGTATAGTCTCCCTATCAGCACTGAAGTAAGCAGATGTTTACATTTTAGGAGTCAATTCTGATTTCAAGTAAATATTGATATGCCACATTAAAATAATGCCAAAATGATGTGTATTTAGAATCTAAAGTGCATCAATCTGGAACTATTACACTCAGCCACCAAGACAAACAATTCCACTAAATACAAAGTGAGAGAAGAATTTAGGCCTCTATCTTAATTAACACAAATATTATCCAGACTTAGAACTGATGAGAACAGCAGCAACTACAGTACAATTCTAGTTATCTGAGTGGCCTGGGGCACATCCATTTCAGATTCAGATAACTAGGACTTTTGGGGGAGGAAATTTAAGTAAGTGAATTCACCATGAATTTTTCTATGCGTTTTAATGAAATCTTTCCTATTAGGAGTACTAAGGATTAGGTGCTGTGCCTCCTTTAGTCGATCAAGCTTCCAGAATGAAATCTCTGTATGTCATACACACAAGTATTCAATATTATATTTTAAAGTGCGCCCCGAACATAAAACATAGGCTTTAAAATACTCTATTTCAGATTGGGGGGGGGGACCCACAGATTTAATTCAAATTGTACTTAAGCAAAGAAGCAAATAACCCACATTGCCTATTATTTTGGCAACATGTTAGAACTAGAAACAGCATTTCTTTGAACAGAAATTAACAAGTCACAAGAAGTTAGCACCACACAATAAGCAAAACAGTTAACTGAGCATGTCTGTTAATTTTGCACAAGAAGTTGTTACAATGCAGGCCAATGGGAGTGAAAGGCCAGATTTTCAAAGGCACAAATAGCTGTTAAATGCCTGGGAGTTCAGTGCCTTATTGACATTTTGTCTTTGAAAATCTCCCCAAAGTTTTAAACTCCAAATTTGGTAAGGCTTTTTAATAGAAAACAAGATTGTAAAAAATACCTACATGCTAACTATGGGCAACGGTTTTTAAAATAGCCAAATGAAGCATTCGCGAGCTTGTCATGACTGAGATGTACCATTCACATGAATATTTACACCATGATAAGCTGACACACAGCATGCAGCAGTTTACTTTGACAAACAGCATCTTTTGCCTCCAAGTCAGTCGACTTCCAACCTATCTATGCACACTGCTTGCATTACAACTACAGCTTCCATTTAATGATTAGATTTTAGGCCAAAAGTTACTCCCCAAACTGAGCTGCAACCCCAAGTGAGATCACCATCTTGATTGGTATTTGATACACAGCATGTAAATATTGTTGCTGTCTGGGACCATGGGATTGGAGTCATACCTCATGCAGGCAGTTTGAGAGCTGCTGTTTTAGGCATTCAGTTTGCCATGTTGTAACCTGTGCCTCCCAAACATCATAGCTGTGTGATCCCATTTTGAGACATACTAGAGCCCCATGGCCCCAGACTTGCGAAGTGTGAAATGCCAACCAGTATCAGGTCCCCAGCTGTAGATGGGGAGAGGGATGTCCATTTTGTGTGCTGACCCCCAGTTTGGGAACAAATCCTGGGTGTCAGATTTTTGTTCTCCCAGGACTAGGCATCCATAACACAACTCCTTGCCTATGAGTTCAAAGTATTTTACAATCCTTAACCAGTTCCCCCCTCACGACAACCCTGTCAGCTAGCTCATTATTATTCCCATTTTACAGAAGGGGAATTGAGGCTGAAATCTAGTGACTTGCCCAAGGCCGCTCAGGGAGTTCATGGCTATGCCGCTACAGCAGCATTTGAACCTATCCAGGTCCAAGTTCAACACCTTATGCACTAGGCTACACTGACTATCACCGCATACCCAAGTGTAAAGCAATGTAAAAAACCATTTCAAGACATCCCATCTGTAGAAGGGAACACATTGATACACCTTTGCAAAATTATACTTCCCCACATTCAGTAAAATGGGCATATTAGCACATAGCCTAGGAATACAAGTGCTTTGCAGTAGAAAGGCTACTTCCAACATGTTTAGCTTAGATTTTGAGACCAATGATTCTACTGCATTACTGGTAGTCCATCCATTATGCACTAACCCTCACTACAGTAAAAAGGAGACTGCAGAAAGTGTTCAAAAGATTCCTCGAACTGCTTACGCCATAAAATTTGGCATATTTTTTAAAGCTTCTCTCCAATCTTGAAAAAAATCTCCCTGATAACAAAACACAAGCTGAATCAATACAACCATCGTGCTTTTAGCCTTTACTGCAGTTGACAGAGTAAAATGCTGCCAGTGCACAAGAGAAACAAGAGGATTTTATGGTTTAGAGCTAACAAAGCAGAAAGAAAAATCAAAATCTCATTAGCATGCAAAACATATGCACAACTAGAAATAACCAAAATGATGGTTAACACACAACAGAAGGGTTAGACTTATACACACAGAAATATTATTTTTAAAGAGAGGTGAAATAATGCAATAAAAAGAGCATAAGTGCCAGCCTGACAAATGAAAAAGGACACCTAAAGGAGAGAACAAATTAAAATATATAAAAATACTACAGCATAGTGTATATAGTACACGACGTGTTTTCTTTCAGACATGCAACGTACACGATGCGTTTCTTCTCCGACATGCAATGTACAGTGCTTTAAACACCGTGCCCTGCTCCTCCTCTAGGACTCTAGAAACAAGGTTCCTGGGTAGTTCAAACCAACAATCCTACACCCCACAACAGTTGCAAAAGATACACATCTCCATTTCTATAGATTTGCATTCCTGTAACCCCAGGAAATCTCAGAAGGGATCGCCAAACCAGGATGGATACAACAGCCATTGTGGATTCATTCAAAATAGTCTCTCAGCAAGTTGCTCTGCTAACCACGCATCCCATTTGGAAGGGGATTTGAGTACCTTCTCTTCTGTCTGTCCAGCAGTTCAAGAATATCTGCCTGACCACGATTCACAGGGAAGGAGGTGTATAGATCTCTACTTGTGCTTTGACTTTTTTTTAAAAAAAAATCCTTCATTCAAATGCATTTTCCATTGAGGTTCTTACATTTGAAATATATTAAACTATCCATCATATTAAACTATCATATAATGTGCTTTATTTCTCTCTAGCAACTTTGCTTCCACTTCAATAACGGTTCTTTAAAGCTCTATATTTTGTTAAGGCCACCGCTACCAGCAGTGACTGTCAATCAATAATTAAGGATTCCACAGTTGCTTCTATTTTATGAATGAGAACAGCACCTGTCACACCTACATGATTCTTTTTGACATTGTACACACTTTATACACACTATACTCCTGGGATAACTATTTATACTTAAACACACACTACCCAGTTCACTTTTCTAAAATGTGGGCAGCCTGTATCAAACTACAATATACACCCCATTACTGTAAGTAAGTTAAAGGAGAGCCAACTTGGAATGAAGCTAATTAGATAAATGTGTTAGTATACTGGAACCTACTAGCACCGACTATAACAACTAAATGACCATACACAAATGAAACAAATAAATAAGTCAATCTACCGAGGGCAGAAATACCAGCACAAAAGATTTTCTTCCTAAATTAGTTTTAAATGAGCGCGTGGCTGTCACATTTGGATCCCAACAGGTGGTGCTGGGAGACTCTTCATCTCCTCTCTGGGGCCTTCCGTGCGGATTGCTGCAGGGTTCTATTCTGTCCCCACTCCTGTTTAACGTGTATATGCAGCTGATGGGGGTTTGGGGTGCGGTGCCAACAATTGCAAGGGGGTTTGGGGTGCGGTGCCATCAATATGCTGATGACACTAACTTCTATCACTTGTTTTCATCTGACCCAGGCCTAGGAGTCTTGGAGCTTTCATGTGTGGTGTGGTGGAGAGTCAGTGTGGTGTAATAGCTAAGTGTGCAGTACCTGGACCGGGGTGTGTGTGTGTGTGTGTTCTAGTCTTGTCTTAACCAGAAACTCACTGGGTGACCTTCGGCCAGTCACAATATTCCCTCAGCCTAACCTACCTCACAGGATTGGTGTGATGATTAAAAGTTGTGTTAACTTGTTATATGTAAAGCACTCCGATTGCTATATAAAAATAAAGATTATTATTATTTCCCGGTGTCTGGCAGCTGCGGGGAACTGGATGAGGGCGAGTCGATTGAGGCTGAATCTCGACAAGACGGAGGTGATGCTAGTTGGTAAGACCAGTGACCTGGGGTAGGTGGGAGGGGGAAGAGAGGGATGCCCATCATCGATGGGGTTCACCCACCTCTGGTTTCTCAGGTCCAGAGCCTGGGGGTGCTCCTAGGTCCACAGTTGCACTTGGATGTGCAAGTGGCAGCTGTGGCTGGGGACGCCTTTTACCAATTACATCTGGTTAGAAGGCTCTGGCCCTATATTTCTAACTCTGACCTTGACACCATCATCGATGCTTTCATTACCTGCCAATAGTCTTTCGGGTCTGATTCAAGCTGCTGGTTTTAACCTTTAAGCCTTTAAAGTCTGGGTCACACTTATCTGAAGGACCGTCTCATTCCCCAGGCCCTAAGCTGGCCTTTGAGGTCTGCCGGTAGTGTCCTCCTTGAAGTCCTGCACTGTTGGTGGATGGCCACTATTTTATTTATTTAGATACATTTCTACGCTGCCTAATCTGCCCCCGACAGCTCTAGGCGGCTCACGTATTACAATATAAAACAGTAAAAAAAAACAAAAACATCCAAACCCCGCCAACAACACACTGACGTGCACAGAAAAAAAAAACAAGGAAAAAAAAAACCCACCCTCCCACCCATACATCTCCCTCATTCCCTCCCCATCGCTGAAAGCCTGGCAAAAGAGTCATGCCTTACATTGGTGCCGGAAAGTGAGCAGATTAGGACGAGGGCGTTCTTGGTGGCCACACCGTTGCTGTGGAACTTCCTGGAGGAGGCCCTCTCCTACTCAGACCTGCTCACCTTCTGGCAGCTATGTAAGACCTTATGGTTCTGCCAAGTATTTGGGGAAGGAGATGGGTACGGTGGGGAGGGTGTATTGGGGTGTGGGTTGAGGGGAGATGGGGTATCATTTATATTTTATTGTAATACTGGTTATGTTTTAGGATTTCTTATTGTTAGCAGCTTCGAGTTGCCTGAGGCAGGAGGGACGGGGTATTAAGAACACCCCTGCCCAAATTTAGGTAATGACAGCACCCCTCAGCTAGACAATGGGTGCTTTGATGTCACCACAGTCCCTGATGGTAATTTCCAGGAACCCCGTGGAAGACATGGGATGTTGCCAGCTGTAATGGTGCCCACTGATGTCTGTTCACAACCTGCTAGGTGTCTGCTATTATTGCTTCTCATTGTTTGCCCATAATTGTTGCAGACATACAGTGAGAAACAGGTCCTCCCATCTGGTAACAGCAGCTATGGGAAAGACCCAGGGGAGACAGTCGCTGCAGCAGCTGCATCGAAAGTGCTGGCAGAGGCAATAGTGTCAGTGTAGAGGCCCTGAGAGAAGCAGTGGTTGTGTTCCAGCACCAATGATGCAACTGGTGCTGTGCTCCTAGAGTCCCCCTCGCCACTTGGCTCTCCTGCCACACCTGGTGCCAGTGTCACTAAGGGTGTTTTCAGGTACGACACTAGATTAAGTTTAACCACACTTTAAGCACACTTGAACATTTCTTATGCATGTTGCAGGGCTGTATTGGTGCCCTATGCAGCCCTGCAACATGCAAAAGAAATGTTCAAGCGTGCTTAAAGTGTGGTTAAACTGGGGTTAGCGTCATGTCTGAAAACACCCTTAGTGGGACTTGCTGCCACCATTGCTCCAGGCCTCTGCTACAAATAAGCCCCCTCCCGTACACCCACTTTCTATCAGTCGATGCTGTGTGCCAGCAGCTCCCCAATAGTGTTGTTACGTGCGGCAACCAGCCACAAACACATACATAGCAGGAAATGTAGGATGTCTGGTTACATCTAGTAACACCCACGAGTAGGGAACTGGGATAACTATCCATAACCACTTTAAGAGGAGAGCAAGCACACTGTATTTTTGATGACCTCCATACCGTCAAGTCTTGTAAGTTTATGTGAGGGTTTGAGAAACTTGTTTCTTTCTGAGATTTCCCCATTAACACTGAAGTTGTGACTGGGATGAATAAGCAGGCGAGGATGATTTCAAAGGAGTTATTTAAGGGCTTATATAGAAAGAGCAGAACATGAATGGGCCACATCAAAAGGTTACAGAGTCATTTTTAAGAGGTAAGTCTTATTCGCCTGAGCTAAAGTATCTCTCTCTTATAAGCATTTTTATTGTATCATTAGCATCTGACTTAGTCGTGATAAAATGTGAATTTAAAGAATAATTACTATCCTAATTCTCTCTTTTCCAAGTCAGAAAACTATCTGAACTCTTGTATACACACCTTGTGTAACAACCCTGCCCTGAGCAGAAATAAACAAGCCATACACAACACAAGACAGCTCTTAGGCTCTGCCAGTAGAATGCTAACCATTGCTTTATAAGATGCTTGCTCAGTCAACAGTCACTAGCAGATGGCTACTGAACACGAAGCCACTGTACTACAGAAATATTGTTTGGTTTGAACTCCCATTCATTTGCTGGGCCAAAATGAGCTGTTAGTACTTTTGTCTGTGGGTCAAAGACAAGGGTTTAAACAGACACAACCTGCAGTACAAACAAGTCAAGATGCACTGTTTTCAATGTTGAAAGATGCTTTGCAGAATACTTTTGATGCTGCTTTGCCAATTGCATTTTCCCCAAAATATATGAAAGTTTGGAGCAGTTAATGAATTTACCAGTGTGGCAAAAATCCCTAAAATGTGTAAGCAGGTAGAGTTCTGTATGATGGGAGCTGGCTGTTAAAGCCTCAGATTTCTTCACAACATATCCACTAATTTGCACAAACCTATGTGCTGTTAACATCAATAAATGTATTTTGAATTGTTAACTCCCACAAAGCTACTTCTTATGAACTGAATTATAAACACAATTAGACAGCACAGTGTTTTTTACCTAACCCTTACCTGACTGGCATCAATATGGAAGTAATGTACTTCTAAAACCTACATCTAGGCAGTATACAGATCTAGCCATACAACATAGATCTTTTATATACTTAACTATTAAACAGCTTTGAAAACAGCATTCTATTTCTCACTACACAGGTCTAATTCCTCAATATTTTGCTGCCATCCGAGATGGTGGGTTGCCATTTAAGTCTGCAGTGTCTCAATAGGATTCCGTTAGTCTAAACTCAATGTCAGCAGAAATGCTTTCATCAAATATCACTACCGATATGAAGACAGGTCTCCATCTGTTCTGTGGATATGGAGTGAAAAATCTGCATCATGGAGAGGTTCACCAATTGCTTTTGGTTCAAGAATATATATATATATATATATATTAAAAGCACACCTGGTACCTAGTAAATAAAGTAAAGGACCTGTTAAGAACTGTAGTGAAGAGTTTGTTCTTTACAGATTGCAGCAAGTCTGAGTTGAGGAGGTTCTGACAGATGCAAAATGTACACCTGTTGCAGGTACACATACAGCGTAACCGGGCATGGCTGCGAAAACACACAGAAGGACAGGAGTTGAAATCTTGCTCACCGAATCAGGCGCACACTAGGGCTGCACCAAAACCAAGAGATTTAGGAATAAATCAGATAAATTTTGAAAGAAGGGAAAGGGTAGTCAAGCGAGGCAAGGGTAAAACTAAAGCTGTGCAGAGCTCCTGAAGGGGCCATTTAAAATCAATGACATATATTGACAACATCTCCCCCCCACATAGATTAAAAGCTGGAACCAACATATATTAAGAACAATGCTTGTCATCTTTGGCTTGGAAAGCAAGCGAAGTGTCAGAAAAGCTGAATGGATGTGCCCGCACAGCAATAGATAACACCCTCTTCATTGAAAGGAAAATTGGGAAAGCCACATTTTTCTAACACTGGGGCAAAACACACACATTTTCATTTAAGTGACAAGTACCCCCTACTTCTTCAGCCTCCCCACCAACACACACATGCTTAAAAACTAGTGGGAAGTAAGGGATATTTCTGTAAGACAAACTAATAATTTCACATACTTTCTAAAATGTACTAGCGTTCCAGCAGCACTAAACACACCAAAAGTAGGAAAACAGAAACCTGACTGATCTAATCCAAGAAATTATTTTTTTCAAATCTGGATTTTCAGGTGAAGATGACATGATTTAATTTAAAGCCAGCGCCAGCTGTCATACTAGAATCCATCTGCTACTAACCGTGTATCTAGTTCATCAGCATAGATAAAGCTCCATCTACCAAATAGAGGGATGTAGAGTGTGCTTAGCAACAGAGTGAGATACTTAGTATTAAATCTGAAATCTTACAAATGTACGTGGTACTATATGAAATATGGGATACTGAGTTGAAATGCACATTAAAAAGCATTCACCTAAGACATAATTAAGCAACAAAACATCAGACAGTGCATTTTTAGGGTATTACTGCAAACCAAAAGGTATTCTTAATCATATTTTGTCATGGAGTTTGAATTGCAAATCAATCATTTTATTGTCACTACAGCTTGAACTTCTAAACTGTATTTGTCATTAATCACATCAATGATTACTAATGCTGCTTTAGAAAATTAAAAAGTAGAGCAAATCATGCATATAACAAAATGACTTTTAATTACATGACCATTTGATACATTTTGATGAAGAACTAAAATAATTGCAAAAGATATGGTCCAATTGTATCATATGGCAGATTTAAATTTTGCAAACAGAGCAATTTTGTTAATATCTCTTTTTCATCAACTTCTGGTAGCTATTTGGTATACGGGCAAAAAAATTACTAGACTCTTACATGCCTGTAAGGAAGCATCTCATGAGATGAAAAGCTGCAAAAACCTGTCTTCTTGAGTTTTTTTTAATTTATTTTTTATTTTTAATCATGTGAAAGGATTAGATCACAGGATGCCTCAGTAAATAACCCACAAATGTCAGGGTGCAAACCAAGGTTTGTAACAATTGTGCTAATTTCCTCTTGCACATTTCTTGTAATGTTGGGATGGACACTCCCCACTTTTAGTCCACAGAGACATGAGACAGCCGCACAGTATCATGGGATTGCTAGCAGCGTCAGAGGCAATACACAGGGTAAAACAGAAAGTGGGAGAAGCAACTTTTACAGTGCGGGAAACAATATGCAAAAAAGGATAAGGCACAATCATTCTCTCCCACAGGAAATTTAAAAAGCGGGAGAACACACTTGTGTGAATGTGCCCTAAGTATTTGCAGGATTGAGGCCTGGAGGGTTAGACTCGGTTACTTGTCTGCAGAGCAAGTGATTTTCAATCCAAAAGTAATCTCCCAGAAAGGCACTGCTTATCTTATTGTAACTAAAAATTAAAAGGTATCTAGTACATCCAAATAAGGAAATATTCAAACTTGTGTATGTCCTGGCCAGTATAAGACATTGCTAGCCATTTGCACGCCACCATGAGAGAGTCCAGAGCTCCATGTTTAAATATAAACAGCTCAGAAACCAAGCCCATGTTGGTAGATGAAAATAGTTGCCTTTGATAATAGCACTCATTGGTTACTTTTAAGACATTATATACTATTGTTCTATTTTAAAATTCTCACTATGCAAGAACTTGCAGTATCTAGGAATCCAATTTCTTCTGGATATGCTCATAATGTCCCACTGACAATGATAGATAGCAATGAGTTATGCATGCGCACATTGAGAGAATAGAACCCTGTGTCTTTATGTGCTAGATATGTCACAGATTTTATAGGTAAATATTCAAATAAAAAAATGTATTTGCTGAAAAGTGTGTCACCAGCAATAGCTTGTACAGATAATTTTAGGATATATTTAAGTAATCCAAATTTCTCAACTGAGTTAGTGGAATCTTTCAGTTCCCACAGATCACTAACATCTCTCTCTGTTGCTACACAACTTCAGTGAGGCAGAGAGTTCCATCCTTGTGGCTAACAATGGCATGCAGTGTCATTATGACCCATGCAGCATGAGAACAACAACAACGTATCGGGTACTTACGGGTACATGGCCATCGTCGTTAGTTTAACAAAGATATCCTTACTTGGCGTATCAATAGTGTTACAAGTAAAGGCTTGTGGTGGAGGCATTTTGTGTTTCTTGCAGAAGTCAGCAGGGGAAATGCTATATTCTTGTTTAACTTCATGAAGGTCTGACTTTGCAGCTATTACTAAACATGGCGTCCTGCTGTCCATGAAGTGTTGCTGCAAATTCACAGGGGGGAAGGGGGAAGACAAAATAAAAGATGTATCCATTTATCCAACCACCTAGAACAGTTGATAATTAGCGTTTTGTGTGGCAACACTCAACGGCTTTGGTTATCTGCTCCGAATCTTGTTCAGTACATAGAACACAAACTCATACAACCAATTTCTCTCATAAGCAGAAGTAAATCTTTTAAGTCCATTTCCAAAACATACAATGGGCATCATCAGACATAACATGCTAGCTACACAACCAGTCACGTGTTTAACATGGGTTGCCTCCTGAAAAGTCATGGGTGAGGACACCCCGAGTTCTCTGCCAACATATAGCTGCCGTTGCATCTAGAGACATGCAGTGCCCCATTTCTGCTTGTGGTTATCCGAGAATGATGCAATAGCAGCCTGGGCATAGGCTTCCATGGGGAAAGTCTTGTCAGATAAAATTACAATCAATCATTTGTGGACAGATTTATTCCTTGATGTTGCTGCTGTTACAGAGGGCGTTGGGCTGAAGTCGGTTGCACTGCACTTCAAAAAGACAGTTAGGGATAGGGAGGAGGGAAAAATTACTTGCAAGTCCTGCATCAACAGCTAAACTAGCATTCTACCAGGAGGAAGGAGGTGGCAATGAGGCCTGGCAGCAGAGGTGTCAGCAAGAAGCTGGATGGGTGGAGAAGTGGGGAATGGTCCCCATGGCTGGTGGGAGGAGACTATCAAGTAGCTGGTCCAACACACAGCTGCAGTACCATCCGTATAACCAGCTATGCGATCATGACAATATCACACAAATTCAACGTGCAATGTATCTAGTATGTCTGGTAACACCCAATGAGATTTTATCTAGAAGGTGACTCCGGTAAATAAATAAAATTTCAGTTTTTCCACAAATAAACTTAGAAAATGATGGACAGTTACGAAAAAAGTATTGGACACAAATGCATTAAGAGTAACTCAGCTGTGCCACATAAAGTGTATTTGCCTTGCACTTAAAACTTGCAGTTGGATAGATCCAACTATTACACAGTAATTAATGCCTTCTATTTTCCACACTATGATTATTTACATTAACATAATAAATCCAATGCTGATTACTAGAATCAGTGTGTTCTGTATAGGCAGGCAAACTGCAGCCTGCCATTTATAACATCAAGTCTGCCAGCACAGCCCCAAGCCTCTGCGACATGTTCGAATGCACCATTTGGATGTAACCAATTCTCACAGAGGAGGGAGTGGACACCTTCAGTGCACAAACATGAAATTACTGGAAGTAATGGATAGCTGAAAAGAGGCATGTATTTTAGGGAGTGTGGACTAGCATTCCTGGATACATACAAGACACAAACCTTAAAAATCCTGGCACAGTATTCAAAGGATTTGGGGTTACTGACATCGTATACCAGGCACACAGCATCACAAATGGCCTCAGCATCAGATAAAAATTCAGATTCGCTAACATCGTGCAACTGAAAGAGGAGGACAAAAGCTTTAATTATAAAATCTCTTTACTCCATTAGTTTTTTAAAAGTTTAAAAATAAACACATGGGACCACCATAGAGTAGCTAGAAATTACTGAATATAAATACGTATGTCAAAGTCATACAGAAATTAAAGTGTCATAGATCCAGCCCATACCTGCTTTCGCCAAACTGTAGGAAACTGACAAACCCCATAAAGAGAAACACTGGTTTACACCACATGAAGCCCTACATTCTGCTCCAATCCGGATATCGCCCTAAAGCTAAAATCACTACACTAGGCAATAAAATCTAATGAGAAAAATGTTAGATTTAGCCAAAAATATATAAAAACAGTCTCTCCTCTCCTCTCTCCACTGGCTTCCCCTTCCCAAGCGTATTCTGCACAAGCTCCTCGTCTTCACCTACAAAGCCCTTCACAACCTCGCTCCCCCCTAACTCTCTGCTCTGATCTCCCTCTGAACCCGTTTGAGCACTCCGCTCCTCTTCCATCCCCTCCCTCACCCCCGCTGCTCCCGCAACCGCCTTCGTCCCTTCTCCCTTGCTGCCCTGCACGCCTGGAACTCCCTCCCTGCCCTCGTTCACCTTGTCCCCACACTCCACACCTTCAAGTCCCTCCTCAAAACCCACCTTTTCCACTCCGCCTTTCCTAACTCCTGCTAATCACCCCCACCCAGGATTATCCCCTACTTGTTATCTGCAAACTCCTATTTACTGTAACCAAGCCAAGAACGTGTACCTGAGTTCTCGCATCCTCGTGAATATTGCATCCCTTGTCTCTCCCTCTGTTCCCCCTTCCCTGTCTCCTCTCCCTCTGTCTTTAGATTGTAAGCTCTCGGGCAGGGACCGTGTCTATTTTATTCTCGGTAAAGCGCCAGGTACATTTCTGGCGCTATATATAAATGCTTATAATAAGAATTTATTAATACAACTAGTATAACAATATTTATAGGAATATAACAAATTATAACAATGGAATAAAAACTACAGACTATATAATACAGATTTCAAATGTTACAATGCTGTACAATGAAGCCAATGCATTTCAAATTTGTACCTCTTCCTCAGAACTTTACATTTTTATAATCAGCACTGCAGATAAGACAGCCATAACAAAAAAGCTGACAAATGAGAAGAGTATGTGAACTCCAAGGGTACGTTTGTGTGACAAGGTTGTGTGTTTTTTTCAAACATTTACTAAAAATCTTCATGCTCCCAGTAAGCTTTTTCAAATCATCATGTTTGTATCAGGGTTTTTTTAAAAAACAAACAAAAACCTTGGTGTTCATATGCTTTTTTCATTTAACAGCTTTTTTGTTATGGCTGTAAGAAGTAGTCTTATGTGCAGTGCTGATTACTGAAACTGCTTTCCAACGATACCTGGAAGGGGCACGAACTTTTGCAATTGCCACCACGGCGCTCTAATTGCAAGGACTAGCTAGCGCCTGTCAGAATGCACCAACCCCCTTTTAGTGTGCAAGGACATTCACACATGACTGGGTGCCCAAATGTAACCTTTACAAGGATGGGTGTTCTCACACGCTAAAGGGGGATTAGTGTATGGGGGCTAATCCTCACAATTAAAGAGTTGAGGTGGTTACTGCAAAAGTTCCCACCCCTCCCAGGTAACATCAGGAAGCAGCCTAAGATGTAAAGCCCTGAGGAAGAGTTACAAACTCAAGACGTGTTGGCTTCTATGAAGAAGTTAATTGTACAACATTAGAAATCTGTATTATCTAGACTGCAGTTTTCATTACATCATCATAATTATCATATTTCTCAAAATATTTTTATAGATTAATAAAAGCTTAGTTTTAATATATTTTTGGCTAAATTAACATCTACAGTCTATTGTTTTGTGACATTGCAGCTTGAATACAGCAGAATGTGAGTACTCTGTCTCAGCATTACTATCTAGTGCTATTTGTTCTGCATTTCAGGATGGAGTTTTTCATTCTATATGTTAGATTTTGGAAGGTCAGTATTTTGAGAGCTGGGTATAGTGACTGTTATGATGGAAAAAGAACATAAACCTTGCAATAGTAAACAACTATGCAAGTACAACCAAGTGGTCCCAAGGAGTGTTTTGTGGGGATGGGATTGGGAAAACTTAAGTGTACCTTTCGAAAACTAATAAATCCTGCACACTTGCTGATTTACGAATTTTCAACAGCTTGCAACATTAAGTTTAGATAACACCAATCAGAGTATTTATAGTCTGAAAAAAGTGCTTTTACTGGAACACATAACTGCTAAACTGCCTATAAGCAGGCAACTACAATTTATTTTTTAACGTTCAGATGAAGACATTGATGTCTTACCAGCAAGTACTTTTCTTGTCCATATACATAGATGGTGTTAATCGCATAGTAAGATTTGTGCTCTGCACGTATTTGCTTCTGTCTCTGAAAACAGGCATGCAATACAAAGATTAGATAACAGGCAGCTTCCGCCCATAAACTATGCCTGGAGAATTGTTTCAGGATTCTATCCTAGCAGAATACAGATACTTGATCATAGCCTCTTGTGGACAGTTAAAGAAAAGACAGGGTCTCGCTGCCAAGATTCAACAGTAAAGATTTGTACAATATTTATTTGTATTTCTAAGTCGCCCTGAGCCTTCGGGGAAGGGCAGGGTATAAATTTAAAATTAAAAAATAAATAAAATCTGCAAAATTTGATCATCTGCAAAGCATCTCCCTAACAGGAGTGCTAATCAGTGAGTTTTAAAATTAGCCATATGCTATTAATTTACAAATTATATAAACACAACTTGTCTGTGTATAATAATAATGATAATAATAATAATTTAAAAAGTTTCTTACCCTCAGGTTTCTTCCAAGCAGTGCCTGAAGAACACCACTTTTCCCACAGCCTTTCATCCCAACAACATTACAGCTGAATACATTCCTTTGTGTCTGCTTTTTCTGAAGGTCTATCTTTTTATCTCTAGTGACTTAAAAAAAAAGTAAAGCATGTTGCACATTGATGTACACACATCATATTCTCAAACGAATCTAGTATTGTTACAAGGTGTTTCACATTAAAAATAAATGCTAATGAACTGGTACAGTTTCTTTTAGTGATCTGAAACCAAACTGAATTGCATCCAGGAAAATGTCTTGCCGAAATCATTGCTGACTGTTCACAATTTAATAAGCCAGGGAAAACATAAAAGCTAAGCAAAAGTTATTAAAATCTACATGGAGACTTGCAGTGAAATCCTGGGTTCAATACCACAGCTACCACTGACTTTGATAGATGAGGATTTCACCCTCAGTAAAACCATCAACAGCTGTAAATGTAGTTACCATATTTCTTAGCCGTTCTTACAACCAAAATTTTAAACCAGGGGTGGCCAAGGTATCAACTGCAATCAACAAAGCTCCCTGCCTATTTCCCCTTCCCCTCCATCCAAATAAATTTGCTGGAAGGCCTGGCCACACAGTAGATCACCCTAGGCTGACATGTGAAGGAAGTCTGACCTCCAACATTTTAAGCAAAGTTAATTAATAATGGTAATGCTTAAGAAAGTCTATTGCTATTCTTTTCAAGGTGAGGTGTGGGCAAATTTATGTAACTAACTAACTACATACAGTCAATGACTTAAAATTCATCCAATACTTTTTGTTTAGTGCTGCTGATTTATACAAAAATAGTGTTTTCTACAAAGAATGTTGATATGTGCCTGAGTGTAAACCCAAGGATCCCTATAAACATGTACTGATTGTTGCAGTTTATATCACAAATTAGGTGTTTTGTGCATCATTTATTGATTGGCTCATACTCCTGACAATCATCTCACAGTTACACTACTCTGAAGGATTTTGAGTGGCCCAATTTCCCTAGTAGTAGCTAAATGTGAATTGTACTTAAAGGAATACTGTCCAGCTGTTAGAACATAGAACCAAAATAGTAGTCTGTTTTATTCTTTTTTTTGCTACAGATCCACGGTCCTGTTCTACGATGTGCACAGGTGCACGCACGCAATATGTGCACAGCATACCACAGCAGCCCTCACTCTCTTGAGCTACCGCCACGCTCACCCCCTTGATGGCTCAAGCAGAGGGAGAGGGGAGGCTGTTGCAGCCTCCTGCAGGTGACAGCTCCAGCTCAGTTAGCAGAGTAGCTCAAGGCTCTCCTCCCATCGCAGGGAGGGAAGGGGAAAAGAGGGCTGTGAGCTGTTCTCCTAGTCTATCTCCAGCTTCCGCCCGCCTGAATCCACGGCAACCCTCCCTTTCCCTCTGCCCAGCTGCCCCATAGGCACAGTCCTATCCTCTCACATCTCAGGGCTGAGAGTGTGGGGGCAGTTCAGAAGTGGTACCGTGTGTGCACAAATGTGCAAGAGCAAGTCTGTGCGTCACGCGCACCACGGATCGGAGCCTATGGATCTACAAGTTTCAATGAGGCTACGCTGGAGTAAACCGTCTATGGATCACAGTCTTTTTGTAGCCATATCATTCAATTTCTCTGCTCCTCTATGTGTATGTCTGAAATCAAACTTTTATTATTATTATTATTATTAAACATTTATAAAGCGCCAGTAACAACCTGGCGCTGTACAGAACATATAATCAGCTGCGGTCCCTACCTGTGGCTTACAATCTAAAAGACAAGGAGGGGGAGACAAGGAGAGGGGACAGCGGGAGAGACATGGGAGAAGACAAACAAACATTCAGGCGGATGCGAAGTCTCAGGTGCGTGTACTTGGCTTGGTTACAAGGTGGTCGGTAGCAGCAGTCAGCAGAGGAGGGCTGACAGTAAGAGCAAGGGGAAAGACTAGAGGGCATTGGGAAAGGCAGCATGGAAAAGGTGGGTCTTGAGGAGGGATTTGAAGGAGCGGAGGGAGGAGGCGAGGCGGACGTCGGCAGGGAGGGAGTTCCAGGCATGCGGGGCAGCGAGGGAGAAGGGACGAAGGCGGTTGGGCGAGCAGGAGAAGCGAGGGAGAGCGAGGGAGGGGACAGCGGAAGAGCGGAGAGCGCGCGCAGGAGCGCGTAGGGCGATTAGGTCCGAGAGGTAAGGGGGAGCTTGGTCATGGAGCGATTTGAACGTGAAAACCAGGAGTTTGAACAGGATACGTTCAGGAAGGGGGAGCCAGTGAAGGGAGAGGAGGAGAGGCGTCACATGGTCGAAGCGACGGGCAGAGTGAATGACCTTGGCGGCAGAGTTTTGGATCGCCACAAGGGGGGACAGGTGGGAGCGAGGGAGGCCAGCAAGGAGGAGGTTGCAGTAGTCGAGGCGAGAGATAACCATGGCATGAACAAGGATTTTGGCCGAGGAGACAGATAGAAAGGGGCGTATGCGGGCAATGTTGAGGAGAGCGAATCGGCAGGATTTGGCCACAGAGTCAATGTAAGGTTTAAAGGAGAGGTGCGTGTCAAAAATGAAGCCCAAGCTGCGGGCACGGAGAACAGGACGGATGGTGACCCCATCAATGCAGATGGTCAGGTCAGAGGGAGAGGAGGGGGATGGAGGAAAAATGAGGAGTTCAGTCTTGGCCATGTTCAGTTTGAGTTGGCGTCGGGACATCCAGGCGGAGATATCAGAGAGGCAGTCGACGAGGCGTGAGCGGACAGAGGAGGAGAGAGAGGGGGTAGAGAGATAGAGTTGGGTGTCATCAGCATAGAGATGGTATTGGAACCCGTGGGAGGCAATAATTTCACCAAGGGACCGGGTGTAGATAGAGAAGAGGAGAGGGCCAAGGACAGAACCTTGGGGAACCCCAACCGAGAGGGGAAGGGAGGGGGAGGTCGACTCGGGGAGGGAGACATTAAAGGAGCGGTCAGAGAGGTAGGAGGAGAACCAGTCAAAGACAGAGCCACGGAAGCCCAAAGAGTAAAGCGAGTCCAAGAGGAGCGAGTGGTCGACAGTGTCAAAGGCAGCAGAGAGGTCAAGGAGGACAAGAACGGAGTAGTGGCGCTTCGATTTAGCGACAAGTAGATCATTGGTGATCTTGGCCAGGGCAGTTTCAGTAGAGTGGAGGGGGCGGAAGCCGGACTGGAGAGGGTCGAGGGAGGAGTTGGCAGAGAGGAGGTTCAGGCAGCGGGAGTAGACGACACGTTCCAGGAGCTTCGAAGCAAAGGGAAGGAGGGAGACCGGCCGGTAACTAGAGGGATCGAAAGGGTCCAGGGTAGGCTTTTTGAGGATGGGGGAGACAGTGGCATGTTTGAAGGCAGAGGGGAAGGAGCCTGTGGAAAGGGAGAGATTGACAACATGCAGAAGGGGGGGAGCGACAGTGGGAGCAATAGAGGTCAGGAGGCGGGAGGGGATCGGGTCAAGGGGGCAGGTGGAGGGGTTGGATGAAGAGAGAAGAGCAGAGATTTCCTGGAGAGAGGCAGGAGGGAAGGATGCGAGGAGGGAGGGGGGCGGGGGAGGGGGCGGGAGGGGAGCGGGGGGCGGAGGGGGGCGGGAGGCAATATCCCGACGGATCTTGTCAATCTTGGAGGTGAAGAACGACGCAAGATCCCGAGCAGCAAGGGAAGAGGGCGGGGGAGGGCAGGGGGGTTTGAGAAGGGAGTCGAAAGTAGAGAAAAGGCGGCGAGGGTCGCGGGAGAAAGATTCGATCCTAGAGGCATAATAGCGCTGCCTAGCTAGGGAGATAGCCGAGGAGAGGGAGGAGAGGGAGAATTTGTAATGGAGGAAGTCAGGGAGGGAGCGGGATTTGCGCCAGAGGCGTTCGGCAGCCCGGGCGCAGGAGCGGAGGTAGCGGATGGCAGGGGTAAGCCAGGGGCGGGGGTCGAGGGGGCGGACGGGGCGAGCAGAGGGGGGGGCAAGAGAGTCAAGGGTCGAGGAGAGAGAAGCGTTGAGAGCAGAGACAGCAGAGTCAGGGGAGGAGGAGGCGAAAACGGGGGGGAGAAGGGGGGAAAGATGTGCGGCAAACTCCGAGGGAGTAAGGGCCTGCATATTGCGGAAGGGGCGCATAGAGGGGGAGGCGGAGGGGGGTCGGTGGGAAAGGCTGAAGGAGCCGAGGAAGTGATCAGAACTAGGGAAGGGGTCAAAGGAGAGGTCAGTTAGAGAACAGTTTCGAGTGAAGACGAGGTCGAGGGAATGGCCGTCAGTATGAGTGGGGGAGTCGGTCCAGAGTCGGAGATTAAAGGAGGAAGCGAGAGAGAGAAAGCGGGAAACAGAGGGGGCGGAGGGCGTGTCAACGTGAATGTTGAAATCACCAAGGATAAGAGTGGGGATATCATCGGAGAGGAAGAAGGTGAGCCAGGATTCAAAGTCCGGGAGGAAAGAGGAGAGGGAACCCGGGGGGCGGTAGATGACAGCAACCCGAAGGTGTAGAGGGGAGTATAAGCGCACAGAGTGGGCCTCAAAGGAAGGGAAGGAGGAGGAGGGGGGAGGGGAGAGGGTTTTGAATTGGCAGTGCTTAGCAAGGAGCAAGCCCACACCACCACCCAGGCCCTCAGGGCGGGGGCGGTGAGAGAACGACAGGCCCCCGGAGGATAGAGCAGCCGGGGTAACAGAGTTGGAGGGCGTGATCCAGGTTTCCGTAAGAGCCAGGAGTTGAAAGGGGCGAGAGAGGAAGAGATCGTGGATGAAGGGAGCTTTAGCCACGGACGAGCGGCAGTTCCAGAGGGAGCAGGAAAAAGGCAATTGGTGTTTGGGAAGGCAGGGGATGCGGATGAGGTTGGGGGATGGGGAACGGCCGGGTTTGGGCCTAGGGGGAATGGGTAAGGGGGGATGAGGGTGGGGAGGGGGGATGGGCGTGGGTGAGGATAAGGGGTAGGTTGGCTGGAGAAAGGCTGCTGGTGAAGGGAGAGGGAGAAGGAGGGGGTGCGTGAGAGAGGCTAGAAGGAGGGAGGTGATAGAGGGCGCGGAGGCAAGGGAGGTATAGGGAGGCATCATAGGTGTTACCTGTTCAGGGGGGTGGCCCCTCGCTGTCCTCGCTCTGGCCTCACAACGGCAACAAAACGGGCGCCGCCCGCTGGGGGCGGGCGGGCAGCTTTGGCCTGGGGCCTGGGCTGGGCCCTCCCAGGGGGTGGAGCCTCGCTCACCTGCAGGGGATGAGCCCTGCTGTTGCTCTTGCTATGGCGGCGTGCTGGGGGCTTTTACCATTGCTTAATGCAATGATTCCACAACCTTTGGCCTGAGACCCCATTTTGAGACTTAAATATAATCCCCCTACCCCAGACAGCAACAAAGACATGAAAAGCATGTGAAATGTCAATCAAGATTGCAACCCCACCTGTAGAATGTATGACTGATTTGGGGGTTTGGGAATTTGGAGCTTAATGTCAAACTGAAAACATTTAGAAAAAAATGAGCAGAATGTGAAAATTAAAAGTAATTTTACACAGAGGAGAAAGAATGTTCATACAGGATACTTTATTTAAACTCAATTTGCAACTTGGCAATTGTTTGGGTGGACTTTCTTCCCAACTAAGGCTGTGATCCACAAACCACCTAGTCCAGAGTAGCTCCATTGAATACCACAAAGGCTACAATGGGGCTACTCTGGAGTAGATGGTTTGTGGGTCACAGAGTAAGCTCCCAACCGTACTAAAACCCTGCAGGCAATTACCTGTAATTGCGGATGCTTGAGACTCCTGTTCTGTCAGGATTGAATAGCCTAAGTAACCCAAATACTCCAAGCAGCGCTGCACATCTAAGTACGTTGTCAGTCTAGTAAAAAAAAGATCGCAAAGGTTCCTCAATTGCCAGCATTCACTTACAGTTTTTGCAAAGCAGCAACCTGTCCTGGAGCCAATATTTTCACTGCTTTGCCTACATGACTACAAGCAATGAAGGTCAGGAGCGCTGCAAACTTTATTAATAAAGTAATAATATGCCACCATGGTGCTACACCATCAGCAATCTAACCATTTATTCTAACAGTCTGTGTGGCAAAGATTTCCCTGTTAGAGGGTATCTTTGGAAGTAATTTCTTTCAAGCTAATTTTCAAGAAACATCCCTCAGCTTTACAGGAGACGTAATGAGAAATCAGGGACTATTTAGAAAGAGAAGTAATTACTTATACCAGTGTTAGGGAAGTCGAGGAGCAGCTGCCTCTGGACACACTGTCTGAAACAGCCAACATTCCAGAGCTGACTGCCGCCCTCGGTGAAGGCCACAGGATGGTCAGAGAGCATTTCTGCTTAGGTCGGGGCAGGCCTTCAACTTGCTGGCTTGTTTCCTTTCCACATAATGGGGAATAGGCAGCAAGGAGGGAACAGGCAGAGCCAGAATGATGGGGGAGGTATGGGTAAGAAACATGGGGCATGAGGGAAACTTCCATTCATGCTGAGCCAGTGAGTCTCTCCTGGAAACATAAGCAGCTTTGTCAAATATGGGGAGCACTTTCAAACATTTCCCAGGTACTTTGGTGCTCCCGAACACCAGGGTGAGAATTTTTTGTATACTCTAATCCTTTTTAAGGGAGTAAACTGAAGTTCCATTAAGGCAGCTCAGGGAGAATTGCTGGCTCTTTAAGAAAGCTGTTTCAAAAATCGAAAAGGACAACACGCAGCTAAAATTACTTGTTAAATATGAGGACAGATAGCATTCTCTCCTACTACCTTTAGACACAAAAAAAGAGATCCAAGTTCAGCTCTGAGAGTGGCAATTGATTCACTGGGTACAGCTACACAAGCTGGCAATTGCAGCCACCACACTTTGGGCCGGTGAGGCGAGCAGGCCACACTATCTGGCCCCCTGTGACCATCACCAGCCCCTCCATACCACGGGTTGGGCAGAGTAGCTGGCCATACGGGGCTGGATGCCTAGACTCCTGCTGTGCTGCAGGACTGGGCCCGTTACCACTAGGCAGTTGTTGGGGGTGGAGGAGAAGTGTGCATGCTCCTTCCACTTGCACAAGAGCTGATGGGGGGGGAGCTTAGGAGGAGCACGCATACTCTTCCTGCTTCCCCAAGAGCTGATTGGAAGGGGAAGTGGAGCTGGGAAGCGCACGCTCCTCTGGGCCCAATCCTCAGACCCCACCTTGCAGCAGGGCTACACAGGTCCAGCCCCATAGGAGGCAGACCCTAAAGACACTTTGGGCAACGTTACTATGCGATGTATTACCTGCCTTTCCCAGCAGATGCATTTCGTAGCAACTGGCTGTCCACCCCAGGACGGGGTGAACATCTGGTGGCTGCTGTCCATACAGTACACTACATCGCATGTTAGCATTGCCCAAAGTGTGTTAATGTCTCGTGTGCCTTCCTCCAATGTGTTATGCTTAAAGAGGTATAGCACCAAAAGTGGGAAGATGTTTTCATGATGAACTTTTAGCTAAGCACACCAACATTGCTGCTGTTTAGCTATCTAGACAAATAGTGATAAGTAGGCGATTAGGTCTGAATGACCAAACTTTGAAAATAAATCTACACTGTAAAATTGTGACACCTTAATGTGATTATATTAATTAATAATTTGCTATTCAAGAGTACTCAGTGGAGCAGATCACTCTAATGAATATACCATCCAAACTTTCAAGATCCAATCTGATTTTTTCAGTTATATAGCTAATTATACCATTGGTATGTTAAATATGATTTGAATGGTAATAATAATATTTATTTTTATATAGCGTCGTTCCCCCCCCCCCCCCCGCTACTCTGAATGCTTCACATATAATGAATCAACACAAATTTGAATCCTCACGACAACCCTGTGAGGTAGGTTAAAGAATATTGTGACTGGTCCAAGGTAACCCAGTAAGTTTCTGGCTAAAGCGAGACTTGAATCAGGATTCCCCACTATCTCCTGATCCAAGTACTATGCACTTGGCCATTACACAGCACTGGTGTAGGAAAACTGTGGGCATTATTTAGGACATCAAGAGTACCACTCTAATCTGAGGTCAGCATTATGTCCTGAAGCAATGGCAAGCAAGAGCCTGGAATAGACCATACTTACGTCCACTGAGAGAGGAAACCCTGGTACGTTATCCACCCCCTTTCATTTGTGCAAATAGTGTTGTTGACATCAGGTCCCCATGGCATATAAGGAAATATTTTGAATAAATCTTTAAGTTCATCCGGAGATAAAGCACAGTCACGATCCTGAAAGCACAGATAAACGTTTGTTCTCCACTATCACAGAAGACAGAAGATGGAATGGGCTTAAATTGCATCAGTGTAAATTCTTGCTTAGACATTAGAAAAAACTTTCTACCGGTAAGAACTGTTGTGCAACAGAGTAAGTTTTGCCCAGAGAGGCTGTGGAATCTCTCTCATTGGATGGTTTCAAAACCCTGCTGGACAAGCATCTATCTGTGATGCTGTAGGCAGAGACTATCTCGCCTTGGAACAGGGGTTTGGACTAGACCCTTGTTGTCCCTTCCAACCATACAGTCCTATGATATTTATACCACAGCGGACAAAGCATGTTACCACCATTCACATTTAGCCTCATTTCAAACCATGCTCGTGCTATGACAAATTAAGGATTTTTAAAATGTATATATCTTGATTTAGTTTCATGTGCCACCTCAAAAATACACAGCAGCTTTCAATTCTGGGTTCAACTTGATAAGTTTCAGAGTCCCTAATATTCTACAGATGCAAAGCTACAGGAGATTCCATTAACTCCTTAGTTTTGGGGTGGGGGGGGAAGGGTTCTGATTTGCATGTGTGCACACAGCATTATATATCACAAGGCATTCATGTGTTAAGCTTTAGAAAGAGACTTTCAACATTCATTACATAAACACTTTAGTCAGATTAAAGGCTTACCAAATCATGCTTATCAAAAATGCTTTGGAGAAACAAATACGCATGGTGATTCAGTTCTGTTGTGCAGTCAGGAGGTATTTTTAGCCTGTTTGTGAAATAAAGGACCAAAAGTCACATACTACCAATAACCTGTTATTCAAGAAAAATAAATATGCAGAATCACTGTGAAGAATCTCTGATATTGCACTCAGCGTCTTTTCATGGTTAATTGGAGAAGAAAGCAAGCATTGCTTACCAGGAGTCTTTGCCCCATCTCTCATGACGCCCCCTATGCTTGGACCTCCCGACTGACCTTCAAACCCCTCCAAAAAATCTACCTCTTCTGTCAAGCTTCTCCTAGCTCCTCACCCCCCATAGGCTGCTCATTTACACTTCTCTTTAGACTGTCTCAACCCGCAGGATCCTCTTCCTCCCTCGTAACTAAGCTAAGCACATGTACCTCACACTTCTCTGCTTCGTGAAAGTATCCCTGTCCCTCCTCTTGTCCACTTTAGATGTAAGCCTCTTTGAGCAGGGACCTAACTCTAACCAGGACTGTTCATTGACAGGTACATTGCTGGAGCTATATGAATAATAATAAAATAATCTGCAATACAGGGCACTTTCAGGATGGAAAGGGAGCTTCACCATCATTCCATAAGAAATAGAAGGTTGGGATTGTCAAACAATGGGGAGCTGAGTGCAGGACTCTTAACTTTTCAAAATTCCCAGAACAAAATGAGTTCAACGCCATAAAAAGGTCAGGATAGTTTAACCATCACTACTATTACATCTTGATAGTCCTTAATTTTAAACAAAGGATAATTCAATCTAGGTTTCTGAGTATAACATAACTGCAGGGTTCGGAGAAGGAATTTCATTAACGTACTGTGGTACTTGAATGAATTGTTCCACCCTGACTTCCTCTACCCCTGTGCAACATTGGCTCAGTCTGGCACCAAACTAAGAGGAGGGAGCAGGGACCTGACCTTAACAAAAGATGGCAGCAAAAAAGATGCCTGCATGCCGGCAAAGGGGCAGCAACCTAGTGGGCCACATAGCCAGGCTGCAACATGGAGATTGTTTTTGTATTTTGTCCTTACTAGCATAAGGTTACCATACCTCCCCTTTAGACGAGGACTCTTATGAAAAGTATATGGTGCAGGGCTGCACAGGAACCCCTGGTTCCCGTGCAGTCCTACAACACATATTTTTCATAAGCGCCCTCTTTTAAAGGGGAGTTAAGGTAATCCTATACTAGCATGGCAGCCGCAACTCACCCAAAATGGCAGCCATGCCCTTCCCAAAATGGCCACCGTCTATGTGCTCTGTCCATATGCGCCATACAATAGCTACCCATGTGGCCACCAAAGTTCTGTTCTCTCTTGTGGACCCCATGTTCACCCGCCCTCTGAACCGCTTTGTAAGGAAAGGCATTGACCTTTTAAGAGTCAGCAAGATTTGATCTGTCCCTCCGGCTTGCTCCCCACTGAAGCTCCTCTCTGCCCCTGGAGCAGCCTTCACAGCAGTGGGACCCCCTCTAAACCCCTTCCCCTCCAGAAGACTCCCCAGCCAATCTCTCAGAGCAAGCCTGTGGAGGGTGGTGGAGGGAGGGGGCAGGATGAATGCAGGGGGGATGGCGGGCTCCCCTCTTCCCCCCCACCTCCGTGACGCCAGCCCGTGAATTGAGATTGGGGAGGAATGGCTAGCAATACAGTGTCCCCAACCGTCCCTGACCTGCACTGAAGCCTTTGCACCTCCACCATGCACAGGAGCCACAGCTAGCATGGGAGGAGGCTGCCAGGATCCCGTCACCTCAGAAGGACACCACCACCACCCCATCCCAGGTTTGAGGGTCACAGTGTAGCTTGGTGGCTAAGAGCCCTGTCGCCACCCTCAGACCCCATTGTGTAGTGCGTTAAAGAAGAAGGGAGATGCGGCTCCTTGCCCTTCCTCCTGCCCTAGCAAGGCCTCCCCTCTCCTCCCAACCCGAGCTGCCCTCATCTCATCTGGTCAGTTTCCTTTCTCCACCTGGGCAGCCGATAGAACCAAGAGCTACCCAGGCCCCTTACTCGTCCCCTCCACCCCCAGGTGTCTCTGGCAGCCTCAGTGGCTGGATGCCAGTGGCGTGGCAGTCACCCCATCGGGTGCTCAGCTCCCTGCGACACCTGAGGGCAACGGAGGGACAGGCTGGGTCCTGGTCCAGCCCCCACAAATCACGCCCCATGCTGATAGGCAAGCAGCTCTGTTCTTAACATAACTGCGGAGTTCAGAGAAGGAATTTCTTCCATCATCTCAAATTCATGTACAACATGGTACCATCACCATAAAATTGGAATTTAACTTATGAAGATATGGACCTCAGTCAGGGATACTCTCCCAGAGCAAACAGCAAATGGCAAGCCCTATGTCCTTCTGCTTGTCGTTTGATCCAAATGGTGAAATCCAATGGAGCCACAGATACCTACATGTTTCTGCTAACACTTTCAAGCAAAAATTGCTTATCCTCCTGTTTGCTCTGTCTACCCAAAAGTATTATTCTATTTTAAGAGTCCTGTTCAACACCCATGGAAGTCACTGAAGGAGGAGTCCAGTGAGTTCCTTAGCATTGGATCACACTGCAATCCTATAAGCACTTACTTAAAATCAGGGACCCATGTTCGCTGTGTTTTCCCCATTGTCACCTGTAACAGGATGCGGTTTATCCCAGGGTAAGTCTTGTCAGGACTAGACCCTCACAAAGTCACTTTCAATGGGAATTTAGCTCAATGTCTTTTCTTCCTGCAATACAATGTCTCTCCACCAAATATACCGTCTCTTATAGGTCTATATACAGTTCTCCACCATCGTTATACATATATACCTTGTCCATACCAGTATCCCTTTAGGCTTGGGCCCTGCAAACTCAGACACTCCTAGCTGGGCACACTCTCTTCAGATCAGGTTCCTTTCTCACAGTCTCCACTAGGCTTCAACCTCTTGTTATGCACAAATTTGGAGTCAGGCACAATCCCTCCTGTAGCTCCGAAGCTCTCAGTCCAGGCTGCACCCTCTGGACTGGCTTAGTGAAGAGACAGGGGCCCAACTCACAACCCCATGTCTCCCCAGTTCTCCCTCTCAGCTCTCTGTTCTGGTCTGGCCCTGCCACTCCCTTCACGCAGCTGAGCCAAACACCCTCAGAGAGTCACCTTCTTTTCAGCCCTAAGACGCACCTCCTTCAAGGGCCTGATGGGATAACTCAATTTATACCATTTCCATGACTGAATTTCTAGTTTTCCATTACCAATTTTCCATTTCTGCCATGAACCAAGATAGGAAAATGGTCAGGAACATTCAGAACACACACAAAAAGTGAAATGGAAAATTGAAATGGGTCACTAAAATGGAAAAATCAGCAACGGCATTACCCATAATAGTGGGTAATCAAGTGCCTGACTTGGTAATAGGAAACCATTTGGGCACTTAAAGTTCTGTCCAGAATTTCAGGTATTACCTGCAGGTAGCAAATTAGCTACCTATTCCTGCTCTGATCAGCACAAAGCATAACATGAAAATTCCTGGTATTTGTGCATTATCAAGAGACAAAAACTACTGACACGTACTGGGGGAATAAATACTCTGGGGTGAGCTCTAGGTCATCATCATATCCGAATCGACGTAACACTGTCCAAGTCGTTTCGTGTCTTCCTCGCTGAATAAAAAGTGTGTGTAGAAAAAGAAAACCTGAAATTAAACGATAGTTTTTAAAACTTAATTGCCAGGCTTGGAAACACTTTCAGCAGTGACTTTTGAGCAGGGTTGGATAAGGGTTTTTGAACATAAAAAAACATGAAGCTTAAATAAAGAGCAGATAACTAAATTCCAGTGGATGCCACTTCCTGTACTTCCGTTTATACCAGTATAATGTTCCTAGGCCTAGCTCTCATACATAACGGCAAATCACTTTGTCTTAAATTTTTGTAACAGTGACTGTTTCAATTCGAAGAAAGATTGAAATGGTTAGAAAGAAGTTTCATAAGAACATAAATATTGACATACTGGGTCAGCCTAATGGTCCATCTAACCCAGCATCCTGTATTAATCAGTTGCTTCAGAGAAGTACCCAGCAGGTCACAATGGAGTGATCCATTCCCTGCTGTTCACTCCCCAGTTCCTGACAGTCAGGGGTTATGTTCCCCAATCAACTTGACTAATAGCCTTTTATGGACCTATCCTTTAAGAACGTATCTGATCCTTTTCAAACCCCAGTTACACTACTAGCCTTAACCACATCCTCTAGCAGCAAGTTCCACAAGTGAATTGTATGTTGCCTGAAAAGTACTTCCTTTTGTTGGTTTTAAAACTGCTGCCAGTTAGCATTATGAAGTGTTTCCTAGTTCTGGTATTATTTGAGAGGGTAAACACCAGAAGCTCCCTATTTACCCAGCTCCCATACTGGGTCAGACCAACGGCCCATCTGACCCAGCATTCTGTCTTTATCGGTTGCTTCAGAGAAGTACCCAACAGGTCATAATGGAGTGGTCCATTACAAGTTCACCACCAAACTCCAGAAGATGCGGTTAAAGCCAGTAGTGTAACTGGGTTCTAAAAAGATATTATAAACTATGATCATATCCCCTCTCAGTTGTCTCTTCTCTAAGCTGAAGAACCCTAACCTAGTCAGCCTTTCCTCGTATGGAAGCCATTTCCAGTAATCACATATTAGATTTCCTATGCAAAGGTGAAGTAGAATGTGCAAATGCTTATAGAAGTACTTTTCATGGCTCGGTCTTAGTTTTAGTATTTCCCCAATGCAGTACACATACTACTTATTAAGGCTGTGCCTACACTAAGCATCTGCCTATAGCTTTTCACTATTGTCACAGGTGTAGCTCTAACTCGGTCCATGGGAATGCTAATTAATAAAAAACATACCGACATTTCCATCTCCTACTCTAAGCAGACCATAATGTCGATATAGCTTACTGAATGAAGTGTTGTCTTGGACAAGAAAGACCAGGGTTCAAATTCTATTTTAGCCATGAACTCACTGGGTGGCCTTGGGCAAGTCACTATCTGTCGCAGCCTTAATTCCACATCTGTAAAATGGGAATAAAAATGACCTACCTCACAAGTTTGTTGTAAGGATGAAACAGATAAGAATTCTCCTCCTACCTTTCTGATCGCTCCTTCAATGCATCTCTTCCTAACTCCTCCTCCTTCCTACCCCTCTGAGTCGGGGTTCGCCAAGGCTCTGTCCTTGGCCCTCTCCTCTTCTCTATTTACACCCAATCCCTAGGCAAACTCATCGCCCCCCACGGGTTCCAATACCACCTATATGCTGACGACACTCAACTCTCTCTCTCCACTTCTTCCCTCTCCCCCTCTGTTCAAGCTCATCTCACCAACTGTCTCTCTGATATCTCCGCCTGGATGTCTCAACGCCAACTCAAACTGAACATGGCGAAAACTGAACTCCTTATCTTCCCTCCCAATCCTTCCTCTCCCCTGTCAATTGCCATTGACAGGGTCTCCATCCTCCCTGTCCTGCAAGCCCGTAGCTTGGGCTTCATTTTCAACTCGCACCTTACCTTCAAACCCTACATTGACTCCGTCGCCAAATCCTGCCGCTTCTCCCTCCACAACATTGCTAAGATCCGCCTTTTCTGTTTGCCTCCTCTGCCAAAACTCTCATCGACGCCCTAGTCATCGCACGCCTCGACTACTGTAACCTCCTCCTCACCGGCCTTTCCTACTCTCACCTTTCTTCCCTCATCTCTGTTCAAAACTCTGCTGTCAAGATCATCCACCTTGCCCGTCGCTTTGACCATGTTCAGCCTCTCCTCTCCCCACTGGCTCCCTCTTCCTGAGCGTATTCTGCACAATCTCCTTGTCTTCACTTACAAAGCCCTTCACAACCTTGCTCCCCGCTACCTCTCTGCTCTGATCTCCCTCTGAACCCCTGTTCGAGCACTCTGCTCCTCTTCCATGCCCTCCCTCACCCTCCCACGCCTCCCCTGCTCCCTCAACCACCTTCGTCCCTTCTCTCTCACTGCCCCGCACACCTGGAACTCCCTCCCTGCTCTCGTCCACCTTGCCCCACCCTCCATACCTTCCAGTTCCTCCTCAAAACTCACCTCTTCTGCGCTGCCCTTCCTTCATCTCCACCCAGGATTATCCCCCACCTGTTATCTGCAAACTCCCAATTTACTGTAACCAAGCCAAGAACGTGTACCTGAGTTCTCGCATTCTCATGAATGTCACATCCCTTGTTTCTCCCTCTATTCCCCCTTCCCTGTCTCCCCTCCCCATGTCTTTAGATTGTAAGCTCTCTGGCAGGGATCGTGTCTATCTTATTTTTTGTAAAGCACCAGGTACATCACTGGTGCTATATAAATGCTAATAAATAATAATAATAATAATAATAATAAAATGTTATAGAAATAATAATCAACACGCCTCAGAGGCTGCCATTACATTATCTAAATAAGGCTTCCTCCAGTGACATCAACCAGAGAACCTATATGGTATCCAAATGAAACAGTAGCTTTGCTCATGAGGGAATCTTTATGAATCAGCATACCTAATTCAGACTTTTTGGTCCCTAAAGTAATCTTTGTTGTAACACAAATTGTTCCTCCACTTATCATCCTCAACAAACACGCAGCAGCCATGTTTAGCTTAGAAGAGAGGTTCCCAAATTGTGGGTCTGGACCCCAAGCGATCTTCGATATACTTTGTCTATCTCTGTTGCTGTCTAGGGTCATGGATTTATATTTTAAGTTTCAAAATGGGATCACGCAGGAAGAGAGTTTGGGAATCATTAGCTTAGAAAGCAAGAAACTGGATTATCCTTCAGATATTTACAGATTTCCCTTTGTTACCAGAAGATTCCACAAGGATGTCTCTCAAGAGTTTCACCCTGCAGGCATACAGCACCTACCTTTTAATGTTAATCCATTTTCTGCAACCCCATCGCTTAGATTTTTCCTGACCACATTCTTTACATCTTCCAGCGCCTGAGGTGCTAATGGAGTATTAAAGCAGATTCGCTAGCAAACAAGAAAAAAAGAAAGCATATTAGAAACACTGGGGATTAAGCCAGCCAAACAGTACGCTCTGCACACAATGCAGCCCTAAAGTTTATGTTAATCTAACAGTGAGGGGAAACCAAGCAAACTAAATTAAAGCAGTGTCGAAAGGACAGTTCTTTGCTACTCATTGCAGCATGTTAAGTAGAACAAGGCATGATACTACAACTTGTCTTGGTTTCCAAGACAGCTAAAGCAGCGTGGAAGTTCAAAGAAACGGAAAGGTGATAAAAGGAAGCCAGAGCGTTTTCTGGAGGTGATACAAGACCTTTTTATTTGGATGGGTGTTTGGTAGGCAGAGTCTAGCTCATGTTACTTTAAAATTGTATGTGTATTATTTTGTGTGTTTTACTTCATATTCATTTTATATTGCTTTTATGTTTTATCCACCCTGAGCAGAGGAAAAGACGCAGTGTAGATAGTGCAGAGTTTAACAAAGGGTATTACAAAATGTTGCCAGACATTCAATTCTATTTACTTACTTACTATCTTAGAGTTGACATTAACAGCCAAAATAAACAGAGAGAAAACGGGAGACACAAAATAGTAGGGACCTACCTGGAAGAAGTTGAGCTCTGCATCATTAAGGGTGCCATCATTATCCTGATCAGAAATTCTGAAGATGCGAGTGAGAGCTTTTATACAGGCAGGCTTCATCTGAAAATTGAAAGAGTGAAAACAGGAGACTTTTGGTTTGAGAGTTTAGGGTGAACACAAGACTTTCATACATCAGGAGATTTTTATTACTCATCAACATTCATATAAAATAAAACATGTAGAGATTTGTTTTATATAGTCAGGAAATCCACAGGGTGAATAAATATAAGAATATCATCTAGCTCATACACATTCACATAAAGAGACAGATTTTTTAAAAGTAAAATCCAATTAAACTTCTTTAATTCAGTTATGCAGTATCCATGCCAGGTGAGATAGACAGGTGTATGAGTGACACACAGCCATATATTTGCATGCAAGTTTGCTGTATTGCCATGTATTAAAGCATTAAAAACTAATTTGTTGACATAAGGTGAAGGAAAATAGTCTGCCTGTCACAAAGGGCTTTTTTTCAAGAACAGACCTAGAACAGGATAATTACTGCTCTGGAATAACTACCTCCCTGCAGTTTTGTTCCCACAAGCAGGGATTAAATTATTTTCCCCTCCCCGTATCTCCTCCTCATGGGGAATTTGCAGGAAGCTACCATCAGGGGGAGATGGAATAACAAGCAGCCAGAGCCATTGCATGAAAGAGATAAAGAATGTAGTAGTATAGTATGGAGGGCTCTTGCAAGAGCAGAGGACTTCGGAAACCAGAGAGTTTCTCCTGCCGTGATACACACAAACATGTCTCCTGAAGCCGATGTCTCCCTCCCTTCTATAACTCTGCTTTTTGGAGAGGTGTATACCCTTCTCCCTTTAGCCTCACTTTAGCATCCTGCTCATGGGAAGCTAAGAGTTGGGCGATACTTGCCTTCAAAAAGCACCTGTGTTGCATTTGATATATTAAATTAGTGGCCCTCCTAATATTGTGTGTGCCTAATCTACTGGGTATGAATCTCACCTGATGTACATGGATTAATTCTGTAATAACTGCATTTAGTCGGGTGGTCAGTGTTTTAGGGAAAATTTAAAAGTCCGCATTTGAGTGAAATTGGACGATAGCTTGCAGGGGACTCAGGGTCTCTTCCAGCCTTCAAAGTCATAGTTATTCTGGCCTCATAGAAAGAATCAGTCATGGTCCCCTTTTCCAATACATCATTAAACATATCCCTAAGATAAGGGCCGAGCATCTCAGCATACGCTTGATAAAACTCTATTGGGAAACCATCAGGTCCCGCAGCCTTATTTCAGGTCATATTTTTAATTGTATCCTGGATTTCTTCCACCTTGAGGTGCCTATTTAAGTACTGAGCCTGAGCTCTTTTTAGTTTTGGAAGTTTGTAAGTACTAGGAAATTCCTCTATTTTCTCAGGTTGTGGATTTGAAGATGTGTACAATATACTGTAGAACTCATAGATGTCATCCTGTATCTGCATCTGATCAGTTGTTCTGGAGCCCTCTGGTGTTTTTATGGCTGGAATCCATGTCCTCCGCCTGGCTGATTTGGTCACGCTGGCCAGTACTTTGCCTGCTCTGTTGTTGTTCTCAAAATAAAATCATTTTATTCTCCTAAGTTGCTTAATGATTTTGTCTGTTTCCACTGTGTTAATTAACCCCTTAACTTTAGTTATCTCCGTAGTTAAGTCCTTTGAGGGATTTAGTCTATTGGCTGCCTCCAGAGAGCGGAGCTCTTGATAGGAGTTCCTCAAAAATTATCTTCTTTTTTTTGAGTGAAGTGAGGAAGATTCCCTTACCCCGCCACACCGCCTTAACTGCTTCCCACAGAGTCTGGGGGGAGGAGACTGAATTCACATTGCATTCAAAGTATTGTTTAATTTCTTCAGCCATCATTTGTTTATAGATCTATCAATTGCCATATGATGAGGATTTTGTCTTATGCGGAGAAGGCTTTCGACTGCGTCGACCTGAAGTTTTTGTTTGCAGTATTGAGGCGTATGGGTTTTGAGAGCAACTTTTATAAATGGTTTAGTGCAATCTATAAATCATCTTCCTCATCGCTTATAATTAATGTTAGAGTGACAAAACAATTCAAAGTAGGAAGGGAACCCGCCAGGGCTGCCACCTCTCCCCCTTGCTTTTTGATCTGGCTTTGGAGAGTCTAGCTGTGGCCATACAGAAGGATAAAAGTATAAGGGGAGTGGAGGTGGAACAGAACCAGCACAAGGTTGCCCTCTATGCCAACGGCATGCTCCTTTTTATTGCACAGTCTAAAGCCAACACCTCCAATACTAAATTTAATTGACAAATTTGGCATACTTTCCAGCTACAAAATTAATTTGGAAAAATCAACAGTTACGATTTATGACCAAAATAAAGTAATATATGTCCAAATTCAGGACTCAGCCCCCTTTGATGTTACGTATAAGGGGTTCAATTATCTAGGAGTCTTCTTGTAAAAATCAGCTAAAAATCTTTACAGAAGTAACTTCCCACAGATCCTTCAACAGGCGAGACTGGAACTTAAGCATTTATTATTATTATTATTATTATTATTATAATAAGCATTTGTATAGCACCAGCTGTGTACCTGGTGCTTTACAGAACAATGAGATAGACGCAGTGGGGACCCATAGCATGTTCATGGCTGGGGAAGATCAATTTATACAAAATGACGACTCTCCCTAAGTTGTTATACAAATTTCTAGCCCTGCCAATCAAAATCCCTGAGACGTTTCTTAAGCAATGGGGCTTAATTATCAAAGAATTTATTTGGTCAGGAAAAATCCCCAGAATTGCAAAGTCTGTGCTACATCGACCTAAAGAGAGAGGTGGGTTAAACTTGCCAGATGTCAGGCTCTATCACAGAGCTGTGACCTTAATAGTTATAAATAGGTGGTATCACCACCTTGAACCCAGTGGTTGGATTAGATATTGAAAGGCACATATTGGGGATAAGAAATTTCAAACAAGTCTTGCTCAAGGACACCAAGCTCAATACAAATTCATTTGCGCACCACCCATTCGCTGGGGAAGCCTATGCCTATTGGCTATGGAGAAAATTGGGAATATTAAGGGTGCTTCCCCATACTCTCTTGTGGAAAGATCCAATTTCACAGTTAATAACATAGCTAGAAAACTTAGGAAAGATCTAAGGGACAAGGGAATATAGAGGCCTTCAGCTATTTGGGGGTGGGAGGAGGGGAGGGAAATCCTTCATGTTCACTGATGACATGAGAGATTCTTCAGGGACCAGTAGATTTCCTACAATATAGGCAACTGAAAAGTAACCAATCCTGCTTTAACCAATCCTGCTTTAATCAAACATTTCAAGCGACCTACCACTAACTTTGAAACAATTATACTAGCCCAATGGCTTGAAAAAGGAGCACTGGCCAAAATACAGAGTGCTGAGGGATATATACTACACAGGTAACCCTTCATATCAAGCCAAGTGGGAAAGAGACTTTGGCAAGACCTTTGGGAAAGACCAAAGTAGTCAGCTGCTGGATCATATGTTCCGGAGCTCCCATTCACTTGAGATCCAAGAGGTTCAGGTTAAGCTTACTATGAGATATTATCTAACCCCAGAACGAGCGGCTGGGGGAAAGGAGGGGGCAGGTGCACTCTGCTGGCGTGGGCGTGGCAATTGTGGTACATACCTGCACTGCTCTAAAATAATGCCATTTTGGACAGAAATATGGAATTACATGCATATTGCCACTGGGCGCGTGGTCTCCTTCTCTCCCGACATTTCACTTCTTGGAATCTATCCTGATATCCCGTTAATGAAATTTTATAGTGATACTTGTAAGACCATTTGTCTAGCAGCAATACACACCATTGTCAAAAATTGGAGGTGGGACCCTCAGTGTTGGAATGCCTAAATGGCTTGTGGTATGCGTTTATAATGAAGAAAATACTCTCGAAAGTTAAAGGGGAGAACACAAATTTTATGGCAAAGCGGATCCCATGCCTGAAGATCATGGAAGGCAGACCTTCCTTGAAGGACACAAAATCCCTGATTTATGACTACTGTATCTAAAGGTTTGGCAGGTGCAGTTAAGCGACAGGTCTCATGTACCCCATACCAAGTGTGTTTTTAAGACACTGAATGCAAAGATGTGAATCTAGAGTCTGGCTAGACCTGTGTAATGTTTATGTAGAGTGCCTGTATGTATTTGACAATACAAATGCTGACATGTTTTGGTTCTTATGTATTAGTTTGACACACCTGTGTCATTTCTGTAATCTGATGTTTACATTTGATTGCAGTCAGATGTATCAAAACAAAATGCTTCTTCTTGTAAACTGTTATATAAATGAAAAATCTCAATTAAAAAAGCACCTGTGAGAACAAGTGTAAAGCAGTGAGAGGGAGGGGAAATGATACTGTTGCTATATACAATAGAGCTATGCTATGGCACTGCAACGTGCAAAGCAGTACAATGCTAGATCAAGATGGGAGTAATTTGTGGTTGTCTCTGAACAAGTGTTTAGGAACAAAATTCTTCTCCCATTGTTCAAGGTGCAGTGACCGTACATAATAAGCAAGTTGGAGTCTCATCAATACACAATTTTTTCCAATCCCTGTACTAATGTCATGGACCAAGGTTTGGTATACTAGAAACTAAGATGAATTCTAGTATATTGAATAGAAGTGTGTGCTCATCTCCCTGTGAAGCTCTTGGCAAAATGTCTCACAACGCTTTCAGTGCGTAAGTCTGTTATCCATTACATTGCAGTAATTCCAGAGTAACTCCTCTAACTCGAGTTACTCTGAATTTATACCTGTCTTACCAGATTGTATCAGATCACATTTAATCATTTTACAGCAGCAAATAAAAGACTATACTTTGCAACTGTTCATATCTGGCATTAATTTGGAAGAAAAAAGTTACCATCCCTCAATGCTCTCATGCTTCAATGCTCTACCTTCCAGATGTAGAAAATATCAGTTTAGGTGAATGTGACAGATTGGAATGGTAACATTTTGGAAGAAAATCAAACAAGAAATTGCCCAGTCAAGTGAAAGAACAAAAACAGAAGTGAAACAATTATTTTAACATTAACTTACCTGCTCTCTGAAACAGTTTAGCAAATTGCTCCTATACACATGCACACATTTTATAATATAAAAACAAAATTTCTAAGTACCTCTTTTTCCTCTGGACAATAGAGAGGCCCCGTAGGATGCAGAACAGCCTTTTGTGCATAATAAAAAAGTTCTGAGATATTCTTCAAATTCTTGGCTGAACACTGTAAAAGAATCTTTACATTAGTTTGAAAATTTGGTCATTTATGAATTAGCTAGGAAAATTTGAAAGCCTTGCAGCTAACTGTAGCACTGAGCTCTTGGAACATCTAGCCCTATTTATCTGCGCAGTGCTTAGCACAGGAAGACCCCAATCTCATTTGTTCTCATGAGCCACTTTTGAATTCAGTAAATGCCCATGGGCCAGATAGGGATTAAGGAGTCTTGGAGTCTTGGGGAAAGGGAGGGTAGGAGCTGGAGGACTATGCTCAGGGGGAAAAGAAAGCCAAAGGAACGTGCTTGAAGATCGATGATGGATCCACAGACCAGATTTATAAATTTGAAAAGGGACGTATAACAAAAGGCCAGGACCTGTATTTGGCCCACACAACAGAGACTTCCCACCCCTGTTCTAATCACTAAAACAAAGCAGTTTTGAGCCCATCTCTCACTATCGTCTTCAAAATGTCAATATGGTACAGGTGCAATCTGGAATTCCAAGTGCCTTGGGAGGGAGAGTGCGCCCAAAGTGCCCAGAATTGCAGGTATCTGAAACCATAAAATCTTTTTTCCCCTCCGTAAGATGTTTTCCACTGTGCACTCAACCTGTTCCCAGCAGCAGCAACCCTAACAGTAGCTGGGCAGACATTTCAAGGAAAGACCTCGCAGTTCCTGGGGAGACTCAGAACCAGGGCTGAGGATCTGTGGTCTCAGACTTCCGTTCCCTGACAGCACTAAGAGCAGAAGACAGACAACTCTTACTTCTGATGGAGAAGAAGGGGAAACCCAGGACAAGAGTCCCATTGCAGCAGCACCAGCCACCACTAGACCAGACATTTCAGCCTCCCCCGCTATATCCTTCTGTTAGCTTCCCTCCAGCTCCAGTCCAGCCACAGGGGAAAAGGTGACAAGAAACTATTAGGGGACGTAGGTGTGGAATTCTGAAATAGCCAGACTGGCAGGGCCCAGAATTGCAAGCTTCCACAGTATTTGCTCTTAATCCAGAACAAAATACAAAATGAACACCTTGGCATACCTCTACGCATGTTTCTATCTCTGTGTATTGGTTCATAATAGGAAGGATGGTCTCCATGCTGCTATATTCCACCAGATCAGATTTGTTTCCCACCAATATAAGAGGCAGCCTGAAAATTTAAATTATAGAAGAACAATTTTACAACGAAAGAGGGACTGAAAATACCTGCTTTATTAGGTGTCTCACAGTACATGGAAAAAGTTACACATCACTAGTAAAGAGCAGGTAAGAGCTGCCGGAGGCAGGATGGTGGCGGGATATAAATGAATTAAACAATTAACAGCTTTAGATTTTCTTTCATTGGGTCACAGAATTTTTATAATAAACAAGTTAATTATATATTTACATTGAAAATAAGTCAGCCAAAAGGCAGGAAATGCAAAATGCAGGCTACATCGCATAGCCTTCGCTTATTACATATTTTCCCAAAAGATTTGTTGTAATATCAAAGTATCTAAAAAAATATTCCCCAGATATGCATAACATTGAAATTTATTTGGTCTTTAACAAACGTACTCTAATGGCTTCTGGATTTTAAAATCTTAAGGAGTGTGGTCAGTTCCGTAGGAAATTACTGTAATGCAACAAAGAAATTTCACACTATTTGTTTGAATAAGGTACTAAGCAGCTACTAAAAGTAAGTGTGGCTTCACTTACAGGACAATATTTAGTAGTTTAAACAGTAAGGATGGTGGTAATGCTTTGTCTGGCATTTCAACACCAAGCTTTTTTCAGAATGTCTTACTTAATCTAACCAGCCAACAGTTAAAGAAAACTTGTCAAGATACTTAGAATGGGTAGTGTTTCCTACCATGTACATATAGAGGCAATTGTGCTTCTTATTCCTAGTTTGGGAAGTGGAAAATAAAATTTGTTCTTGAACGGACTACTTTTGTCATATTTGTTTCAAAAGCAGCAATGGCATTTCATGTCGGACAATATCTATTAACAATGCCACAGCTGTCACGACCACCACTGGAGGTGGAGGGTTACAATTCAATGCTGGCTTTTAAAGACACACAGTAATAAATATTGTGTAGACATTCCTATTACACATGCACAGTAGAGTATCCTTGCAAACTGGATATCCATGAAATGCTCCCAAAGATACTTGGTAAGGAGAATCAGTTTTTAATTTTCATTTTAAGATGCTCCTAAGTAGTTCATGATTCAGAAGGAACTTTCATGCACTGTCCAACATTCCTGTGAAAAAAAAAACTTTGTCCTGAGGTTTTGGTTAAAAAATAAATAAATCACTAAACTAAACACACACACACACACACACAACACTCCCCAAAATGAGCATCTGGCTTAAGCCAGCCAAAAGGCAGGCAATGCAAAATGCAGGCTGCATTGTATAGCCTTAGCTTATCACATATTTACCCCCAAAGATTGATTGTAATATCAAGTATCTAAAAAAATATTCCCCAAATATGCATACCGTTGAAATTGATTTGGTCTTTAACAAATCAGAAACCTACCCACTTAGGAAGGGAGATGATTGTGAAGACCATGGGCTACATTTCTTGGCTAACCTAACACCAGTAGAGAAGCTGGTGCAGATCACCACAGTGAAGAAGACACTGCTGTATTCATGCAATAAGAAGACATTACCCATATGGCAGAGCTGTATACAGAACAACAAATACCATAGTGGGAGGGTTAAAATAATTCACCCACTTGTTCAGAAACACTTGTAAATACCTAGGCAAAGTAGCATTACAGCTTTTATTTCACATTTTCTGTCATTTTGGGGTGAGCCAGCTCCTCAGTGGAATTTAACCACTTCTGGGCTGCAATCCACAAAGCACTTACTCTGCAGTAGCCCTAAAGAAGCCCTAACTTTTATGAGGCCCTCTGGAGTAAGTGGCTTCTGGACTGCAGTCTTGATGTTTAGTTCATTTTTCATAAATACCTGCTATCTTTGTCTGTTCTTTCATTGATGAGAGGAATCCATCGGCTTGTCACCTAAAACAACACGTTAATGCTAATCACAAAACTATACAACTACTACATTCAGCTACTGTTTCGGTGATTCACATGCAATAAACTCCATGGGCAGGGCACCATGAATTCCACGCTGCTGTGATTGCGGCAATTCTTGAGGAAGCTGGTTGGCACATTTTTTGGAGAAATTGCCTCTGGCAACAGAGAATTACACCCTGAGGAAAGAGCACTGTGAGCTAGGCAAGGGAAGGCCAGCACTGTCAAATATGATGTACCAGTTCTTTCTGACGTGCAAGTATGTATTCCAGGGCCATAGGGCCCCTGAACAAGACTACCAAAAAGGAAAACAGCCCACACTGTGCTAGGCACATTCCTGGAACTATTTAAACCCCACCACACCCAATTGCAAGAAAGAGCCTCCGTGTGGAGATGTCTCTGAAATAGTCTGTGATTTCCTCAGATAGGTGATGCCCTAAATCGATGAAATGGCCTGCTAGGAAGTTCATTTACACAATTTGATTAGTTTTGATCATTTATCCTGCTGACAGAAATAGGATTTTCTGCTCACAGAACACAGAGGACCCTGAATATGGATAGTACACATTTCTTCTTTTCTGGGAAATTGACTACAGGGGAATAAAAAAAGAGAAAGTATAAGGGAGCATGGGTTGATCCCAGCAAGTCAGTTTCAACTAACTCTACCGTTTGTGAAATCTTATGCAACCCTCTTGGGGTGGGAGAGACTGTGGGATGCAGCAGAGTACACCAAGGTGCAAGACAGCAAAGCATGACTGACAGGGACCAACATGAAAAAACAGATTAGCTGCCACTACATATTTCTAGTAAGACTTTATACATTTTAAATAACTAAGAACAAAGTATTCAACGTGGCCTTCAGGTACCCGCACATCGGAGTTACATCTTAAACAATAGTTAAAATAAAATGTAAAATTTTGTCATACCTGATCAATAGAATTCTTGTTGTTAACAGCATATACTATGCAAATTACATTAGCCTAAAATGAAAGAGAGACATAATAATATTAATGTGTGGAATATTATTTAATGTGTGGAATCCACACCATTAAAAGATGCCAAGAAATACCCAGATCACTTTCCTTTGCTCAAGATTACACAAATGTCTGAGCATTCTATGACTAGATTGTGAAATACCAGCCCCCAATCAGGAATGAATGATCATCAACTCCTTTGTTTGCAAAGCTGTGGTTCTTTACTTCAGCTATTGACCACGCAAAGCAGCAGCAAACAACATGTTGCTGTTTATTGTACAAAGGGTGAATGCAAAAAGCTGAAGGACACTTGAAGGCAGATCCTCACAACTCCCACTGGGGCTGATCACCCTTGAAGGGTAACTGCACCAGATGAGAGGAAGTAACATGGATTTTCAGGGATCATTTTGCTGCAGCCATTGTCATCCTAGTGGCTGGCTATAACTAAAAGAAAGATTGGTTTCTCCCCTTCAGTCTGCCGTGTGAAAACATAAGATCAAATTGGCAGAAAGAGAAATATTGTGCTTAGAGCTGCACCGCTCTAGCTTTGGCTGGTGAAAGGGGAACAGAAAGCTGTCCTTTACCTGCAAATGTTACCCAAGCAGCGCAAAGCCCCAATTTGTTGTCCCTGATAAACTCTACAAAATGGGAATCAGAGGGGATAAAAAGATGTGCTTTCAGCCGCTTGCTCAATTTCCAGAAGTAGAGAGAGAGGGGCTTCAACAACATGCTTTATGGCTCAATACCTACTGTGATCCACCTGACCTCTCTTATTATTCTGCCCCTCATTCCAGATGCAGGGGCACTGCAGAGGAAGAGGACTCTGCACTCAGAGGACTGAACACCAGGAATGACTATAGAGCAAACAAAAATAAGAGCTTAGGATGGGCTTTCAAGAGAATGACATCTAACCTTCCTTAAATAGAGGCAGGTTCACCATGGTAAAACTGCTGGGAGGCAAGGAAGAACAGAAGGAATTTCTCCCCACCCCAAATAACTCAAAATCTTTCAAAAGAAAAAAAATATAAAACTACAAACACTGGGTGAATACAAGCCTGCTTTTCTATTTAAACTCTTGCCAAACCCAACTTTTCACTCACCTGTGCTATTTCATGATGAAGCTGCTCATCACTTTGCTCTGCTTCTGCATACAACAAAAAAAGAGATCCCGTTTAGTTTGCATCTGTACAGAGACAATTCTGCTATTGTGCTAGTCTCTTATGGACAAGAGACTAGCACACTTAAAAGCTGAACTAGGTTGCAACACTTAAAAGCTGAACTAGAATACATTTCACTGCAATGATTCTAGGAAAGGCAATCCTGTTGATAGCCCTGACCTTTGGGCTGTTAATCACTTTTTAGTTTAGTGTATGAAGCAAAAGGACTTCTCAAAGCAAAGAAGTGAAACTGATGTCTTTGGGCAGTGGTTTCCAAAGCTTTGCTTTTGTGACCCCATTTTGAGATTTAAATGGAATTCCATGACCCCAGACACCAACAAAGAAATTGCCAAGGAATCAAATATCAATCAGGCTGTGACCCTATCCATAAGTGGCATGATACCACTTGGGGTCCCAACACACCATTTGGAAACCTCTGCTTTAGGTGAAACTGGGAACCAAACACACACTCCTAGGAGAAACTTTAAAATACATTTATCATTTCTATAGTGCTTCTAGTGTTGAAAGTGCTTTATTATCGTTACCTAGTTCACCTTCACAACACCACTGTGACATAGGTCATTATTACACAGAAGGTCATTATTATTTCCATTTTACAGATAGGGAAATGGAGGCTTAGAGATAATGACTTGTCCAAAGTCACCCAGTGAGTTCATGGCTAAGGCAGCATTTGAACCCTGGTCCGTCAGGTCTAAGTCTAGCATCTGATCCACTAGATAACCAGCCTTCCTCTGGAATGCACCACAGACTGAGACCCTTGCATTTTCTATCACCTCCTTTTTTGTCCCCGAATTGAGTCAGTCATTTCCACAGAACAAACATCCAGTCAAAACCATGACCCACATTCGTTTTACAATGAGCTCCATAAGTTTCTGTTCTCCCTTGCGCACTCCCTCTCTCCGTGGAAACTTTCCTAGGACAGCATGGAAAGACTCTTGGCTGTGTGATCTTTAACCTTCAGGCCCCTAGGGAAACCATCGCAATGTATTTCTTTGCACTAAACGGGCATCGTGAGTTAGTTCCCATCAAAGGAAACAGGAGAACATAAGGTCATTTGTAAAGAATGTTTTACAGAGAAGTGAACTTCGGAAGTGTTGCTGGCCGAGTTCTGGAGTAACTGCTAGAAAGCAAAATTCCCTTTTACCCTCACACAAGGAAGCCTTTGCTACTGCAAAATGGGAACCACTGCAGACTCTTATGGGGCCACAAGGGGAAAAACAGAAGAGACCATGGTAAAGACAAAATTACTTTCTCTGGAATAAATGGTTTGCGGATCATGGCCCACCTCTCATGGCACCACTCTTAAATAAGAGGTAGAATAATAGAATCTTAGGGAGTTGGAAGGTAGCTTGAAGGTAATCTAGACCAACCCCCTGCTTGGATAGAGTGTGACTACATACAGCCATAACATCCGAGACAGATGGCTGCCCAGCCTATCTTTGAAAACCTTCAGCAATACAGAACACACACAGAAGGATCTTTAGTTAATACAGTAGTCAGTGCATTTACTGTGGGGATCACTGGTGGTGGCTGTAGCATTAACAAAAGTGTTAAAGTCATTCTAACTAAAAGAGAAAATATTTTGATATATTAGTCTCTTTAAACCTTATAGGCCTAGATATTTATTTATTTATTTAATGCATTTTTACCCTGCCCCTCCTGCACACAGCTCGGGGCGGCTTCCAACAATAAAAACATTGAACAATATATAAAAACAGTTTAAAACAATCAAAGTTAAATACTCTTTAAAAACAGGGCCCCGAGAAATACTTGNGGGGGGGGGGGGGGGGGGGGAGCCCTAACCCACCCATATGTGCTAATATTAGCACCTAACCCATATATGCTAATATTAATGTACATCCGCATTAAATCTGACATGCAAGCTTCTCTCTCTGGTGCACAGTAACAATGGGTGAAAACAAACAATACAAGGGTCAGCTGGATCCCCTGCCCATCCCAGGGAGGGCCACTGCAGCTGCCACACTTTGGGCCAGGGGAAAGGGCAGTTCAAACAAGCACCCCACCCCCAAGGCAATCTGTGAGTGCCTCCATGCCATGAGTCAGCCAAGGAGCCATCCACACAGGATCAGGCCCCAGTGAGGAGCTGCCACGAAACAGCTGATTGGGGAGTCCTGGAGGAGCACACTCACCTCGGCCACCAAATAGCTGATTGGGGGGAGGCTGGAGGAGCGTGCTCTCCCCAGCTACCAAACAGCACTTTCCTTCAGGCCCCCTGATCAGCCATTTGGCAGCTGAGGTGAGCATGCTTCTCTGCCTGCCCCACCCCCCCCATCAGCTGTTTGGAAGTCGAAGTAAGCATGCTCCTCCAGGCCCGATCCTTGGACCTTGCCTCACGGTGGGACTGGGCCTAACAGACAAGAGGGCGCACGTTAGCCTGGATCAGTCTGGCTCGGTGAGCCTCAGCCTGTGTCGTGTTACCAACCTTGTCCTGATGACCCATACAGTAGTAGCTGGCTGCTCACCCCATGGCAGGAGTGGGCAAACATCTGGCAGCCAGAAAACTGACAAGCAGGTACCTGTGGGTTACTGTCTCATTTGTTTTCACCCAATATCTTAGATCAGCTGATGCACATTCATTCTCAGTGAATGCATATGAATGTCTGGCAGGGGAGGTGGGCCTCCTAGGGCGGCCCCCCAGGACTCCCATGGCCGGCGGCAGCTTTAAAAAAAAATTAAAAATCGGACGCGTCGGCATCGCGGTGAATGTGCGGAGCCATCTTGAAGAACCTTGTTTAAAGAGGCAGAAACCTTCCCAGCCTGTGTCCAGCCTGTGCAGGGGGCTGGGAGCTGCTGACATGCACGCAGCTCTTAGCCTCCCCGAGTCCCTTCCTCCCTCCAGTCCCTCCCTGGATGCAGAAGCGGCGGCACTGAGGAGAGGAGCCGGCAGCCCCACCACGGTGAGTAAATTGCGGGGCCTGGAGTGGGAGGAGAGGGGACACACGGTAGGAGGACGGAGCGGGGCAGCACATGGGGGGCGAGTGTGGGCACACGGGGATAGGGGGAGCAGGGG
>QEPC01005108.1:1582237-1616428 GCA_003113815.1 Sphenodon punctatus
GGAGTGGGGGGTGCTGGGAGCCAGAGCTCCTGGGTTCTCGGGGAGGGAAGGGGGGGGGGCTAGTGGGTTAGTGCAGGGGGGACTGTGTGTTAAAATTGAGGTTTGGAAATCCTGAGAGAGTTGTCACTGCAAGTCATGTGATTTCATTTGTGTTCAAAATGCTGGAAATGGGATGTGCGTGGTAAAATTGGACTCAGGCTGTGACTGGGATGCTTTACAAGGATGGGTCCCTGTGTTTTGGATTTATAAATTATTTATTTTAAGCTTGATGTGCATGTAGACTGTGTTTTCTTCCATCCGATGTTAACCCTGGGAACTCCTTGCTGCTGGGTTACGCCAGAGTTTTGGGTGTTATGCCAGAGTTTGGGGTTTACAAATTATTTATTTTAAGCTTCATGTGCATGTAGACTGTGTTTTCTTCCATTCAATGTTAACCCTGGGAACTCCTTGATGCTGGGTTATGCCATGCCACTGGCCTACCATCCCCCTGGCTCCCCCTACCATCCCCCCAGCTCTGCCCCTAGGCCCGCTGGCCTTACTGCCCCAGTGCCCCTCCAACATCAAAACCCACCAGCCGCCCCTGATGTCTGGTGGAAGTGTTCACAGGTCCTTGACTTTAGAATTTGCTTCTGTATTGTTCCAACAGTGCCCAACTCTAATAACTTGCGATGCATGGAATAAACCCTTTCGGGATGGCGCATGGCAGAGTATACTTAATTTTATAATTGACTTTGGTACTCAGCTTATTAATATTTAGTTTTGCATGCATAAAATGAGATATTATACAAAAAAAATTGAAAGCAGAGAAGTTCAGAGAAAGTTAAACTATGCTGAATCTCATTCTGCTGTACCAAGTGAGCAGAGTGCATAAGATATAAATGTTAGCCACTCACATTTCTAGTACTGTCTTCACTGTCTAAGTACACTGCCTAAGAACAGTTTTAGACGTCTCGAAAAATATATATACACTTTGGATTTGATCCTGCAAACACTAACAACAAATATACAAATTAACTTCATTAGAATGTCACTAACATTGAATTTAGTAAAATGATCCAATAAAAGCACCAGACTCAGTTTCAGCCTATACTAGGGTAGACAATGTTCCCAGCCGCAGCTAGAAGAGAGACATGCATGTATGCACACAAATCTCTTCTGCTTTGTGACTAGCTGGTGGAGCTGGTGCGCTGAGGTCCTGGCTGCCGAGATTCAGCAGCTGAACTGGAACTGCTCCTCAGAGACTCAGGTGCAATGAAGGCCACTTGCAGACGAATGTGTGGGAACTTCCAGGAACGGAGATCCAGAAGGAGCGATCCCGGAATGCTCCGCTTGTGTGCGGAGGGAGTATAGCCCATTTCTAGTATGATTTCCATCATGCACCGTAGGGGCTATTTTTGAACCCCACAATGCGTGATGGAAACCACGCTAGAAATGGGCTAAACTCCCCACACACACGAGTGGAGTGTCCGAGGATCGCTCATACTGGGATATCCGCTCCTGGGATCTACGCTCTAGACCATTAAAGCCTGAGCCACAGTTTGCTCAGACATCTTACATTGTGTGTGTCAACATTAAACTGCATTACATAATGCCCAATTGGGTCTCTTACTTGGGAATTGGGATTCTAGTTGATGACTAGGGAGGTAAGTCGGACTCAGGGTAATGTCCCACTTCATCCACTAGGAGGCAGCACTAAAGTGCAAGCATTGTATTGGGAAGCTCTCTCTCCCCGTGCTCCAGTTGTATCAAGCCAAAGAGTAAACCTAAATGAGTTGAGGAAACAAACAGAGAACCTCCCTCTCTATTATGAAGCTGAACGCCCCTATAAGAGGAAGGATTCTGAACTTAACCTTATTTCCTTAAGAAAAAGAACTACTAATGCTACACCCTATTTCCATGCCCTCTGCGTCCTTCAAGTCTATGACGCCAACCAGCTCCCGGACTGTAGGGATAGGGTTATTGACGCCAGTGTCCCCATTCAGAATGTCTGTGTCTTGAGATGTTTGTTTAAATATTTCAGGTCTAGGACCTCTTGCCACTAACCCTTCTTCTTCTGAACCAGAAATAATATGGAGTACAGACCTGATCCCTGATCCCCAGCTGGTACTGGTTCTATGGCCCCCGTTTTCGCCAGTCGCTGAATTTCTCCTTCCATTGCGGTGTGTTTCGTGCTTATGGTTGACTTTGGGGAGATGCGCATTAATTCCCTTGGTCTTCTTTGGAGTTCTATAGGATAGCCCATGCTCACCACGTCGAGTACCCACTGATCTGTGGTCGCTGTCTTCCACATGCGTGTGAATTGCTGAAGACGCCCGCCTACCGGGATAGCCCTCGAACCGGAGGTACTCGAGTAGTCAGGTGTGCTGGGCGGCTGAAGAAGGGGACCGCCTGGCTTGTGAAGCACCTGCCGTTGGTTTGGCTGATCTGAATCCTCTTCCCTTACCTCCTCTAGGTCTGAAGGAGGTGGACTGCCATTGTCTGGTGAAGGTCAACTCTCGTCAGTTAGCATAGCGATTGAAGAGTCGAAAAAAGGATCTCTGGGTTTGACACTGCTGTAGCGAGCGTTTTTTGTCTTTGGTGGAGACCTCCACCAGGGCCTTGTCGTGGGCTGACCCAAAGAGTTTGGGGCCTTTAGATCTTCCATGGACCAGCAGGTTCTTTGCGTGGTTATCCGCCTTCCAGGATCGAAGATATAGCCTTCATCAGGCAGCTACATTCATTGCCATCCCCTTAGCAGCCCGTGTTAGCGAGTCCATGGCGGCATCTGCTAGAAAGGAGTTCGCCATTGTAATGTTAGTAGCCATTTTAGCAGACATGGCGGCACTCACCCCTGGGTGTTTACTTAGCTTGAACCACTTGAGCATTGCTCTGGAAGCACAGGATGCTGTGGTGGCGATTCGGAGTAGGTGGGAAAGGGCCTCATAACTGCGTCCGAGCCCTACCTCTATGCCCTTGTCTGTTGGATCTTTGGGGAGGAGATCCCCTTCCATTAAAAAGACAGACTCCCTGGTCAGTGAGGAGGCCGCCGCGTCCACCCTAGGCGTGGTGAATAGGGTGTCGCAGCTTTTGTGGAAGACATAAAGCGTCTGCTGCGCTTTGGAGAGCTTAGAGTGTCTGGTATGCACCTTCCACTGCTCTCTAATAATCTTTTCAAATGCCTTGTCCATCTGCAGCCCCTTTCCCCTGCCATCCAGCTTGGGGATATAACCTCTGCCTGAGTTCTCAAGAGATGACTCTGAGGCCTTTTTATCCTGTACCCTGGGGGTAATGCGCAACACCCTTGAGGCCCTTCTCAACAGTTTGGGGCCCAGGCCCGAGGGAAGCTCCCTCCCCATCTCCTTCACCTCCATTGGCTGCTCTGCACCCTGGGAGGAATCATGGAGTAGAGCGATATCAGACTGTGAAGAAACTCTCTCATCCCCAGATGAGCTCTTGCTAGCTGCTCGCTTGCGGGCTCTCCTCTTGCTGCTTGTGTGTGCATGGGGAGATGCATCCGATTCGGATTCTGAGTAGCTCTCGTCTAGGGGAGATCCTGAGCCATCAACGTCCTCAGAAGAGGAGCCCATTAGCTCCCTTAGGGATTCTTTGCGCTTTCTTGCTCCTGTGGCCTTTTGTTTCCTTTTTCCCGCCATTCTGGCTTGCCCTTTGGCTTTCTTTGGCTGGGGCTCTATGGGGGACTGTGCCTCTTGCGGCCTCGCCGAGGGCCTGGCTGTAGCCTCTCTAGTCCCTGAATGGCTTGGATCATGCGATCCATCATCTCCATTTGGAGACGCTGGGCTGGGTCTAGCTCCGCAGGGGTGTGTGTGTCTTACCGGCCGGTGGGATGCTGAGGATTGCTCCCCTTCGGATCCCGGAGTCAGCCTGTGACTGTTCCTGGGCCTGCTGCATCGAGTCAGCAACTTCGGCTGCTCGTGCTGCTCACCTGACCATCTCTGCCCGCTGCTGGCGTGGGGCCTGATTGGGCCGCGCGCCTAGTTTTGGCGGTTTCCGCCATCTTGTCTGATCCCCCGGCAGCTGCACTCAAGGGTCTCTACCTGGAGGCCGGCCCTGGCAACAAAAAGTGGCAGGTCTCAATCTGCGCGCTCGGGAGCCCCCAGGCACTCCAAAGACTGTTTGCTGCGGTTCTTGTGAAAAAAATTCCTGGGCTCGCCCTTACTGCTCTTAAGGGAAGCGGAGCCCACACATGACGCTGTTCCTAGGTCTGAGGCAGACACTAAAACTGGAGCACGAGGAGAGAGCTTCCCAATATGATGCTTACAGTTTAGTGCTGCCTCCTAGTGGATGAAGCAAGACATTACCCTGAGTCCGACTTACCGGACTTCATCCACTAGAACGTCAATTTCTCTTTCAGGTTTCGGTAGACATGGATGTAATTTTTGATAAGACTCCTGAAGCAAAAAGTAATCCTACATTGGATAAAGTCACAAAGCCGCTTTTATTGCAGAGCCATTACCTGAGTAATCCACTATATGGGTTGGCACTCTCTCAGGGGTGACATCAGCTGGGATGGTGATTTCTTCTGCACGTGGAGGAACCTTGGTTTGCAAACAAACAGAACAAAGGAAAACCCTTTATAAGAGAGGGCCAATAGCCTGGAACTGAACATTTGATGATGGCACAAAAGAATATTAAGTTTACATATATACAGTCTTAGCAAGTTTTACATTAAAATGATAGTTTTTCATTTCTCAATAGAATTGTTCGTTAGGTTCTTAATCTCCGATACCGTACTATTTCACTCCTTATGCAAGAAACTTCTAGCGTGTACATACATTATCAAGGGGTACCTTTGCAAATGAGAGACTTGTAATGAATAGTCTAATAAATTTCAAACCCAAAACATTAGAAGCAGCATTACTGCTGCTTTCTGTTCCAAGATCGTTTGAATGATTGCTGAAGTCAGCTGATTAGCATAAATAGCCACACATTAATTACCAAAAATAATCTAATCATCTACGAAGACCTCACCAAGTTATAGTTCAGTTCATTTTATTGGATGTTAGCATAGCCATGATCCATAACAAAATATAAAAAAATGTTAACCAAGTTAAAAATGTTGCCAAAAATCTTTTAACAAGAGACATGGAGCCTGATCCTGCTTTCAACGATGTCAAGTCACACTTATTTCAATAGAGCCAATTTGACCCTTAAAACCACTCACCTTTTCTAAGGTATAGCAAATGTGTCCACGTATGATGTCCTACAGTGTTAGAAGCCTTAATCTCACTATCCACATAGTCACATGTGACCAGATTATTTTTGTTAATATGTCTGGCTAAGTATTTTCTCTCTAGAAGTTGACGAGGAATCCAAACATGTTACACATGAAAGCTCGTTAGATTCTCTGCAGAAATTTCTTATATCAGCTATAACCTTCCATTTCCCCCCACCAGATCCAGATCAGATCCATACTCAGATAATGTTGAACTACTGGATTTTAAACACTCAGGGACAGTTTACAAGTTATTCAATTAACTGCCCTGATTTCTTTTGCCTGCCAAACTGGTCTTTTTGTAAGTTTGTGTGTCCTAAACTGCCTACACAATGGCCCTTCACAAAGGTTCAGACCCTAGACTCATCAATACGGAGACTGATCGTGGGGTAACAGACTGAGCTGTGCTTGACCTGGGCTGTAGAAACCCACTCCCGTGCTCATCTCTGGCAAACGTACTTTTTGAGCTGGCAAGTGGATTTTTACAGCCCTGTGTCCCCTTCCCCACTGCAAATCTAAGTGGAGCAAGTAGGCTTTTATGTATGGCTGGTATATTATTAATATATTTTATATATATTATACATTATTTACAGCCCTGCCAATGGCAGATACCTGGCAAATGCACCTCCTTCTGTCTTTAGATGGTAAGCTCTCGGGCAGGGACCGTGTCTATTTTATTCTCTGTAAAGGGCCAGGTACATTTCTGGCTATATATAAATGCTAATAATCATCATCAGACAGCATACGCCAAACCTTGCTCCTCTTAACTGGAGCTATGTCTTTTTTCAGAACTATATATTATTATGGACAACCAGGTTTAAAATTATATTTGCAGTTTCAGCAAATAGATTACTGTATTCACCTAAGTATAAAAATAAATGAAGTTTTCTTTCACAGGTAATCACTGCTGAGTGCTCTGCTGCATAAATAGAACAAATGTTGTAAATCAAATACATGGCTGCAAATCATCTATGTGGTCATCCTCTCTTCAGATCAAGGAATGCACCACAGCAGCAAGGGGCCACGATAGTGATCTCAGTAGTAAAGCAATCACATTCAGGGTCCAATCCTCCATTGGGATAGCACAGACATTAACAGTCAGCACAGGCATGAGCACCAGTGAAGTGCAAAGGACTCCCACCTGTTCTAACTGCTCAGGTGTGTGCTACCCTGCCCATCTGCCCAAGAAACCAAACATTTAGTATATGACACTGCTTTGAGATGCAGGGACGCAGCAGGGACCTGGATTTACTGCATTTTCCCCCAATGGTGGCAATAGGGAAAAATACAGCAAACAGAGGTCCCTGGGCAAAATAAACACCTTCTGTTTTACAAGATAAACTCCCACTGATCCAAGGACCCTCTGAAACCAACATTTAAACAACTTGCAAAGATTATTCATACTTCAGCAGGTAACAGTGTCGTTTCTCCTCTACAGCGTGCCAAGAGAACTGTAGCTTTCGTTGATGCTAGCCACCAGGAATTGCATGCTTATTCGGTACCAGGTAGAGTGACAAGTTTTGGCATAACCCGGTCCATAACCAATAAAACAGAACAAAATCATTTCTACATTACTCTGAAAAGTCTTAGCACATGTTTAGAAAAGCATGCTTTAAAAATTAAGGGTGCAAAATCACGTGTAGCTAAACTGCCTAGCTCCGAGGGGTATTTTATTTCAAATACTGTACAACTTGAGAAGTGCTTCTCAATTAAGGAGCCACAATAGCGGCTCCTTTAGTTAAGGCGGAGTTAACTCTCTTCAGTAAGAGGCCCATTGATTTCGATGGGAGTTTTTGGGGCAATTTCCTCTGGCCTGCGACTGAGGTTGACAGGGTTTTCTCTTTGATCTTGTTAGTAAGAGAGAATCTGGTCACATACGGGAGTCAGGAAATGGTCAGGGTATGGGCCACTAGTTTCAGATTGTGAAATGGACTAGTGGAAGATATTTATTTTATGTTTTATTGATGTGTGTGTCTGCTTTTACGGGACTTACGTCACACATGCGCATGCCTGAAGGGAACGAGCTGCAGCAGTGATTTCTTTCTATGTATAAAAAGGGGGCGGCAAAAATCTGCCCCTTGGTAGCTGCTTGCGCTGCCTGTGTGTGTTTTCAAACTGGCTGTATGTGGTGGGGTTTTTTGCCAGACTGAGCCATCGGCGGGAGCCAAGAATGCCTGCCAGTCAGCCTGGAAGACCCGGCCCCCTAACCCCTCCTGTGGCCAGCAATGAACGTTGCTGAAGGCACAGCAGATTCAAGCTGCTCAGAGCGCCCGCCTAGGCTGAGTTGGGCCGGGCCGGGCCAACGGAGTGGAGCAGAGCAAAGGTCAGTGGGCAGGGCTGTCAGCTGCTGCAGCCCCTGCCCTCAATTCCTTCCCCCCGGTGCTTCTCCCTGTGCGCTGCAGCTGCCACTACTGCAGCACCCCCGCCCTCGTCCTCCCTCACTTGGCGATGCCAGCAGCCTCCGCCTTCTTCTGAAGCAGCCCGTACTGCTGCTTGGTGAGGCTGTTCCACCAGATAGGGATGGGAAGGCTTGGGTTAGGGGCAGGGGGAGGCAGCATGAATTTATTAGGGGGGGGGGGCCACAAATGAACGGGTTATTTATTTATATTTGTTTATTTAATAGATTTTTACCCCGCCCCTCCTACAAACAGCTCGGGGTGGCTTCCAACAATAAAAACATATACAATATATAGAAAACCATTTAAAACAAATCAACAATACCATCCAACATATTAAAACAGAGCCCGGGACCACACTTAAAACAATATATATATTTAGGTAGGGGAGCTAAAACCTTCCCCAAAGGCCTGGGCGAACAGTCAGGTTTTACAACTTCACCGAAATGTCAACAGGCTTGGGGCCAGGCGGGCTTCCTCCGGAAGGGATTATGGGGTTGGAGGCACCACAAATTCATTATGGGGGGCACAAATGATTGGGGGGCACAAATGAACTGGTTATGGGGTTGGGGCAGCATGAATTGATTATGGGGGCACAAAGGAACTGGTTTATTTAGTTATTTTATTTATTTATTATAAACATTTATTAGCCGCCCCCTCATGCCCATGCCATCTTGGGGCAACTTACAACATAAAATACACAAATAAAATCAATTTAAAAAACACAACCCCATTCATCAAATTTAAAATATTATAAAAGTCTTTAAAATACACCCCCCCAACTACCCCACCCTCCCCTCCAAAGGCCTGGGCAAACAGCCAAGTCTTAGAGGCTCGACGAAATGCCAGCAAACCTGGGGCCAGGCGAGCTTCCTCCGGGAGGGAGTTCCAAAGCCACAGCCCAGCCACCAAGAATGCCCTCTCCATTGTGGCCTCCTGTTTTACACAGGGGACTTCCAGAAAGGCACCCCCGATGGACCGAAGGAATCGCTCTGAGGTGCAGAGGACGAGGTGGTCCCTGAGGTCTGAGAGGCCCAGACCGTGTAGGGCTTTATAGATCAACACTAACACCTTGAATCTGGCTCAGTACGCTATAGGCAGCCAGTGCAGAGTGCGAAGCACAGGTGTTATATGCTCCCGCCGCCCCGTTCCTGTAAGGAGACGGGCCGCCACATTCTGCACCAGCTGCAGCCTCCAAACCAGAAACAAGGGAAGCCCCACGTAGAGCGCATTGCAGTAGTCTAGCCTCGAGGTGATGAAGGCGTGAATGAGAGTGGTCAGGTCTGGAGATGTATGGACGCAGCCTCCGTACCAGATACAGCTGGCGGAAGGCAGCCTTAGCCACCATCTCAACCTGCCGATCCAGAAGGAGACCTGAGTCCAACACCACCCCCAGACTCTGAATCTACTGGGCTACAGGAGGACGGACTCCCCCTACAAGGGGAGCCAGTACCTCCCTCGCCCTTCCCACCACCATCACCTCCATCTTATCAGGATTAAGCTTCAGTCTGCTCTGCCACATCCAATCCACCACGGGCTCCAAACATTGGGAAAGTTATGAGACAGCAGGACCTGGGTCAGTTGAAAACAAGAGGTACAGCTGAGTATCATCAGTATATTGGTGACATCGCACCCCGAACCCTCTCACAATCTCCCACAGGGACTGCATATACACATTAAATAATAACGGAGACAAGATCGAACCTTGCAGAACACCACAGGTCAAGGCCCGGGGGCTTGATGTTTCAGCCTCCAGCACTACCAGCTGGCTTCTCCCTGAGAGGAATGAGCAGAACCACCCTAGGATAGTCCCATCCAGACCCCCCAGGTCTCACAGCAATCTCAGCAGCAATCCATGGTCCACGGTGTCAAACGCGGCTGAGAGATCTAGCAGGATCAGAAATGTTGAACATCCTATGTCCATCTCCTGGCGGAGATCATCCACCAAGGCCACCAACGCCGTCTCAGTACCACAGCCAGGGCGGAACCCAGACTAAAAAGGGTCAAGGAAACAGATGCTATCCAAATGCGCCTGGAGCTGCAGTGCCACTGCCCGTTCAATAACCTTCCCTAGAAAGGGAAGATTAGAGACGGGTCGGTAACTGGCGAGTGCGTTCACATCCAAAGATGGCTTCTTCAGCAGCAGGCGCACCACAGTCTCCTTGAGACTGGGTGACAGTCTCCCCTGCCGAAGGGACGTGTTCACTACCCTCGCCAGCACCGTCCCCAAAGTCTCCAACCAGGACAGGCACAAATCTAATTCACAACGAGTGGCTCTAGCAGACCTCAGGACATTCACCGCATCGGTTGGCATCACTTCCTGAAACTCATCCCAGAAAGATCGATCAGACGGTGCCTCCATAACCTCGTGCCCCTCACTTACTGCTTCCAATCTGGTGTCAAAGTTACTCTGGAACTGAGCGATCTTGTCTGCGAAGTAGGTGGCAAACTCCTCACAGCGGGCCTGGGACAAGTCCCCGTCCAGATGGCGGCAGGCCGGACTGACCAGCCCCCGCACCACCCGGAACAGCTACGAGGGCAGCAAAGAACTCCTTCTTTGCTGTCTTCACAGCCTCAACATAGGACCGCAAATGGGTCCTATGGAGAAGTCGGTCAGATTCAGAGTGAGTCTGACGCCAGCATCACTCTAGTCTCCTACCTACCTGTTTCATACCCCGCAGCCTCTCAGTAAACCAAGGGGCCCTGAGGTGACGAGACGGAGGGAGAAGACGTCTTGGAGCCACCCTGTCAATTGCCTCCCCCAGCAAGATGTTCCAATGCTGGACAAGCTCATCGGCAGAGCGACCATCGGGGTCTATGGTTAACTCCCTCAGAGCCTCCTGGAACCGTTGTGGTTCCATCAGCCTCCCAGGGCGGACCAACCTAACTGGTCCATTACCCTTCTGAAGGAGATGCGCTGAGAGACTGGCCTGTAGGAGATAACGATCCGTTCATGACAAGGGCGTGATCCTCACATCCCCCACTAACGGATCACCCGCCTCAAGGCCACAACAGAAGATCAGGTCGAGGGTGTGCCCCCCCACATGGGTCGGGCAGTTGACCACTTGGAACAAGTCCACGGTTGCCATGGCGGCCATGAACTCACGCTCCACTCCTACAAGGCCAGCATCAGTATGGGCGTTGAAGTCCCCCAGGACCAAGGCCCTGGAGAAGTTGAGCACCACCTCCGAGGCTAGCTCTGCTAGAGCGGCAAGGGATGCTGCTGGACAGGAAGGGGCCCAGTATACCAGCAGCACCTCAAGGTTGCCCTCAGCCAAATCAAACACCATGTGGAGGGCCTCAATCCCTGGAATCTCCCGAACTGGATATCTCCTAACTGGCCATCTCTCTGTAAAAATAATAGCTACACCTCACCCCCAGGCCTCCCGTGCGGGGCTGGTGCTGCACAGCATACCCGGCCGGAACGAGGTCCGTTAAAACTGGTCCTGCCTCCTCGTCCAGTCAGGTTTCTGTAATACATGCAAGGTCCACTGCCTCATCCAGGATCAAATCCAGGATCAAATCCCGGATCACTGGGGCTTTATTCCCTGCGGACCTTGCATTCAGCAGCAGCAGCAGCCCTTTATAGGCGGACCTTAGACCCCGATCCTCTCTCATCCTCAGTAGGGGGGTGACTCTCTTAACATCCACCAGGACCCTCGGTCCCCTAGAAAGATGAGTCACCTGTCCTCTTGAACCATACTGTCCTCGCCCCATAACCACACCTATAGCCGCTCCTCCCCTCCCGTCTGCTCCATCTTGACCCCTACCCCTTGGCTGTTCGCCCTGCCTCCAGAGTTGCCCTCCCCCCTCACAACCCTCCCTACCCCCCTTACCCTAAAGCAACCCCCATTCTCTCACCATAGGGGAATGCCTCCCCTCTCCTCCCCCCAACCCTTCCCCATTCAACTGGACACCCCACTGCCACCAAGGGCCGGGACCAGACAACTCCACCCCCACAACCTCCCCCCTCCATTGTACATGGGGCATAACTCCTCTCCCCCACCAAATAATCCCTCCCAACACCTTCCCCTGCTGCCACCAGAGGTCAGTGCTTAAAACCTCCCCACTCCCTGCCCCTTACACCCCCTCCCACAACCAACACAACCCACTTCACCCCCCTTCCCCCTCTCCCCAAACCCTAGCAAAACGACTCACAAAAACAGTGGTCCCCCTGAGTCCCTTGTAGTCCCCGAAGGGCCGCACCCTTTGGCCCGCGGCCTGCGGCAAAGCCACCATTGGTTCCTTCTTGTACCCCACCTCTCGGGTAACTTCCAGGTCAGGGGGTCAGGCCAGGGCACCCAGCCCAGGTGCGCTGGTTCCCCTGACTCCCCCTAACCTTCCTACTGTCTTTTCCCCGCAGGTGACAAGGGTTGGGGGGCACAAATGATTATGTGGGCACAAATAAACTGTTTATGGGGTTGGGGACAGCATGAATTCATTATGGGGGCACAAATCAACTGGTTATTGGGTTGGGGGCAGCATGAATTCATTATGGGGGGCACAAATGATTATGGGCCACAAATGAACTGCTTATGGGGTTGGGGGCAGCATGAATTGATTATGGGGGGCACAAATTAACTGGTTATGGGGTTGGGGCAGTATGAATTTATTATTGGGGGGGAGGGGACACATGATTATGGAGCCACAAATAAACTGGTTATAGGTTGGGGCCAGCATGAATTTATTATGGGGGGCACAAATGATTATGGGGGCACAAATGAACTGGTTATGCAGTTGGGGGCAGCATGAATTGATTGGAGGCACAAATGAACTGCTTACTGGGTTGGGGGGCAGCATGAATTGATTATGGGAGAAGAAATGAACACGCACTCTTTTTTCCTCCAAGTGGCCGTTTAGATCATTAGTAAAAGCTCCAAGGCCTGAGTATGTAGAAGTTCGAGGCAGCGGTGCACTCAGGAACAGAAGGGATCAGATCCTAGATCTGTCTCCTATCCTAGAGTGCCTGCCCTTGTTTCTGCTTCCTCACCTTTAGCTCAGTCTCTCACTGCTTGGGGATAAGCACTGGATCCAGGAACTGAAAACTGCCTAAATAAAAATGCACCACGGACCACATTTGGCCCGGAAGCCTGATGTTCCCTTTCTCTGTAGCAGATTTTCTGAAACACCATGTAACTGAAACATAGATGTAGTACAATACCTTGCCATCTATATACTCCCTGAAATCATAATCCCAAAGAAATTAGACAAACAAAAAAACTAGGGTTTTACAAACTTAGTTAAGGCGGTTCATACGAAGCACACTTTTACAAACCTGGAAATTGTATATGTCAAGGCTCCCGCCTTAACGTGCACACCTTGTAAGCAGTAAAGCTGTTGTATGGTGTTGCATACTGTGCTCGCTTACAACTTAGGCTTCATACATGCACACTTTGCCTTGGTCTTTCAGCCCCAATCCTCTTCCTTTTCAGGTTGGGGCCAACGCTAAAACTAGGATGACACGTTCCTCCCTGTCCAATATTACATTGTTACTATACTTCAAATGTGGCAATAATTTATCTTTTTTAAACATATTTCAAAATATCCATTCTGTGGCACCAGATCAAGTACATCTCCCAACTGCACAGGTGACTAACAGGATGTTAATATTCCAGGATCAAATGACTACATGGACCAGTTGTGCTTTCCTTACATTTCAATTTGTTTTATTTTGGATTACCATCTACTGTAATGCAGTACTGATTTGTATATATAATACTGGTCAGGAGTCTTGTGATTTTTTTGGGATGTACGTGGCGTTTATTGGCTAGTGTTAGTTGTGTGGTTTTTTTTAATATATATATATATATATTAAAAAAAACCTAACACTACCCAATATATTATATATATATATAATTATTATTAACAAACATTTATATAGCACCAGCAGTGTACCTGGCACTTTACAAAGTAATAAAATAGACACGGTCCCTGCCCCTAGGGCTTACNATTATTATTAACAAACATTTATATAGCACCAGCAGTGTACCTGGCACTTTACAAAGTAATAAAATAGACACGGTCCCTGCCCCTAGGGCTTACAAATATATATATATATATATATATATATATATATATATATATATATATATATATATATAAACTATCATTTCTCATAGCAAATACTTCTACAAGTGTGTGAAATGACAAGCCGCATGCCCTAACAAAAAAAACCAGGATAGAAGATATACTAACACACAACGGGGCAATTCTGACTAGAAGAACAAGGAGGTAGCTATGCTGCTTAATAGCATTATAGTAGTGTTCCCCATAGTCTCCTATGACTCCTACCAATCACTTAAATCACCCAAAATCTTGATATTCCACCCATTTCTTACGGCATTCCTCCTATTATTCCACAAAGCTCCTTCGTGGTGTACTCAATATCTATGGCTTCGTCCCTATCATTTCACTGTCTCTCCGTGCTGCCTTAGTTATTCCACATCCTCTTCCTCCCCCACTCCCAAAGATGCATCTCCATTGTATTATTTTATGGTTAATGAGATACAAATTCATATTAATGTTTCCCCCATTCTTTCCATTGGCAATTCTATAAATTTCATGGCAATGTGTAGCCAAACTCACAATAAACAGTTGCATACCATTCTGCCCTGCTTCAGTGTTGCCCCCAACCTGCAAAGGAAGAGGACTGGTGCTGAAAGACCAAGGCACAGTGTGGGTGCATGGAGCCTGTTGCCAGCGAGCACAGTATGCAACACCATACAACAACTTTACTGCTTACAAGGTATGCAAGTTAAGGTGGGAGCCTTAACATATATAATTTCCAGGTTTGTAAAAGTTTGCTTCATATGAAACCACCTTAACTAAGTATGTAAAACAGTAGGTTGTTTGTTTGTCTAATTTTACTTATATAAACCAATGCTTTAGTTTACATGCAACAGTTTCTTGCAGAAATCCGAGCCCCTTCCCCTGTCCTCAACGCCTTTTCATTACTGCTAAACTAATGTTATTTAATGACTAACCCTGAGGACAATGAGGATCATCAAGAACAAGTAGGAGTCCAATTTGAGAATATGGAAATTGTCAGCAACTCAGAAGCGGTTTCAACAGGACTCATTCTCTCTACGCAACAACGTTGATGATCAGTTTTAAGTCTTCTCATGCAAAGTTAATATCTATTAGTCATTGTACATTTTACCGTCTTTATAAACTATACGGAAAAGCTTCACATCTACAAAATATGCTACTGATAGGAGAACAAAAGACTTAAAATCAGGGCATGAAATTTCAGATTGAACTCTGGGAGCCAAAAAAATAATTTTTTTATCCTGATATTCAACTGTTCTTACACCACTCCACCCCTGAACCAAGTCGCCAGTCGCAGTTTTCTGAGCACCGATGGCTTCCAGGTGCCTGCAAATTTCATTTCCTGTTTAAAATTACAAGTTAATCTTGATTTAGGGTATTTTTTTAGACGTGACGGGCCTCCCTTTTACCACGGCCCGGGATCCATTTCTGATCCCGGTCTGCAATCAGGCCGGCCAGCCGTCCTTTAGATGTGCCGGCCTGATTCTGCTTGGGGGTTGGGGAGGGGATGGGGCTGTGCGGCGCAACGTGTGGCCGCACAGCCCCGCCCCCCCAGCCGCCCGCCCTCCAGAAGATGGGCGGCTGCAGCGGCCCATCTGGCCGCTGCTCCCGATCTCGGATCGTGGCCGGAATCACAATCTGGGATCGGCAGAAGGTAACAGACATTGCGCTAACCACGATTCCGGAGGTGAGGACGGCCTCACTTCCAGAATCGTGACTAATCTGATTCCTGCCAGAGGTTCACTAGGGTGAACTTCTGACGGGAATCCTTTAGAAGTTACGGGCCCCTCCTCCACCACAGGGGATTGGCTGTGGTAAGAGGGAGGTCCATAACGTCTGAAAATACCCTTAGATACACAATTTTTTCAATGCATAAAACACACTTTACAGGAGTAACAAGGATGTCCTACCTCATCTGGAAATTCTTCACTGACAAGGGACATAATGAGTGATGTCTTCCCAACTCTGGCTGTGAGGAGGGCAGGGGAGAAATCAAAGAATTAGTAGATCATTTTAGCCTTCTCCAACAGAATAATTACAGTTATTAAGGAAGTGGGTGTTTTAAAAAACCACATTTTTACAACTCTTAATTTTAGATTTGTTTCCCTTTTTATTAAAATCTAAAAGCAGGTCCTCCGATCCCTCACAAGGTTTCTTTAAGGATCTTTCCTGTAGAAATTGTGGTTCAATCTACTTGTTTTCAGTTGCACATCTGAATTCTACAGATGGAGACAAAGTAGTTCATACAGTATCTTCATTTTATTGGACCAACTTCTGTCAGTGAGCATGTTCAAGCTTTTGGGCCACACAGGGCTCTTCCGCAAGCATGTAACAAGTCAGAACTATGGTCTAAGAAAACACAGATAGCTATATACATGTGAAAGAGCTGTAGGAAAACCACCACTGATATTTAAACACAATGAGGTCAAAAACGATCGAAAGCAACTGCTTACACACACGCACACGCACACCTGTCTTGCATTTCCTTAATCCATAGTTCTGAGGAAGGGCCGTGTGTGGCTCGAAAGTTTGCATCCTGTCCTAAACAGTAGCTGGTCCAATGAAAGATCTCATCTAAACTACTGTCTCCATTTCTTAAATTTAGGACCATCATAGCAATTGCAGTGACCCCCACTCCTTTTCCCACTCAGCCCCCACGACTCCCGTTTCCCCTGGTAGCCCCTGCTGCCTTGTTCCCTGCCCCAGCCTCCCCCAATGGTCCCTGCCATAACAATCCCTGTTCTCACAACCCCAGCCATCTCACTCTGCTTCCTCAGGAACCCTAGCATTTCCTCACCTGCACCTCCCCTTTGCTCCAACCTATGCCCACCCCCAGTGACCCCCATCCCCTCATCTCTCTGACTGCAGCCTTCCACATGCCCCACCTGCTTCAGCCACCCTCACCTTCCCATTCCCCTGTCTCCTCCTTGCCTTGACAATCCCCGCTCCTCCACCTCCCTCAGTGACCCTGGCCTCCCCACTCCTCTGCTCTGGTGACCCACTGACCACCTGCCCCAGGACAGGGGCCCATCCCAACCTAGCTACACCCCAGAAGATGATGTCGCCTAAAGCTAATACAATATGCACTAATCCTTGAAAACAGTTAGCAAAGCATTTAACAATCTTTTGTTTAACAGTTAGTACATTTATATAACTGACAAAGCTTCTGATATAAAAAAGCTTCTGCCTTATTTCTTTTAGAGAGTTATTGAGATGAAACTGTAAAACAAAACAAAACATTTGCAAATTTTCTATGCATCTTATTTTTCAAGACATTTGCTATATAAACGATTAAATACATACTTTCTTTGTGGAATTAGTGCTTCAACCACCAATCCACTAATCTCTTGCTACTCAGGATACACAACATGCCCCTTAAAATAGCAAGCACTTCCACAATAAATTGCAGCTAAACAGATGGGATAGGAAAGAATGAAACAAGAGAGTCTGGAGTGTCACCGTTTTCTCCCTCCTTCTCATGATCATGGGAGGAAGGATATACTGAAATGAAGTCAAGCTCAAGTGACAAAAAGAGATGAAAGGAGGGTTTGACTGCAACAGAGCTACAACAGATCAAGTGCCAAGAATATACCGCTGATAGGACAGCAGTGTATCCAGCTAGACTGTGAAATGCTTGAAGTGAAAAAACATAGATCCAATGTCTTTTTAAAGAACCAAGCAGAGACAGAATATAGTCACGGGTATCAGTATAAAATGTGAATACCTTCCAGTAAGCTCAACAACCTTTTAAATGATATTTTGATTGTTTTTATACACACTAAGACACTAAAACCGTAGAAACCACAATAAATGCATCTGGGGGGAGAGGGGGGAATTTACACATGCTCATGATCTCAGATATTTACATACTTTATGGGATAGCAAATATATCTGCATACTACATAGTTTGTTTGCAACTGTAAAGATCCACAGCAATCCTAATTAAATCAAAGACATTAAAATGAAAGGGGGGGGGGCATGAGAAAGGTGGAAAATGAAGGGAAGAAATAATAAATTGGTGTAGTTAAAGGGCCCATGGGGAAGAGAGGCTAGGCAGAACAGAGATCTGGCATTTGGGGGGCAATCTCAGTGGTGTGTGCATAATTATAAATGTGTTAAGAAATGGAGCGGGAAGGGGGCATTAAAAAGTTATGCTGTAGAAATGGGGTTCAAATCTCTTCAAAATCATCAGCCCATTCTCTACAGCAGTTAGCTATTTTTCTTGATACATCTCAAACACTATTGTTCTATTCTAGGCACAATCCTACTCTTCCATTGTTTGCAAAATCATGCGCTTTTCAATTATCACAGCCCTCAAAAAGCAAAGCCTTTATGAAGGCGTTAAGCCCCATAAGGCAGGTAAATATTCTAGAATATCATTTTCATCACAGGTTTGGCTGCTGAAATTGAGCACAATTTTAAAATGCTCTTCTTAAAAATGACACTGGGTCAGTTTCACATCATTGGCTTCATCACAGAGATCAGTAGTCCCTCATCTCACCTCAGAAAAATGAAACCCTCACAATCCTGAAAGAATGGTACAGCTCTGTTCATTATAGGGGTATATTTAACCGAACAATCACCATTTAACCAACAATTCTAAATTAAATTACTGTTTAGATTCTTTCCTGATTTTTAAATATACTAGACTCCTGTTGCAGTAAATAGCAACTGTGATTCAGAGAGGGATTATCAGTGAGTAATTCCTGCCTAAAAACAGAAAAGGAGGCTTGACTAACTAACCACACACTGACAGCTTTGCAAATGCAGCTAGTGAAAGAAGCTTGTATATGCCTGCAAAGGATACTCATGAAGCTACAAAGTTACATAGTAGGTACACTAAGGTTTTCAGTGATTACACTGGGAAGAAATTAATTTAGCAGTTAGTAAAGAGAAGCAAACCATGTGACTAACACAACAATCAGGACTCTCTGATGACAGTTTACTTTTATACTATAGCTACTCCTGATCTGCCTTTGTCCCAGTCTCCGTTTCCTATCATTGTCCTTGGTATAAACAGCATGATTCTTGCTAGGTTATGCCCCCATGAACTAAGGGCAAGATTTCAGCTGTTTAGGGCAGTGGCTCTCTATCAGTTTTCCAGGGCACAGTGATGTGCCTCAGCAGGTTGTCAGGTGTGTCCTGAAAATTTAGGTAATTACAGTTGCTCAGTGAACCATGGCCTTTCAAACCCATGCTGCATCTGTCATATTGGATATTAAATTAAATAATATTCAATATTATAGCTCTAATGGATAATTTGCTAATCCAATTAATACCCACTTCAGTTTGGTTACATGCTAGAAGGCTTTTTTATTCAGTTTAAGCATGTGGGTATGTGCTGCATACTGACAGGTAAGCATAGGCACGCTGTGACAGCATTGCTGAAGCATAAGGTGTGCCTCGTCGGACTAAGGCACTTCAGAGCACAGGTGACCAAACCCCAATGAAAGTCAATAGGGCTTGGGCACCTTCGACACTTACGAAACTGGTCCAAAATCTGCTTTGTTATGTGAAGGGATTTATACTTTTGGACTGTGATTCACAAACCAGAGTTCAACGGGACTATTCCAGAATAAGCAATCTGTAGACTACAGACTTGGGGAAAAACTAAGAATTCTGTAGCAACAAGAAGTTTAATTTAGCAGCCAGAGTAGAAAATAAAACCAGACTGTGATCAGGGTTTCTGTTCTGTGATCACAGGTGAAACCATTGCTACCCCGCGCTTTGGGCATCTTGGAGTGGGAGTGCTCCAATGTATTTCAGCTCTTCTGCAATTCAATGATGATTATCATCATTTCTCCAAAGCATTCTTTTCAGCTTTCCTAGAATGCCAACATACTTGAAGAATTTTGCATCAAACTCACATAACAGTTGCCCTAGAATTTGTGTTTACCAAACAAAACATTGGGGCCAATCTCAAACCCCGCAGATCCTGTGTGCAGCCGGTGCACGTGCAGCCACACACACACTGCATGGATTCCTGTTCCAGGCACATGGGGGGCCTGGAGGAGCACACTCCTCTAGGCCTCCTGATCAGCTGTTTGGTGGGCCAGGTGAGTGCGCTCCTCCAAGTCCCGGTGATCAGCTGTTTGGTACACTCACCCAGCCCAAGTGAATTTGCTCCTCCACTCCCTCCCCCCCCCATCAGCTGTTTGGTAGGCTGGGGTGACTGTTATCCTCCAACACCCACCCACCCCGTCCCCGATCAGCTGTTTAGCAGCCGGTGAACACGCTTCTCCAGACCTGATCCTTGGACCTTGCCTTGCGGTCGGACTGGGCCTAACAGACAAAAGGGTACTCGTTAGTCGCAAGTGTTGCTGACCTTCCCTAGACAACGTGTCCGGAAACAGCCTCCTGCCCGCCCCAAAGTGGAAGTTGGTGAACATCTGGTGGTCACCAAACTGATGAGCAGCTGTTTCATTTGTTTTCACTCATTTACTCCCAGCTTCTGGCAGCCAAAGGTTACATTACCCATCATACTTGGTTAGTAGCCACTGACACACCTATTCATCCATCTCATGTATTAACTGCAATCTTTTAGGGTTTGCTCTAGTTATGTCTTGTCGATTTGCTTAAATACAAGAGCTGCATTGAATTAAACACACACGATGACGGCGTAATTTTAGATCAATTATTTTATATTGATAAGGAAGTTAGACTTGAACACACTAAGTTTTCATCACCTATTCAAGTTTTGGTAGCATAACAAAGGCGTTTTGGCACCCAAGAATAAGAGTCTCTTTTTCATTACTCACAACAAAAAGGGAGCCGTATTTTAAAAAATAAAAAACAATTAAAGAAAGCAAAGAAAGGTTTATGCCAGGGAAGAATGAAGGCTACTCTGGATACACTGAACAGCTGCAATTCTGTTCAATGCTTCGATCCAAGCTCGCTTTGGAAAAGTAGTAAAACAGCAGTTACACTAAAGACCGTTTAATACAGAGATGCCGCTGTGAACTAATGAGGAAAACTCTTATGAACAAAAACAAATATTTATATAATTGTATACAGCACTGAACATACCTAGATTTCCTTCATGATGACACTACCCATTAGCCTTTAAAACCACAAACTAGAACTGTCCCAGTGCAGTAGTTTTGCAAACAACATTTTTTCCTCAACAGGCAAGCAAAATCTTATCACCATAATCAAGGTAAGGATGGGAAAGCAGATTTTGTGCTTGCCTGCCTGGTAAACTTCCATGTTATTTTTGGAATACCACAGCAACAATAGCTAGCTTTGCATGCAATCACTTCAGATGTGTACATTTATGTAAGTGGCCAAAAAATACTTCGAGAATAAAGGCACACTGACTTTTTACAAACTTTTATAAACAGAATGCAATATAAAATATTTAAGTTTGAGACAAACATACAAGCAGGGCTATAAAATATATATATAAATAATTCACTAGCCAGGCATAAAAGACTACTCACCAGGCTAGAACCTGCAGTGAGAAAGAGCCGAGGGCTGTAAAATTCCACTTGCCAGAAGCAAGCAAGCAAGTGGATTTTTATAGCCCTGCATACAAACATTATAGATTGAAAAATAATTCTTTATCAAGCTCTCGGTTTTAAATTTTAAAAATAAATATTGCAGCTTTCAAAGGATTTCTTTATTAATTATTAAATTTATATCCCACTCATCCTACAAATCCACCCCAACTCTTAATTCATCCTGAGCACCACAAAAACCCTGCACCGCCTCCTCTCCTACAAGAGAGCTCCCTCCCCACCAAGCACTCCTCCATCTCTCCATGCTCATGCCAAACCATGCCCATCCAATTCCCCATGAAACACACATTAGCCAGGGAGTCCATTCTCCTGTCCAAGCCAATTCCTTCCCCCATGGAGGGGGCTTTGGCTAAATGGGAAAGTCAATACTCTATTGTTCCCTGAAAGAGGGAATAATATTCCCTAGTTATTAAAGGTTTGGTCTTGCAGCCCACTCACTCATGCAAGTAATCTCAGTGGAACTGCTTGTGTGGATAAAGATTGCAGGATCAGATTCTAAAAAGGTATTTTTAAAAGCTCCTTCCACTGTCATTGGACCATCTGACCTTTGATCTACTGGGTCTATTTCCAGATGAGGCCTGCTGTTTCTAGAAATGTTACCTCAGCACAATGAATCCTGGCAGCACGAAGCAAAAGTATGGAGGGTCACTAGATTGTACAACCATGGAGCATCAAGATGCATGCTTTACAAAGCTCTCTCAAACCAGGCTAATTACATGTCTGCCACGAATTCATTCTGAACCTTACAAAATAATTGCCGCCATCTCCAAAATAAACAAAAAGCCAACATACAAGAACATAATACTGCTAGTACTTAATCCATTGTGTCCTGATGCAGGCTAGACCATATGCATTGTATTGTTTTAACCCCTATTCCTCCCCAGTGCTCCAACAACAATAGACAGAACAGGAATGACAGAAGCCTGTGAGAGCACCTCCTTTTATCAGTCTTCGCTGTTCTGGAATAGTTACCATGATTTAACAATGTTTCCGGTGAGTGGTACAAATCACCCCAACCCCATTCCATAGAATTTTAGGGCCGGAAGGCACTTTGAGGGTCATCTAGTGCAACCCCCTGTGCTAAGACAGGATACCCTCTGCTTACAGCATCGTGGACAAGGGCTTGTCCAACTGGGTTTTTTAAAACATCATGGGAGAGCGATCCCACCACCTCACCGGACAGCTTATTCCAATACCCAACAGTTTTTACAGTTAGGAAGTTCCATGCCCCGCCCGCCCATGTCTAACTTAAATCTAAACTGCTGCAATTTAAGCCCATTCCCTCTTGTCCTGCCTTCTCTGACAGTGGAGAACAAATGTTCACCATCTTTTTTGTGGCATCCTTTTATATATCTGAAAACTTCCCCTCCCATACACTTTTAATCATCTTTTCTCTAGGGTAAACAGTCCCAGTTCTTTCGGCCTTTCCTCAGAGACCTTGTCTTCCAGTTCCTTAGGTTGTTAACAAATAAGATGACAGCCCCCTTGAGTCTGGGTTTGGCCATGCATCTCCCACTCACATGTTTAGCGTGTACAGCCTAACAAACAGCCAACCCCCGTGTGTATTTTTTTGAGCTTTCAGGCAATCCCCATTCAGCCCCCACTCACTGTTTTTGCTGCATCTGCCACCCAACCACCTTCCCTTTCAACCTGTAGCCCCCAAAAGTGACTTATTGCTATGTCATCCTGCCATTCTCCAACACACACACAACTTCCCTCCTTTACCAGAAGAAGCATGGAAACCATGGATTATGAAAAATTAAAGAATTTTATTAAAATAAAATTAACCATTTCTTTTTCCACCTGGCCTTTCTGTGGGCAGCTTGGTCTACTTGCTTGGGTGGCAGGAGAGACATTTTTACAATCCTCCTCCCCCAGATGCAGCTGTAGAGGAGCGTTCACAGGAGGCATTCAGGAATGACTGCCCCGAGGGGGGGGGGGCCAAGATAAGGTGTGCCTGGCCCAGGAAATGTTCCCTGGTGTGAGTGCAGTGTGTAAAGGGCTTGGGTGCTTTCCATAGGGGTTGACTGCTGGGGGAACCAGGATGGGTACGTCAACCTGTGCTAACTCCAGGGTGGAAACGGGCATGGAGGGATGTTTGCAGGCAGTCGAGGCTTCCATGGTGGGACCAGGAGCAGGGGGCAGTGGGGGAGCCATATCCACCTGCTTCTGACTCCTAGAAGGTACAGCCATAAAGGTAGGATGCGACAATGACTACATCCACCCCAGGGAACTAGGTCAAAGAGCTCGTAATACGGCAAGGTTTTCCGCCTCCAGCCACGGGAGAAATTGTTGTCCTAGATCTTTTTTTATTTGCGCCTCAAGTCCTTGGCCAGCTGGTGGCAGTGGTTCATGTCCTGGGAGTAGTCCTGCCGCATCATTTGAACGGAGCTCTCTTGGAACACTACCTTGTTCCTGTAGCACTTCACCAAGGCATATTAGACCTTCTGCTCTCCCCATAGAGTAATGAAGACTTTGGTCTCTTCCTCGGTCCAATGAATACAGCATTGGCAGGCAGATCCATAGGCAGTGATTGGCTGTGATTGAACAGTAGTGGTAGCAGTGTTGGCTGTCAGCATTATCCATGGCCCCAAGCGATAGTAATCCTCTACATGTTGTTCCTGAGAATGGAGCGACTTGGAACAGCAAGCGTCAGGCATGTACCGCCAACCAGGACAAGCTGGGAGATGCACAATTGAAAATCCCTTATTTTGAAAGGATTCTATTAGCTACACAACAAACAGAGCATTGATTCTAAAGATGTCCCTGTTCATACGCTGTTACTCAGCCTGGATCCAAAACGTTCCATTGGCCCTAGCTATAAGTTTCCCAGATGACTTTTGGACATTTATACATTTTTTACATTTTAATTTTATGGATTTTATTACATAAGCCACCCCAAGCTGCCCGAGGCCGGAAGGGTGGGGTAAAAATTTATAAAATAAAAAAATTAAATGGTGCAGTGAGCTTCTAAGGCAGATGTTACGTGTGCACCAGACAGAGTGAGTGTGGAGAGAGGGGCCGGAAGTGGTCGCTCCTCTGAATGGCCTAGGCTCTTTACCTGCGACTCTATGGTGCTGGTAGATCTGAACACATGGAGGCGCTGCATGCAACCGGACGAGACGTGGACATCTGGACACACGCTAGCCTGCATTTGCCCTCACAGCAGGCTCTGCGACCTGTCGTGAGCGAGGGCTGCATGTCCTGTGGGTGGTGGCCATATGGCTGGCAAACACCTAATAAACGGGCAGGTGGACACCCAACTAGTGTGGACTACCGTTTTGTTTGTTAACACCATTAGTTGCTCTCGTCTGAAACGTCTCCAATATGTCTACACCCTTCTTGAAGTGCAGTGCCCCAAACTGAGCACATGCTTCAACCACCCTAGTCATGAGAACAATGGCGTGTGTTAAGGGGTTCTTAATCTGAAAGATCTGATCACAAGAACACACTCTTAGCATATTATTTTGATCTCTGGAAGATGCCCAGATATAACAATGATACGTGTAATGCTAGAATCTAATAATTATGGAAGTATCTGAATTAATCCTGTAAATCAGAGCCTGATACAAAATATGGAGGTGCTGTGCACAGCCTAGAGCCAGGGGGTCCCAAATTTTTGCCTTTGAGATCTTGTTTAGAGAGTAAAATATAATTCCGTAACCCCAGACAGTAACGCAAAGTATAGCAAATATCATTCAGGATAGTGATTCCAGGTGCTTCAGCTTATGGCCACAACCCACTGCTTGAGAAAATCAGACGTCAAGACAATCCTAGTACAGTCTTCTCCCAACAGCTGGGAGGGGCAAGTCTTCAGCTGCTTTAGATCACTGGTCCTGAACATCACTGCTGGGGACCCCATCCTTGCCCAGTCCTTTCTCAGCTGCAGGTGCTGGATGCATATTTCACCTGACCTTTTAACACTCCGTTTCCAGTTGTCAGGAAGAAAATCTCTTTAACTGGAGAGATGAGTTAATGTTTCAGTCTAGTCATCACCATCATCTTATTGTCAGCCGGTTCTTTAGTTACCAGAGTGTTTCAGATTCATTAGGCAGTAAGGAATCTAAACCTACTGCTCTGGAATTAAGTTTTACAAAACACTGATAAGCTCAGCTAATTTTTCTCTTGACCTGTCCTCATGTAAACTAAACATTCTGCTCCAAGATGTGATTGGGTACTGCACCATGGAAGGCCTAGGTTTAAAAACTGCCCTGTAATCTTCAATCTGCCAGCTGTTAAAGCAACCAAAGCCCTATCAAAAAGGAAGAAACGACCTTCCTTTGCTACACTTGTGTCTCAACAGCTGGTTCATGGAATGGATTTGGCATAGGCCTAAGATGACGTCTGTGCACCATGCTGATGGACACAGGAAGAGAGTGCTAATTACAGTGATTAAAACAAAGGAGAAATATAAAAGAGCAATAAGACAGATATTTAACAGAATGAAGTTGTTTGGATTTTAGACACTGCACAATTGCTTTAGCTGGCTTAGCTGCATACAAAGAAAAAACCCTTGTTGTGATAACATCCCTAAGATAATGAGTGAAAATACCCTTCCTTGTCAAAACTAAGGCAGATGCAAATCTTTCCGAGACAGTTTAGCTGATAAGACACTATACAAACTTTAACTGATTTTGAAAATGGTTGCCAGATGCCTTCTGAGAAAGGAGCATGCGAGGACACTGTCCCTTATTTTGAAAGGGTTCTATTAGCTACACAACAAACAGAGCATTGATTCTAAAGATGTCCCTGTTCATATGCTGTTATTCTGCCTGGATCCAAGTTGTTCCATTGGTCCTAGCTACAACACTCCCTGATGAGTTTCGGACAGTTATACATACATAGAGTAAGTTTTTTACATTTTAATTTTTACTTTAATGTTCTCTTTATGATTCAGTTTTAACTGCTTTTTTACTCAATGTATAAAAGCTTTAACAACTGTTGGTTAGATTTATAAGGCAGTATGATAAATAAAGCATGATGTTAAACTGGATTCTCTCTCTTTTGATGTACATCAGCTAAGCCTCTTGTAGCATGCTGTTTAAAAATAGCATTCTGGAACTTCTCTGCAAATTAATGTCTATTCAAGATTAATGACAGTTCAATAGTTTTCATCCCAGCTTTTGGCTTGCAAAAAGTCTAAAAAATGCAAGCAATGGAGACTGGATGCTTCTGAAGGTAGGATGAGATAGAGGGGCATTCACCTCGTCGGTCACAGTTTGACCCAGTCAACATGGGCATTACCATCCAATGGCTATTTTATGGTCTGGGTGAACTGAACTCAAGTCTCAGTCTGAAAGATGCGACTATGGCATATAAAACACCATTACAACCAATGTTATTACTGGTAGTTTCAGATGAGCATCCAAAATTCATATGAGCATTTAGAATGAACTAACTTCTTACCTCTGCTAGAGATTGTTCTCTCAAGTGCTTTTTGGAAGGCAACTTTCTCCTAACTCACTTTAGCCTCATTTGTGTTCACACAAGCAAGGAGGTTTAAAATGATTTGGGGGGAGGAGAGGCAGGGAGGAAAAATAAATTACCTTTCTAAACACCTGTTTCAGGTAAGTTTATGAGAACAAGCTCTTACAGAAACTCCCTCTCTAGGGTTAAAGTGTACTTCAGAAGCATTCTCTACTATACTGTATGTGCTATATAGGGATAGAATTGAGCATCCAATGTTCTCTTTTAAAAACTCCAGCTACTCTATCATCTCAAATGAAAGGCCATGTCATGCATCATTTATTATACACAGAGCCACATGAGCATGTATCAGAGTAGAGCCATCACACTTCTGTTTAAGTCACTAAAATTGATCCCAAACTGCCATCCTTTATGCTATGGGTGTATGACATAGAGCCACCAAAATATTTCAGCTAAAAACAGTGACCTTGAAATTACATTTTGTCCCAGCCATATTTTATTACAAAATCTTCCTCATTTTGACAAAAAAATACATCTTTCACATCAAACCTGCAAGTTATATAACAACTTGTCTAAGATTCTATAACAAACATCTTGCATCAACAGACCTGATTTTTCTGGGTATGTTTTTCACTTTATTAGCTAGTGATACAAACTTTATGATAGCTCCACGCCAATAACACACAGTAAGAAAGATTGCAGAGTTTAAAGCTGAGCTTTACACTGATTGTTTCTTTACATAATATTAGCTTTGGCACAGGCTCAATTAAACCCAATTTTAAAAACATTCTATTATTGTCTGTATTAGTAATCAGTGTGGCAGAGAACAGTAACTCAAAATTAGCAACAAAAGACAAGCTCTAAAGGGGATCTGGATAGAAAAGATTCAACTGTATGAAGACTACATTATTTTATCTAGCTACACTATTTTAACATTTGCCAGCATACTGGCTCTATCTACAATGAGATTTGCAAGCAAATTTTCAACAGCTGTCTTGTAATGCTGTTCTTTAGAAAGGTGATGGCGGTTTTCTTTGGCAGTTCATATATCACCTAGCTTCAAAAACTAATCTCTATATAAATTAATGGGTAACATTAACTTCAAACCAACTCCAATGAAAGCTACTGGGTAACATTAACTTCAAACCAACTCCAATGAAAGCTACTGGGTGCCCATCTCTTTTGAAAATTTCAGACAACCAGTTTAGGTGTCTAAATATGGACACTGGGTGTCTAACTTTAGGCATTTGTTTTTTAATATCCTGAGCTAGAAGATTTGTCCAAGGTCACACAATGAGACAGTAGCAGAGAAAGCCAAGAAACTGGATTCCATGTTCACTGTTTGAATCATGAGACATTTGTAAAGTATGCTCAAGGCACAGTTCTTTCTAGTCATCCCAACACAATGTAAATTAAAACCTTCCTTAAATTCTCAGGCAGGACACCACCAAGTTTACAACAGACAAGAAATTTGGACTCCTTGCCAAGGACATCCGAGAGATATGCAAACTATGCATGCAGTGAGCTGGCTATAGGCATAGAGGAATCTAAGCCAGTAATTGTTTAGTAACTGAACGCACATGCCTACAATCATTACTTTTACCCTTGAGTGCAGGATTAGTGGGCCATTTAACTTGCATAAAACCACAACAGCAGCACTCAAGTCCACTAGCTGTTCTTCCAACCCTGCCCTGTGACATGCCATCTGATGAGGAACAAATTCTCCATAGGGCTGTTCCAAACTGAAGCATCTTCAATAAAGTGGATTCAGAGAACCAAGGTTTTACACATAGCAAAAAAAAACAAAACACACAACCAAAGCAGCATATTTCTTTGTCACAAGACAGAGAAACCTGCCTAAAAGCAAATTCCATCCTGCATCTTCACACCAGGGAGACTGGGAATATGGGGAATGAGATCAAACCCCCTCTGAGTAAAACACAGACTACCAGCAACAGCCTTCTTCATCCTCTGTCCACTCACAATCATCTTTAACTTCCCCTCCTAATACATCTCCTACTCACCCATACCCTTGCCTTTCCATCCACTTTAGTACCCCCTAGTCTTCCTTCCTCCTCTAGCTCCTTCCCGACCTGAGCTGCCGAGAGCAGAGGTTCCCAAACTTCCAGTCTGTGACCCCATTTTGAGACTTCAGTGTAAACCCATGATGCCAAGACAGCAAACATATGGATACCAGTCAAGGTTACGACCCCATCCACAGATGATACAATCCTACCCGAGGTCCAACCCACAGTCTGGGAACATCAGACCTAGACTCTCCTTCTCTGCCCAATTTGTCTCCCAACCAGTGTCTAGTCCACCACTTAACAGCCCTTGACCACCAGCCACTCAGTCTTACCTCCTCCCTCCCTCTCCCTAGGGTTGCCACCTATGCACATTTTAAAGGAACACTTATGAAAAATACATGTTGCAGGTATGCCAATGTAGGCCCTGCAACATGCATTTTTCATTTGTTCCTTAATATTTTGCAGAGATGGCAACCCTACCTCCACCTCAACCTGCAGCTACCCAGACTACTCGTCCTACCCAACACCTCCCTGGGATTGGCTTGTTCCCTCTTCCTAGAGCATTCAATCCTTCCCAGCCCCCCATTCCAGTCTTCCTCCCTCTTCCAGACCCCTCTCCAGAACTTCCTCCTGCCCCACATCCAGCCCAGGGCTGAGAGGCTCACTCTCCCTCCTACAGTTTTCCCTTCCCATCCCAGCAGTAGTCTCTCTTCCAGCTCCAGTTCCCTCTCCCCCACCACTGCACTTCCCTTCTAGGACTTTTCCTACTCAACCAGCCTCCACCCTGCTCTGCCTACCCAGCGTCCTCTATAGCCTCCCTCCCTACTCCAACCCTAGCTCCCTCATCCAAAGCTCCCCTCCGCTGCTCCTACTAAGCTCCCCTCTGCCAACCATGGAGCTGCTTCGCTTCTCCCTGGCCCTACACCTTCCTCTCCCGTCAGCCTGATTAGCCTCCCAGCCCGAGCCTCTTGTTCTCCCTCTCCCAGCCTGCTCTGCTCCCCCAGCAGCCTCCCCTCTAAACTTTACCCCCTCAGACCTAGGGCTGCCTCGCTCTCCCTACTCTTTGGCCCTAGAGCTCCCCCACCCCCATCTCCCATCCTGCTCTGCTCAGCCTGCAGCCTCCCCCCCTTGCCCCAACCCCCTGCCCAGAATCCCTTGCCCCTCCTCTCCCTGGAGCTACCTCTCCTCACTCCCAGCCTGTTCAACCCCCTCCTTTGAGCTCCCCGGGCCTGTCTCACTCGTTAACACACACCCAGCCCCGAATCTCCCTAGACTCACGTTCTCCCACCAGCAGGATCCTCACGTCCTTCTTCATCTCCCCGCGCCCCGGCCCCAGGCCCCGCTCGCCTCGGGGGGTTGAAGGGGAGGGGAGGAGGCTGCGGCCTGGGATTCCCTCCCGCACGCTACGGCCTCCTCACAGCCGGCTACGGCAACGCGGAAAGGACATGCTAGTTCAGGGAGCGAGAGAGAAAGCAAGCGCGCCCCCTGGTGCTGAGAAGCCGCTGGAGAAAGTGGCCGGGCAGGGCAATAGTCAGGGAACAGAGTGGGAGAGTTTGGGGTGGGCGTGTCTATCTGGGCTCTGTCTGTCTGTGGGGTGTGGTCTCGCGCTCCACATTGTGGGTCAGTAATTTAGAATTTACAACCCTGGTGACATTGGCCCTGCCGTTGTTAGGGTGGCCACCGGCGCGTCCCCAGAATACAGGACATGGGGGGAGAGACTACAGGACATGGGGGGCGGGGGAGGAAGATCACAGCTGGCTTAGGGCTCCTTCCTCCAGACAGGGCTGAGCAACAAGCACTGAGCAAGGGGTTGGGGAAGGGGATGCTCATGCAACGATATTGTCAAAATCCCGGCCATGGGTGCATATTTTAAAAATCCACCCGAATGGGGTTGGACGGATCAAAAATGTGGTAATGTCCTGGAAAATCCGGACGCTATGGCAACAGCACTCACCCTCCCCCCTTTCCTGGAACCACTGGCTCACCTCCGAGTTCATATGTTGCTGATGCTGCTGTTCCTGGATGTCCTGAGATCATGGGGGGGGGGGGGGAGGGGTTTGAAAGTGGCAGCACCAGCAATGTGGGGGAAATACAGCACAAAAATGCATAAAGGACAATGGACAAGCCCTTCAAAAACCAGGAGTCTATATAAAACATGACCAATGGCCACTCTAGTTACTGTGTGGGGTGCATGAGGAGAGCTTCTATGGGTCTGGAGGGACTGGGAAGGGAATGCTCTCCTGCCCCTCAACCCTGGGCATGAGAAGTTCAAGTCCCCCATGCAGGTAGCTCACTACACCTTAAAACCACACCCTGTACAGCAATGTTTATTTTCTTTATTTTATTTTCTATATTTTTACCCCGCCCCTCCTGAGAACAGGATCCAGGGAAGTTGGGGTCCCATGCAAAATGGTAGTGTAAGCCCCCTCCTAATATAGGAATATTTGTTGGACACACACTGATTTTAAAAACACACTGTTTTTGTAATTAATTTATGATGTTAAATGAAACATTGTTAATATGCTGGGAGAACATTACACTAGTGCTCCAGAGTCTTCTGCACGGGCTATCAATAGCTTTCTGAGCACAATTCAAGGTGCTGGTTTTGACTTATGAAGTCCTAAATGTCTTGGGCCCCAAGTATCTGAAATTCTGCCTCTTCCCTTATGTCCCATCACAGCCTCTGAGGTCAACTGGAGGCTCCCTCTTACATATACCATCTCCCCATGAAGTTTCTACAAGTGCGCACAGAGAGGCATTCTTGGTGGCTGTCCCACAATTATGGAACTCTCTCCTCTTGGACTGTCATTTAAGCCCAAGACTGCTCATCTTCCGGAAATGATGTAAAACCTTTTTGTTTGGCCAGATGTTTGGCAGGCAGGGATAGAGTTGGGTGGAATGGGTGCAGGGGGGATTGGATAAAGGGCTTTAGGGGGGGCTAAGGGGATTTTTAGCTGATTTTATATGTTGTAAGCCACCCTGAGCCTCATCGGGAAGGATGGCATATAAAGCTGAATAAATAAATAAATTAAATAAATAACATCCCCTACCGGGGATGGGTTCCTTGCATTGCAGGCCTGTATGTTACACATGCTATTTATAATTTACTTACAAGCTCCATGGGTGACCCCCACCTGTCCTGAATAACCAAAGGCCCTTCACAGGCTGGGGCTGTGAGCCCATATTTTATGGCAATGCCTCTCACATTCAAGTTGTAATTTCAACTTTAATTAGCCCCACTGGAGCCCTCCAGTACATGGGGCTCTGTACAGTCACACAGACTACACAATTCTGAATCCAGTCCTGCCATAAAGGGGGGTGGGGGTCACACTCATCTAGGCGCAGGGCAAGCCTGATTTTAATTGGTTTCTCATGGGCCTTAACTAGAATTCAAAATTATTTCTTTGTTATGGGTAGGGATAAAATATGCCTACATTGTTATTTTAAAGTATGTAGATCCTCCCAACATCTTGTTCCTGTGCATAGACCACTAGCCTACACCAGGGGTTCTCAAACTGGGGGGTGGGCCCAAAGTATTCTTGGGGAGTGCAAGGAAGAGTACGACTGACAAACAAACTCTACAGGCCAGATATGAGTTGAAGGAGAGGGGTCTGAGGGGCTGCCTCAGAGTAGGGGAAAGGTCCAGATCATGGGTCCATCCCATATAGCCATCCTTTAATGTATGCCCTCATCTCGACTCTCTTCCTCCAGAGCACACTCCTTCAGTGCTTGAAGGTACAGACTGGATGTATGGGCCAGATCCTGGAACTGGAAAGGGGACAAATAAAAACTGGTTGCTAGCTGCACTTAGGGGCTGTTTTAAGAGAGGGATGATAGAGGCAGTTGCTCCAGGCCCCTCTTATCCAGGAGACCACTTCATGGTGACTGATTCCCTCAGCTGTTTCCTTCAAGATTGGAAGTGGGGAGTTGACTACGGTTCTCTAGGCACCTGCTGCTGCTGGCTCCACTGGATGCCAGGCATGGGTGGGGGTAGCAAGGGTGTGTGTGTCTCATCCCCCCCCCCCCCCCCATCTTGTAGGGAGCAACTGAGTCAGGGCCAGGGAAAAGGATGTGGGGACTTTGAGCTAATCCATACTTTGTGGATTCCCTGTCACATTCCACTCCCTCCCTCAATCACACCCATACACAATGCTCACAAGCACATTTCTGTACTCCCCCTACTGCCCCCACTGGATCTGCTGTGGATCTTAAACACTAACACTTTACATGGGACTGACCCAAGCCCAGTTCTGATACAGCTGGACTCTTCCAATCTGTAACAGACTGGTCCTGCCCCAATGGGATGCTGTTAAGTCACATCACTCTGTGAGGCATGGGCATCAGGAAAGGGAGAAACGGTTTACCCTGACCCCCAAAGAATGTCATGACATCACAGCACTCTGTGGGGGTGAGGGGGCACTTTGGGAAAAGGCTGGGTTTCTTTTTTCTGATGTAGCCCTGCCTTCGCAGAGCACTGTGACACCATGGTGATCCATAGGAGTGGGGCCTTTTGCCTATAGGGGAACCACATCCCAGCCTGAGGGACTTGGGCTGAGACATCTCCTGAACCGAGACTGACAGGACTCTGGTAGGCATTGACCTAACACACACCTAAAAAGTGCCATCCTGGGTCAGAACAATGGTTCATCCAGCCCAGCATCCTGTCTCCAACAGCGGCTGCCTTTAGTCACTTCACAGAAGCTCACAACAGTTCACAATGGAGTGATCTGTTCCCTGCTAGTCATGCCCACTCCCCAACAGCCAGAGCCTCAAATCTGGTAGAGGGGCAGAAGAACCAAATGTAAGAAGGGACCACAAAATTCTTGATAGCTGCACCTAGAGGGGAGTGATGGCCCCTTTTTGCAGCTGAAAAATCTCCCTGATTTACCTTAAGCATTTCCTTCTTAGGAAACCAGGCTTCATTAATTCAGGTGTGTGCACCACACAGATATCTGTTTTCAGGAGGGGCGGGATATAAATTTGATTAATTAATTAAATAAATAAATAAATATCTCTACAAAGATTATTAATAGTTGTGTTGATTGTATAGAACATGGCGAGTGCTGGGATCCTTCCTTTCTACTAATTCTGAGATCTGCTAGTAAAAATACACCCATTGTGCTCACACGTACACACACCTATCATCCCAGGAGGCTTCAAAACATCAGGGTTTGATCATGACTAATAAGAGGCTTGCTCTTCCTGTTAAAAATCCATGAAGGCCTTGGTGGTGATTTCAAAGGGAGCTGGGTTGAGCTTTTAGTGGGTTCAGTGCTATAAACTAATCGCTGCATCTGAAATGGCTCTGTTGTCATTTGACAACTGGGGGGGAGCGGGGGATTCTGTCCATGCAGACACCAAGCATGCACATTGCTGTGGCTTATGAGGAGTTTGTTGTTTCAACCAAACTAATTCTTAAGCAAGGGGAATGGCAGAGGATTTCCCTTTGTAGCCAGAAATGGCAAATAGCAGTTAAGTGGCACATTTACAACCCATTTCATAAAAGAACTCCCAGAAAAACACCCAAGAATCTAAGTTCAGAATATTCATTTTAAAGGCCGGTG
>QEPC01005108.1:1617232-1638360 GCA_003113815.1 Sphenodon punctatus
AAAAAGAAGAAAAATGGCTTTGTGTACTAGAAAATGTCAGAAGTAAGCTTAGCAGAGGGATGTAAATAAGGAATGGAAAGATGGAAGTACTGCAGTACCTCTTATGATGTGTTAAATGTGTTGTGGAGTCAGACATTAAGACTGTGACAAAAAGTTCCTAACTTTATTCTGGGGAGCAATGAAATTAGCTGAATCATTATATTAAAAAAACAAACTTTAATCCATCTCTTCTTGTAGTGCTTTTTATAGTTAAAAAGCGGTCGATTAAGGAGGCGGCGGCGGCGGCTGGAGCAGCGACAGCGGGGGAAGTTGGAGAGGAGAGGAGCATTGAGAGGAGAACCGGTGTTTGAGGTGGGGAACTGAAGCAGCGGTGGCAGAGGGTCGGCGACAGAGGGAGATCAAAAAGCTGGTCTGAGTGTGAAGCGAGACCCCTCTGGCAGTCGGGAGGTGCCGGGGAGAGGTGTGGAACCTGAGGCAGGGCGGTAAGGTGGCAAGCCAGGGGTGGGAAAAGCGGTGATTACGTGGGATCCCGGGGAAGAGGGAGCGAGTCGGGAACTGCGGTAACAAGAACTGGGAATCGCGGAGGTGAAGAGACAGCGATTGCCGGTGTGCCACTGCCACTTAGAACGAGAGGGCTCTACTATTAGACCTTAGGGGCATAGTAGGATTAACTGGTTTGCGTTCCTCTTGGGAAGAATTCTGTGAACACCCTGAGAGGTGTGGGCCTGCTCTCTAGAGAGAGCAATTCACGAGCCTTTGCTGAACAAATATGAGCAGCTCTCCCGTGCTAAAGGGACTGATTGATGAAGTGTTAATTTGTACTTCTCTTAAAGGACCTTCTCTAGAGAAGCCCTTAAAAGGGCTGGACTGTCTCTGAAAAAGGTAAGTCCCCGTAGGTCACATACTTAGACGGTTCAGCAAATCTTGAATGAGTTTCTTTGCTATTTAAGTGTTGATATCGAAATAGTTGAGAAATCCCTATTGTTTCTAGCAGAGGGGCAATGAAAAAGAAAAGAAGGAGACAATCTATTTCTTTCTCCCCCATAGAAGGACTCCCTTCTAAATGCAGGAGACAAGATCTAGTTTTATGTACAAAGGAGGGTTCACTCTGTTCACCAAATAGGTTTTCTGTTTTGAGCAATGAAGAAGTTGGCTTATTAGATGTAAGCTATGAGGAAGAACATCAAGATGTTCAATCCTCATCGTTTATAGATGTAGTTCCCAAAGTAATCCAGGAATCAGCTACAAAAGATTTTCTGCCATCGCTGACTAAATTTATAATGAAGACGGTGGCCTCCTTATTCTCTAGCATTTCAGAAATAGCTGAGTCCTTGGCTAGGGTCAGAGAACAATTAAAAGAGATCCTGGATAAATTGGACTGTGCTGAATTAGCCAAAGTTAAAGTCGCAGAAGAAGCTAAAGTAGGATACAATGTAACACAGGAAATAATTAAGTCTGGTGGGGGAAAAGAAATAGAATACTCGCTGGTACTCAGAAGCAAATAACTTATGTTCTGACCAAGGAAATAGTGAGCAACTCTGTTTATTTTAAGGTGGGCCCTGACTTCAATGGTTTGATCCCGTCATGGGATAATGTTACAGATATTTTACATAATTTATCATATTTGTTAGAGAAGGAAGTTGGAATGTGGAGCATTGGAAGAGTGGAATATTTATTATGCCAGAAGCAATGTCTTCATTTGAAAGTCTTTTTTACATCAAATGACATAGTGAGGGACATCTTTCAGGTCAGAAAATACCTGCAGCATAGAGGTACTTCTATAGATAGGGTAGTTAATTATAAAAAGGTATCCCATTATTCAGCTAATTATGTCCCGAGCCAGGAGGGTGTATTTTCCTCCCCAAACTCTATGCCTTTAGGCCCTAAGTCTCTTGTCCCATGCAATGCTCTTGAGGGGCGTTATAAGACACAGGTTATGCCATTAAGAATTAATAGGAAGAAAGCCTGTAAGGAGTCACTTGACAGCAAAGTATCAAGTAAGACGGGGAAAAAAAGACAATAAGTGTATACCATCCAGCAATATTTCCAGTAAAGCCAACCTGGTCACTGTAAGCTTTATAAATGAATGTGGAGGAGAGGATGTTACGGACTTTGAAGCTGGTTGTCAAGTCTCCAGTCTACCTGTTTCTGACCAGCTGGTGGTGTTGGATGACAATGCGATTAAGGTAAAGAATAACTTTAGTCACGATACCAAAAGACAAAAGCTGGTAAGGGCAATTGGATCCTTTTTAGTGGGTGATTTGTGAATTGCAGATATTACCTCAGTTTACAATATATTTAAATGCTTGCCCCCAATTGATCAAGACGTTATGATGCAAAGGCTGGACCAATTTAGAAACAACCTCCAACTCGATGCACTAGATTACAAAACCCCAGAATTAGTTCAAGCATCAACTCCATACCAACCGGAGCATGACCTAGAGATTATTACAGCGGCTCGGTATCTAGATCCTGGAGAAGAGGGGAGGCCCCCCTGGGAAAATAACCATATCTGACAAGGAGAGCAAGTAATACTGTGGTTACCCTTAATTGCAGCCTAATTCAATCAGAAGCAGGACAGAGTCCCAATTGACATGAGGCAGATAGGGATTGCCCCTCTATAGACTCACCAGGAGTCCAATTAGAGGAGGACGCCACAAAAACCCAAGCTGTGAATTGCTTGACTGGGGAAGTGACATGTAATTGTACAATCCCGATCTCTTATTTATCGTCCTCTTCCATCAATATGACCAGAATACCAGATAGGGATGGTAGATCTTGCTGATCAAGGTCAATATATTCTAGTAGTAGTAGTAGTAATTTATTATTTGACCATAGGTCGTAACAAATATAAATACAAAATAAAAAAAAAACCAAAAAAAAACCAAGCAAGAAAAGCAATACATAACAAGATATCATATAGCACAAACAAATATACATATCAGTACCTATGGACTGTGAACGTAGGTTAACACCTACTGTAACCTGGATGGAAGGGGAAGCTTTCCTGGGCACAACTCATCCTAGGGTTTATACCCGGTCTGCAATTTGGACCGCTCAGGTATAAACCTACTTCCCCGTCAACACTCAGCCCCTAGGGGTAATCTATTTTAATATAAATATATCTGCCTTACCCTTTTGGGGGTTTATGTTGGCAACCCTTATCCTTATATGTGACAAGGGGGAGAAGGAAGTAATCCCCTTATATATTCTATTAAATGTTTATATTCCACCATCCTCCTCTCCTTACTATAAAGAAGATATTTGGGCTGTGTTAGAATATGAACTGAGTTCTGTAGGAGAACAATTCCTGCATGCTTGTGTTATATTACTAGGAGACTGGAATGCTCGGATAGGGGCAACCAAGGAGGAGAATCAAGATGATTTCTTTCACAGTCACTTTAAAATCCCAAGTAGGAGGTCAAAGGATGAGGTCATCAATGACTCAGGTCGCCATATGCTGAGTTTAATACAGAAGAAGGGTTTAACAGTTCTCAACAGTAGATCTTTGGGTGATCCAGATGCAGAGTATACATTTGTTGGAACACAGGGCAAAAGCACAGTGGATTATATTGTGGTAGAATTGTGCTTCTGGGACAAATTTAATAATTTTGCTCTTGAGGTCAGGCCAGAAAGTGATCATCTGCTGCTGAATATTCAGATTGGTAAGCAGAGGCTTTAACAACAGTGTATATACTCAAGTCAAGAATGGGAATTTGCAGAGTTTAAGGAAATGGCGAAGTGGCCAGTTAACTTGCAGAATCCAAGAACTCTGTAATATCAATGAGCTTAGAGACCTGAGAGCGGCAGTATTGACTGACCAGAGCATAGATTCCATGACTGAAAAATTCTATGACATTTTAGAATATTTTAAAGAGAACTTGTTATTAAGACCATATCAAGCTCAGTTAAAGAGAGGGAATTCTTGGTATGACAAAGATTGCAAACTAACCAAGAAATTACTAATAGCAGCTAAAAAGAATTGGGTGAAGAACCAATCTAGAGTATTGCAAGAGAAGTATTTACACATCAGGAAATACTATAAACAGATGTTAAAAGACAAAAGAACTGCTTACTATAGTAAGATATGGGTGAGAATGAACGTGGCTCTACGAATTGGAGATGTAAGCCAATTCTGGAAGACCATGAATTATCTAATAAGACCAGCCCAAAATTATGAGGTGCCCATATCAAACAAGATTTGGGAGGATTTTTTTGGGAATACGTATAATGAGCAGCAGCTAGAAGTTAAATGATGAATAACCTCTCCTTGTTAAACTTTGATCTTACTGAAGAAAAGTTAGAAGAATTGATCATGTCCTTGAAACCCAATAAGTCCCCGGGTCCAGATTATATCACTACAGAACTGCTGCAGTCTGTTCCAAAGTGGTGGTCTGTAATTTTATGTAAACTTTTTAGCAAGATAAATGATTCTTATGAGATCCCGGAGGCTTGGGGTCTTAGCTGGATAGTGCCAATATTTAAGAAAGGTGACTGCACTGACCCGGCACGTTATAGGTCAATCAGCCTCCTACCAATTGTTGGCAAGTTATATGCTAAGAGCCTATTGCAACATTTGGAAAAATGGGTAGAGGAAAAAGAGCTACTTCCAAGGGAACAATTCGGCTTTAGAAGTAAACATTCAATCTTGGACTGTTGCTTCATTATGGCACATGTAATACATAAATATACTAAGATTAGGAAAGGGAAGCTCTTTTGGGGATTTATTGATTTTATAAAGCATTTGACTCAGTTCTGCGAGGGAAACTTTGGGAAAAGTTTAAAAATATGGGTATTGATGACAAACTACTTACCCTCTTAATACACTTGCACTCAAATAATATGGCCAGTATTAAATCCAGAATGGGAAAGAAACCGAGTGACTTGATCCCGATTAAACGAGGAGTGCGTCAGGGGTGTATTTTGGCTCCCTTACTTTTTAATTTGAATGTTTCAGACTTAGTTGATTATATAAATTCGGATGGCTTATATCCACCAAAAATTTGGACTCACGCGATCCATGCTCTTCAATATGCTGATGATGTTGTTTTATTTTCGCAAACCAGAAAAGGTTTGAGGGAGCTAATTAAAAGATTAATGAGATACTGTGAGATCAATGGGCTAGAAATAAACACCGGAAAATCAAACATTAAGACAGTTGGTGGCAAAATACCAGTATCCAAGTGGAAGGTAAATGAGAAAAATTTTACTATGGTAAATTCATAGTTCCTTTTTCCAATAGAGGCACTTGGTGGAATCATATCAAGACTAGAGGATCCAAAGTAGTTTGAACTACTTCCTCTATTATTAGAGCTGCTAATGCCACAAAAGATATTCCAATATCTACACTTTTGCAAACCCTTTATTCAAAGGTACATTCTATGGCAACATTTGGCCTAGAAATTATCCCCTTTCCAACCATTAAAGAGCTTGAAAGGGTGCAAAATCAGTTCCGTCGACGGGTGCTTATGGTAGGAAACAGTGTTCCAGGAGCTGTAGTGCGGGCTGAGACTGGCACACTAGCTTTAGAATGCCTGGGGAATTATTATTTTTAAATTCTTTATTAGGCGTGACCGAAGTCATTGCCAAAATCACACAACATAGCATAGCATAACATAACATAATAATCGGCTTGCAGCCAGAAATAGTACAAAATACATAATAACACTGAAGAATAAAATACCATAATCATAATAAATCAAGGCTAAGCCAAAATGTACCAAGGCAAAAATTCCCAGCAAGTAACATAATAAACAGCTGGCAACCAAAAGTGGTACAAAATTTATGTTGACAACAAGCAATAAAATACAGTAATCATGGTAAATCAGAACTAGGCCAAAATGTACCAAGGCAAAGATTCCCAGCAGGCTACAGAAGAACCCCACGCATAAGCGTGCCTCTATATGCCACACACGCCTGGGCACTGTACCTGACTTAAGCCTTCTTATACATATGGACATTAATTATCCCAAGATCCCCTACCCACACCTAGCTCCGATCTCTCAAGGAGATTCTGGCTCTGGACTAGCGCCCTTCTAGCAAATTCGGCCACTTGGCGTGTTAAGGCCGAATCACACGGACTTAGTAGCTTCTTCAATAGCATGTTGTCCGGCCCTGTCCCAATGGCCCCCAAGTATCTAGACCTTAACCCTTAAAAGAATGGGCACTTCAATAAAATATGGGCCACCGAGTCTGGAGTCCCTCCATCACAATGCATACTGAATCGCATTTCCCTTGGTATCCCTTTAAGACGCCCATCCAGGAAAAAAGAAGGGAAAGAGTTACATCGGAGCCTGGTGAAAGCCACCCTCCTAGCGGCATTCATCCAGGCAAATAAATACCCAGGCCCGGGGAAAACCGGGTTGGGGGGAATATATTCGGGGGCAACTTTCTGTCGCTCTAATAACACTTTTTCAGTTTGGAGTGTCTGGCTCCTCACTCTTTCCTGGACCATTTTCTTAAACCGAACAAGACCCACAAAGTAGAGGACCACATGGGAGAATCCTAATTTGTGTACTTCGAGATCGGTCACAGCGAGCCATTGATCTAGTAGGCCAACTTTCCGGGCCATACCCAACAGAGAGTTATCTTTTTCAGGCATCACCATCAGTTTAGCCCAGAAATTTACCAGGAGCTTTAGAATCAGCGAACGAACTGGCAAAAACCCCACTTCGGCTAACAACACCTGGGGGGAGCCTCCCGGGAGGCCCAACAAAGACACCAAAAACCCATTTTGAATAATTTCCATCTTCTTCAAGCACTCCAATGCCCAAATAGGGGCAGCATATAATGCTTGGGATATCACCTTGGCCTTAAATAGCTTCAGTGCCGGGCCCAGCAATTTGCCACTTTGCCCAAAGAAAAACTTCAAAATTACCCTGGCCGCTTTTTTTGCCTGCGCTTTCACCATGTCCACTTGAGCTCCAGGAGGGTGATGAAGAAAAAAGAACCCCCAGATATTTGAAAGAGTGGACCTGATCTATAGCCTTCCCTTTAATATCCCAAGCATACACTATCCACCTTTTCCTTGCTTCCACTATTAGGACCTTAGTTTTCCCATAATTGATCCTAAGCAATTCCGAGTGACAAAACTCCCCAAACCACTGAATCAATCTCCTAAGCCCGATCCTTGTTTGAGATAAAAAACGGTATCACCAGCGTATAATAGAACCGACAATCGTCTTTACCCCAATAACGGAGATTGGGCATCCACCTCCTTCATATAGGGGACTACCCCATTTAAAAATAAATTAAACAGGGCCGCCGCTAAGAGACAACCTTGGCGGACCCCACATTCCACCGGGATCACCTTAGAAAGGGATCTCGGGGTCCCAAACCTCACCTGCATAGTATTCCCTGTGTGCAACTTTATAATCAGAAAAAGAAGCCTAAGATCAATTGAGGAGGCCCTCAACCCAGCCCAGAGGTGTTCTCTCTTCACTGAGTCGAAGGCCTTCTCAAGATCCAAAAACATAAATAAAGTCTCCCCTTACGCCTCACTTGCCTCTCAATCAAAGCTGACAACAAAAGGATATGGTCTGAGGTGGCCCTGCCCTCGCAAAAGCCTATTTGTTCAGGCTCAAACGCCCCCGATTCAACGATCCAAGATTTCAGTCTATTCAACAAATATTTGGAATAAATCTTCCCAATGGCACTCAAAAGGCTAATTGGGCGATAATTGCTCACCATTGATAGATCCCCCTTTTTAAATGTAGGTACCAAAATACTTCTGAGCCAGGAGATTGGGACCTTTCCTGAATCATTTATGGCCATAAAGAGCGGGGCCAAAAACTTGGCCCACCACTCCGGGTATGCTTTAATCAGGTCCACCGGGATATAGTCCGGTCCCAGGGCTTTGCCCACTTTGAGCGAGGCAATGAGGGATGTGACTTCCTCTTCTGAAACTGGGGGCCAACTTTCACACCCGGTGCTTAGATTCAATTGTAGAGACTTAGGGATTAAAGAGGCACTAGAAAATAAACAAGAGCAGAAAAGCTCCCATTCCTTAGGATGAATAGCATGTAACTTTGGCGAAGTACCTTTCCATTGGAGTGAACGAATCAACCTCCAGAACTTAGAGCTACCCTTTTTTTCCCGTAGCCTCCTGCAGCTCTGCCCATAATGCCCTTTGAAATGACAAATTTTTGTCCCTTAGTAGAGACCTATAATATGGGCCTGTAATTTGATCCGAGCCTCAGGTAAAACTGGTGTTCTTAACTTTTCGTTAACTGCCAAAGAACAGCCCTAACCCCCCTACATTCTGTATCGAATCAAGCTTTCACTATCCCCTGCCTCTCTCTCTCTCTCATTGGTGCTAACCTTCACTGTCAGATGTGGAACAAGCAAGCTGACCAATGTATCATATCTCCCCACAACCTCTGTGGCCTGTAGGCCATGAACCTCTTGCAAAAGGGCTGCCTCTGGCTTAGCGGTAAATCCCAGAAAAGCCTCAGAAAGGGCTTCTAAGCCCTTTGGTCTGATCGAAAATTTCCCCATCAGGCCCTGTGATGGGCTCCGCAGGTGACAGGGGGGGGGGGGCCTCCCCCAACTTACCCTCTGGCAGAACCAGATCCACCAGAACTGGAAGATGATAAGTATCTGGTCTAAGCAAAACCTGAAGCCCCAAAATACAACCAAGCACCGAGCGGGCCACCAGAAAATAATCAATAAGGCTAGACCCATTATACGAATGGAAGGTATAATTGCCCAGACAGTCACCTCTCACTCGACCATTGACAATGACAAGATCCAACCCTTGAATGAAATTCTCCATAGCCTCACTACCTATCCCCACCACCAAGTCTAATGAGCTTCGAGGAGGAAGGGGGGAAAGAGCATGAAGATTCTTCCGATGGGACCCCTAGGGATCTATCGGCAGGATTCCCCAACCTAGTGTTAAAGTCACCCGCAATGAGTAACAGCACCTCTGGATGGTCACCCATTGCCCTGATAAGTAAATTATACATTACTGACCAAATCTCTTCCGGGTAATATAAAGACCTCACTGGAGGAACATACACATTCCCCAAGAGCAGTTCTATCCCACTAGGGTACAGAATATGTAACAAGAAGTTAGATTTATACCTTGCCAGGACCCTTACTTTGAGCCCCCTGCCCTGCGTTACCAACACAGCCAGGCCCCGCACTAGGCCTTCCACCCTTAATGGATCGCGTGGCCGGACCACAAAAGCTATCAAAACCCGGCAAAATTATCACATCAGAGGCCCCCACTACCCAAGTCTCTTGAAGGAGGAGAATGTCAAAGTTCTTCGAAAAGGGTAAAAAGTCCTCCTCAAGGCAACGCGATAGCCAACCTGCAGGGTTCCAAGACAATACTGTCCACTTGTCCCGAGCTCGATCTCTACTCATGAAAAGGTCTCCCACAGACTCCCCCCTCGGCATATCCCCGGCACTACCCCCGTAGCTAGGACAACTTCCGCTGCTCCTTAGCTTTCCTTCTGTCTTTAAATGAAAAAAAACCCGGCAAAAATTGGCCGCCCTCTGCCTGGGCACTATGTCCTGCAACTACTAACCCACCCGGAAGGGATTCAGCGTCGGCCTCCCTGAAACCGCCCGTCTCCAACCCAGGTGGGGCTGAACTCAGAACATCTTGTACTCCTCCAGAATAAGATAAACCGGTGTTTGGTCTCACCAAAGTGGCCGAGTGAACATTCTGAGAAGCCGAAGGCTTAGCCGCCCTAGCCCCCTTAACAGATCCTAAAGAATTGTTCTTCCTGGGCCCGTCCTTTTCCATCTCTGGGAAAAATTGTCTTCATTAGATTTTGGGTGAACACGCTGAACCAGCATGAATCTGCCCTAATAGTACAATGTTTAATGGAGCAGTTAGAGTATATAGGGGTTCAGGCAATTATCTTACACGCCTACTAAGAAATATTGGATTCTCCTTTATATCATTTAGGGGGAGAACTATTGCATCTATAAAGGAAGAAATAACTTGCAGAGTAAAAGATATTGCCATGCAGGAGGATTTAGCAGTAGTCTGGCAATGGAAGGTAGCCCCCTAGCTAGGTTTAGTGAAGAATAATTTTGCCTTTGAACCTTACCTTGATAAATTGTCAAATAAAACTCTAAGAAGAAATTATACCCTTTTAAGATTCCAGCTAATTCATACAGCAGTCACAGAAGGGAGATATTTGCATACTAAATACGAGGCATGTTTTTGTACTTTTAGCCTAAGTGAGATTGAATCGGTGGATCATTATGTGCTTAGATGCCCCTATTATCAAAGTCTGGATATATCCACTTACAATTAAAAAAGGAAAAATAGATAAACTGATTATAAAACTTTATTGAATATGGCTACAAAAGAAGAGATGTGTGCGCTAGCATCCTATGTTTTGTTGGCGTCAAAACAAAGAACAAAGTTAAGATCCGCTGCAAAGAGCCCATTGGCAATTTCTTGAAGTTAAACAACGGTAAAATTAGAAGAAAGTTGTTTATTAAGCTGCTCCATCTTGGCCATGATTTTTTTAATCAGTTTTATTATAAAATTGGAATATTTACCAATGACAGTGTAGGTAATATTAATATAAGGAAAATTTTTGCTGTGGTGGTGCCCAGAAATGGGTTTAAATGTACTTTCTGGTTTTAACTAACGGTTTTAATTCAATTTTGAATATTTGTTATATAATGTATTGTACAAACTGATTAATCCCGGTCTTCACTTTGGATATTCCAACGGACCATGGCGAAAGCCCGTGTCTTATTAAACTATTGAACTGATGTGTGGTGATGTCTTTGGACTGTAACTGGAAAAGGTATGGGGTATCACTGTGTTACAGACTAATTGTGGCACACTAAAAACATAGAGAGAACTGACCCTTTAAGGCTAGTTGCCTTCATTTAGCCAATCCCACACCCAGCAGTTTAAAAGACTCAGGGTGGAATCAAACAAGACGATAGCCCACATTACCCTTCTCCAGGCCTGTTCCCAAGTGCCTATTAGGCATCCGCCATATGGCTGCCACATGGTCACCACAGAGCCACCACTCATGGTGGAGTCCAGGGACATCATGGGCTGACTGTGAGTGCCAATCAGGGCTAACAAGTGCTCACGTGTCCATCTTGTCAATTAGGTTTGCCCACAACCTCACCAGCATCCAGTTCCACCAGCACATAAGAGTCTCACCTAGTGCTGAGAGGCGGGGAGGGAGATTGGGGGAGGGGAGGGAGTTTGCTAGCACACCTCAGCTGAGAAGCAGCCGCAGGGCCCACTGGTGGAAGCACCACTGGTGGAAGCTGCCTTAAACACATGAAAATACAGACAGGGGGCTGCCTGTTTATTAGGGTGAACGCACTACACGTAATTGGGGGATACGTGGGGGCTGCATGGACTGAACAGACTCCAGCAGGCTATCATCTCGTTTGATAACACTCTCAGATGCAAAAGGTGGAGTCTAGAGCTGGTTCTTCTAGGGGACAGAAGGACAGTAGTGTGCTTCTGCCTGCACTAGGTATTTTTTCCCTCTGGTAATGCATCAGAAGGGCTGGAACCTCTCTAGTGTCCTGTAACCTGCAATGGCTGGGCAGTCCTGTTGGAATGAAGAGCATGACAGAAGATTGTAGGAATGAGTCATGATTATGCCTGGGTCATTTTATAACAGCTGATGAACTGGGAGGTGGATATGTGTAACAGGCTGGGTCACCATCAATTATTTTATATACTCTACAGTGGAAGAAGCTCCTGTGAGTTCTTGTCGGAACCAGACATGTGGCTGGCTTGCCCATCTCTCCTGTGGCATGCTGTCACATCTAAACAGCACATCCTTGTCTCAGGTTCTGTTGATAAAGCCTTGTTTCTTCACTCCTGCAGGAAGGGCTGCTCTAGGACACACAACCCTATTACTGGACTTCACAATCATGAAGTCACTTACTCTTGAACAGGCCAACTAAAGGTCCTGTGGCTGCTTTGGCATAAATGGCTTGAAGAGCACAGCCTTACAATGTGATCCTCAAGCTACTTAAGGCTGGTGCTAGTCCACAGCTCTGACGCAAGACCCACTGTGAACCATGCTAGTACTGTGGTTTAGCGTCAGCACCAAAGAAATTGAGAATTATGGCGTTAATGTAGATTCATCAGATATTCACAGCATCCATAAAATCCTCTGATTAGCTGAATAAATTCCATAAATTCTATTGGATGGAAACAGAAGTAACCTGGCCCAAGAAGCTGCTGCTGACAGGGTCCGGACAGGGTCGGGTCACCCAACAAACATGCTGGTGGCCAGGCCGCTGAGGAAGGCGGGGAGCCGCATGAATGTGCAGCCGGCCGCCCCGCCCCTAAGCTGCTCCCAGTGCCACGCCCCCTGCCATGACGAGCAGCCATGGCAGCCAATGGCTAAAACAAAGCCTGTCGTGGCCCGCTGAGGCAGACCTTGGCTCAGGCTGTGACCTCAGAGATCTCCACCATCACAGCTTGGGGCAATCCCAGGCCAACATCTGGTGGCATCTGCCCAAACGTGCAGGTGAAGTTTGGGCCAAAGCAGCCCACCGTCATGTTTGTTAACCCCCATTGTGTCCCATTAATCATGGTGCTAACTGGATGCTAGTAATTGAATGTATAAGTGTCTTAGGTTGATCATATCAGAGAGGGTGCAGGAATGTACTTATGGTCTATGCCACCGGCCAGATGGCCATTTGAGTTAGAAACTGAATGAAGCAGGGATTATTTAACCCTGCATAGGATGGACTCTTCATTGCCTGCATCTCTTTCTGTTTAATTCACTTTAACAAAGCTAAGCCAAATGGGGCATCTTCTCTTACAAGCCTGATGCAGAGACAGAAAAGCAAAAGCTAGTGATAACTATTAGCTGTTGAATTCCCAGCCATGTGGGAGGTGATGGGCCAGCTGCCAGGATTCAGCTCTCACACTTCTTCTAGACCCTGTCACTGCTGCTACACTGCCAAGACCCCCGCACCTAGAGCTGGATGCAGAAGCACGTTTCTCCCCTAACAGAGCTGATCCGTGCTGCCAAACAGCTGATCGGCAGCCACAGTGCCAGCCCTGATCCCCATCAAACTTAATCTGGCTCTGAGTCAGGGCTGGCAAAATAGGGGTGTGGGAACAGGAGCTGGTGGTGTCATGGGGCCTGGAAGAGCAGCTGCACTGGCCCCTCTGGATATCCCATGTGCTTCTGGGCTCAAGGGGTGGGACTTCCAGAGCAGCCTTGAGCCCCACCCTGCCTGCCTCTTGCCACAAAGCCTCACGCCCAGCTCCTGAAGCTCTTACAGCAACTCTGCAATCCATAGCCTGAATTTTTCATCTGTGCTGAGAAGAACCAAAGTGATTCAGAGTTAAGGAGCCATTGTAGTCCAGGCCGTACAGCCAGAAAGCAGGGTAAACAGGACTGAGGACGTTGATTTCAAATGCATGCAGCAGCGTTTCTGTATCGGTGAGCGAGTAAAATGAAAGACAATTTTGGGGAATGTCAAGAAAAACTCCAACCCTCAGTGGTTTCACATGGCTCAGTTGGATTTGCTGGTTCTTGTGCCAGGCAGATAAATGTTTATTCATAACCGACCATTCCACGCACCAGGACAGCTCATCTCGCCCCAGCTGCATGTCTCTACCAATTTCCTTGCTGGCGACTCCAACAGCCCATGCTCTGCTGTCCTCGGTGTTCACTTCCCAGTAGTGGCGTCCATCAGAGAAACTTTGGGAACACATCACCTGGCTGACACAGAATCTCTTGGGAGATGGCGCCGCAAATTGAACACAGGATACAGTGACTCTCCTGTTTTCTGCGGTAACCTCCAGATTACAATTGACTCTCTCGAGATCAAAGGTCACATTGTCTGCCCCTAAAACAAATAAATTGAAGCATTTTTATAACCTGAAAGGGATAGGGAGAAGGAGGCAGTGAAATGCTATCAAGGCTTAGCAAACAAAGAGGGGAAATTCTTCTGACATGACCCCAGACATAAGGGTGGGAAACCTCTAGCCTGGGTTGTCAAACCTGTCCTGCTGCAGCATTTAACTCCTTTCTAGTTCCTGGATCAGGCCCATGGATCCAGTCCCTACTCTCAAGCACTGAAAGAGTGAACTCAGGGGAAGGAAGCGGAGATGAGGGAAAGCACTCAAGGACAGGGAATGGTTCGAATGGACCCAGATTCTTCCCTTCTCCCATTCTGAACACACTCCTTAAGCACCCCCAATTCCTATCCAGCCTGTGGAACTTACACTAATTTCCAAAGTGGCACATAGAAGGGGAAATGTTTCCCACCCCTGCATGATGCTGAATGCACATCTCCTAAGCTATTTCAACATGAAAACATTTCTTCAACTATTTAAATGATCGTACAATAAACCTCCCAAAAAGAACACTCAAGGGCCTGATCCTGCAACTTACTGAGAACCCCTAAATCCCATACATCTCCAATCTGAGTAAAGGCCTCAGTATTTGGCTGATGGATTCCCGGTGAATGTTGAGGGAGTTAAGTTTCTCACATGATGGACTCCAATCCTAATTGAAGCCTCACAACAAAGTTAGCTGTTGGCTACTTATCACACCCATAAAAATGTATGTCCTACCAGCAGACAGGACTTTAAGCCAGCAACAAACCCAAGCCTGATGGGCCCTGTTTTGTCCTCCTGGGCGCATTTTCTACCCCTTGGGCTGGGCTCCCTAGTTGTGGGAGGCCCCACCCTGCATGGAGGGCCATGATGTCACAGCATTCCATAGGGGGAGTGGCCATGTTGGAATGGGGCTGGGGAGCACCTTAGCCCTGCTCCCCTTCTGATGTAACTCTGTCCCTTATTGAGTGCTGGGAGGTTGTGGCGCTTTGTGGGGGGCAGGGCCACTCTGTCATATTGGGCCCAGGTTCAGATGAGCATCAGGCTTGAGCTCTGGTCAGGCTTGACCTGGGCCCCAATTTCTGGTCCAAGCAGGGTTCTGGACAGGACATGCTACTGCAGAGGTTCCCAAACTGTGGGGTGGGACTCCAAGTAGGGTCATGACCCTGTCCGATACCTGCAAGTATTTGGGGTCATGAGATTAGAAACTGGTTAAGTTTCAAAATGGAGTCTGCAGCAGAGCACTGTGATAAGCCTCTGTGGGGGCAAGCCCTCGGTGGGTCAGCACCCCATCCACATCTGGGCCTGGCCCTAAATGGCTCCAGTGGAGCAGGAGGAAGCCTTTATAAGGGCGAACTCTGCGCTCAGACCACTAGGGAAGGTTCCAGCCAGAAGGAGCTACCTGAAAGCCCAAAGTCTGGGAGCGTAGGGTACTTTCAGCCATGCACCTTAACTCCGCTTTAACATTTCTTATGTATGTTGCAGGGCTGGACTGGTGCCCTATGCAGGCCTGCAACATGCATAAGAAATGTTAAAGCAGAGTTAAGGTGCATGGCTGAAAGTATCCTTAGACTTGCCTCAGCAAAGGGGCAGGACTGTGCGATGTCAGCAGTGATTCGACACGGCAGATAAAATGCACAACGGAGAGAGCTTTGTTCCCCTGAGTCTGCAAAATGAAAAAGGTAGGTGGTTGGTACCAATCCTGCAAGGAGGGGCTGGCTGCTGGTATCCAGCTTGGGCAACTTGCTCTCCCTCCCCTTCATAGCAGCACCCGCTTCCCCACGGGTGGCTGCTGACTAACAGAGCCTAGAGGTGCAGGGCTGTTGGGTGGCCAATGTCTGCCTGCTGGGCTTAGGGGGGAAGGGGGTTCATTGTAAGTGACAAGACAGCAGTTTTCATACCACTGTTTGCATTGGGGTCTTATTATCTTTTTAATGGGAATGGTAAGGGGAGGGGTGAAATGTGGGGACAGTCACAGGCCCCATCACCATGTGAGTGGAGGGTATGAGCTAAGAGAGGAGATGGTGGGGGGGGGGGCTTCCCCAGGTGAAAGATGAGGGAGTAGGCTGGAGTTTCTATAGACCTTGTAAACTGTCCTGAGTCTCTGGGATAGGATAGGGTATACATTTTATAATAAAATAATAATAATTGATTTCTACCTCCCACAGGCAGGCCCCCCTCTACAGAGCCACACAGGGAAAAGTCTGGGCACTCTCGCCTAGCTTTCAAGCAAACCACTCTGTACAGCAGTTACATTCTCCTGTCACTACTTTCTGTTGCAGCCTTTTCTTCACCTAAAATAAATTCTCTACTGCTATAAATGGGCCTAGCCCTATTGATCTCAATGGGCCCACATCCCGCCTGAGGCCCAACATCTTCTAAAAAAGCTGTTGCAGAGTCTGCTGAACTCTTGCGTTTTGAAGGCCTTTCTGAGCACTGCTGTCTCAGGTTTGTGTTGATTTCTCTACTTACATTGAGAAAACTGACTTGAAATCCTTGGAGCTGGACTGGTGCTTGTGAATGCCACAGGGGAAGAAGATGCTCCAGGTGCCAAAAGTGAATCTACGGGTTGTGCTAAACGGTTGTGGTGTTTTTTTTTTGGGGGGGGGGGGGGAAGGGGGAAAGAGAGAGATAATATCTTCTTAGGGATTTTCTTGAACTTGAAAGCAAATAACAAATCCCTAAAACAAAACACAAGGATGCACTGACTTACGTTTACAGTAAATGACCACAATCCTACAAAGATTTATGCACATGCTTCCCCTTATTGTCAGGACTCAGTAGGACTATGCACAGGGATTACGTTAAACATGAACACAAGTCTTGGCAGGGTTGGGGCTCATGTAACAAGTTTATAGTGCTTTGTGGTCTGACCTTCCCAAAGTTTGTGCCTGCAAATGCTCTGGTAAAAATATGTGTGTACAGCTTGCATTACAGCCCTGTTCAGGCTGAAAAAGCAAACCTCAGCCTGATCGGAGCACGCCTGCACTGCAGCTGGGCTCTTCTGAGCCTGGGCCTGATATCATGGGGTTTGCCCCACCCTCTGCCGAGTACTGTAACATCCTGGCACCACATGAGGGCAGAGCCACATCAGGAAAAGGGTGGGCAATAACTTAGCCCTGCCCCTTTTCTGACATAGTCCCATACCCATGGAGTGCTATGATGTCATGGTGCTCTGAGGGAGTGGGGTCGGCCAGGCTAGTAAAAGAGTGGGTCCTCTGCCCCTTTCCTGATGTGGCTCCACCCCTTGGAGCCTCCTACCCACAGGGAGTCCAGCCCAAGGGACCAGACAGAGTCTGAAGGGCTCTAGTTTGCATGCATCACCGTCAAAACAACTGTGCACAGATCTGTAGACAGTGTACTAGCAAATGAAACCCAGATGTTTAAAGGCCAGTTTGACATTAGCTTGCACAAGTAATGGTTGTAATAGTGCATGCATGTTAACCCTGTCATTGCATACATGTTTTGCATCGGTAACTGCATGTGCAGGTCTCAGAGGTTAAACAATCCTTTGAATTATTTACTTAGCTAAGTGGCTACAAATTGCTTTCTACCAGTGGATCACTGTCAACTCTGAAAATTTATTTTGATTCCCCCTGACAACCCCCGGTCCACTTCCTGGAGATAGATGTGGCCCAGCACATGCTTTTTTAGGGCTGACCTCAACTGCACGAGGCAAGCAGCAGAGAGGGCCAGATGCTGACCATAATGCACATACTCTAGTCATGGAAAACTTCAACTAGTATGTGCATTACAGTTGTTGTCCACTGTGCACATCCTCACCCCAAGAGGTAGCCATGGCCTACATGTATTCTGCAATTTCCCACCCACCCCCAGAATTCTGCAACAAGGAAATCCAAATTCTGCGAGTAGAAAAATCCAAATTCTGCAAGCAAATAAATGATGTAAGTTTGCTAAATCCTGCAAATTTTGAATGCAAATGCCACTGCATCAGTTTTGAACATCTCATGTGTTTAAAAAGAACACCTCGCAAAGTATCACAGGGACCAGTCCCCAGGGAGGCTCTTTTCTCCCCAGAGAGGTCATGGGCTGCTCCTATTCAGCAGCTGTGGCAAAGGGCCCAGTGACCCTGAACTATATGCCAACAGTGCCAGCATCCTATTGACTAGGTCACAGTGTTCTCATTGGCTTGCCTCACAATGTTCCCCACTCAGGCTGTAATTCTGCATTGCCAGAGGCAATTTCTGCAACAATTAGGTCAAATGCAAAATTCCACAGAAATAGCTGTGATTGTAGTAACACAGAATTCACAGTGGCCTAGCTATAGCCATGGAGCTCCACAGATCAGCTACGGACCACCTTACTGTGACAGACCACCAAGGATTCTTGGACCATAGTTTTGACCTGCTGATCAAACCGTCCTGACAACCACTGCTTTTTGCAGTTGGTGCTGGCTCTGTGATATGCAGCTCAAGTGTGACACACATTTACAAGGCTGTCGCTTGGAGCTCTCTTCATGTATCTGAGTCACCTTAAACATCAATCTAAACAATTCTAGAGAGCGCATTTTTGGCAAAAACCTCTTAGAAAGCACTTTGCTGAATTTTATCATTTTACAATTTGCCTTTTTTCTGCCTGTCACTCCTTGCAAACACTTAGGAACCTAAGTGCCTTAGGTTCCTAAGAATCACCTAGGTTCCTTAGAATCGCTGCCTTATGTCAGCAGAGGGGAGGACTACACCAGAGAGGATAATGAGAGGAAACAGAAATAGGTTACTCACAGGAAATGTTGGTTACAGATGCTCTTTCAACAGCCATGTCATTCAACACTTCATTACTCTGACATCTGCTTGTTCTTGGGGAAGTGTCTGGAGCAAATCAATGAGAATTTGTTAACTTCTTTATTAAGAATGTAAGTTCATTGGGGCAGGGACCTTGTCTTTATTGCTCTTTGTACAGCAACCAGCACCATGTTTTGCTTTACAAATCGTTTCTACTACAAGTCCTTAAGTTAAAGCTTCAATAGTTATCTGTTTCTAGAACAGGCCCTTGTCAGAGCTTGACCCAAAGCAGGGCCGGCCTTAGGGTGGGGAAGGTGGGGCAGTTATCCTAGGCACTACCCTTTGTGGGTGCTCCACAGAAGGCCCACCTGCCACTGCTCTTGAGGGGGCACCAGGGCTCTCCACTGCCACTATCACTGTTCCTGGGGCAGCTCCTGAACCCTCTCTGCCACCATTGCTGCTGCCATTCTCGAGGGAGTTCCCAGAGCCCCTTCTCTGCTGCTGCTTCTGCTCCACAGGCTCATGGTGCTGGCAGCAGGGTCCCCTCAGAAGCAGTAGTGCTGTTGGCAGCAGGGGGGACACTTGGGGAGCAGTGGGGAGGGACCCCTTTGAGGCGACATGGTCAGGCACTTCCTGCGGGGCCTATTGTTTGTCCACCCTCCGCTGCCCTGGCAACGACCCCGATCCCCAGACCATGTCTCCCCTGTTCTGGCCACCCACCCAAGCCATGCCCTGTTCTGACTGAGTCTCAGTTCCAGCACCTTTGCGTCAAGCCCCAAAAGACAATGAAACCATGAGAAAGGTTCTCATTGGCCAAGGGTTCAATTTGCGTTTCACAGCATGTGCTGACAGTGCCACTGGATATACTGCATCTCCAGCCCTTTACGATGGTCTCCATTGAAAGTTGTCCCTCCCTACAGAAATCTGCAATGGTGCCCCTGCCACTGGGGCCGATCCGATGGCCCGCGGATATCATGTGCACCCGCCCGCTCACACAGGAACCTCGTGCACCTCCATCGTTGGCAAACTGTGCCGTGCAGGCGGAGGATCCATGGGCCATCGGATCGGCCCCACCGGCTGTAATAAGCTTTGGAAAACAGCCTTCTTAGGACTCAGTCCTACAGGGTGTTGCGTACACTAGCCCAATGCAGCAAAGCACTTAAGTGCATGCTAACTTTAAGAATATGAATAATTTAATTGATTTTGATGCAGCTATGAGACTGCCCTTGTGCTGCTGAGCTGACAAGCCCCTCCCAGTTGTGGCAACCAGGAAGTGTTTGAGCAGTCTGAGCTGGGCTGCTGAAAAAGCATGGAACTAACTTCTTCCTGGGTACTAGAGGCTTCCAGCCCAGGGCTTAAGGCTGCTTAGGCTCTTAGAGCTGCTAAATACCCTGACCCAAGCACAGGAAACCTGAGCCCTAACCGTGCTTCCAGCATGCCCCGACTCCAACTCCTTTTCTCAATATGACATTCTGGCTCCCACCCTTGCACCATCTCCTGGACTCCAATTGTATCAGCTCCCTGGTTTCAACTTCAGCTTCTGACGCTTGAGCCTATTCAGAATTCTGCCTAAGATCATGCATTCCCACAAGTAACTCCTGTATTACTTGTATAGTAATGTGGCCAGTGCTCCCTGCCCCAAAGTGCTTACAGACAAAGAAGGGGAGACAAAGAACAGACAAAGAAGGGGAGAGAAGTAGGAGAGGAACATAGGGAGAGACAGGGAGGCATGCATTCCCATTTTACAGATGGGGAATGGGAGCTGAGAGGCAGTGATTTGTCCAGTGAGTTGCCCAGGTGAGGCTAAGCCAAGATTTGGACCTTGGTCTCCCAGGTGCAAGCCCAGTACCCTATCCACTAGGCTACACTACTCCTACTATCGGGCCTGATCCTGTAATGACTTATCTTGACCCTGACTGGTCTACATCTCAGTCACCTAGCAGCACCTGCAGGAATTTATTATTAATTATTATTATTATTATTAACAAGCATTTAAATAGCATCAGTAATGTACCTGGCACTTTACAAAGTAATTGAATAAACATGGTCCCTGCCCTAGGGCTTACAATATGAGAGACGGGGGGAATACGAAGGAAGGGGAACAGAGGGAGGGACAAGGAGTGTAACATTCACAAGGATGTGAGGTCTCAGGTGCACGCGCTTGGCTTAGTTACATCAAGAATGATGGCTGGTTGGTCCATGTGGTGAGGATATGAGTACACAGACCTTAGGTAACAGATTGTACTGGATGAAGGGTATCAGCAGGAGTTAGGTGAGGGGAGCAAGAAGTCGGGGAGGGCAGAGCGGAAGAGGTGGGTCCCAAGGAGGGATTTGAAGGTACGAAGGGAGGGGGCGAGGCAGATGTGGGCAGGGAGGGAGTTCCAGGTGTGTGGGGCAACTAGGGAGAAGGGATGAAGGCGGTTAGGGGAGCAGGGGAGGCGTGGGAGGGCGAGAGAGGGGACAGAGGAGGAGCGGAGTTCACGGACTGGAGTACAGAGGGAAATTAGCGCAGAGAGGTAGGGGGGAGCAAGGTTGTGAAGAGCTTTATAGGTGAAGACTAGGAGCTTGTGCAG
>QEPC01005108.1:1681459-1702816 GCA_003113815.1 Sphenodon punctatus
GGTGGGTGGGGGGTGTCCCCCCTTCCACCCGCACAGCCTGGGAGGGGAGGGGGGAGGAATTTTTTTATTCCATTGATTTCAATGGGGACAGTGCCCCATTGAAATCAATGGAATAAATCCGGTACCGGTATACCGGATTTAATCCGGGAATCCGGTTTTTTGGAAACCGGAATCCGGTAAATCCGGTAGCCGGTAATTGCCCTGGGGTCCCACCTCTACCAGATACTAATCCTCCTGATTGGAAGAAGTTGCAGAGAAAGGATAAATACATTGCCAGAATAATCTGGTATCTTGAGAGGGATCATCAACTTACTTCAGATGAGGAACAGAGCAAAGGGTATGAGGTTAGACTGTATTTGAGAGAGTGGACAAAACTTTTCTTAGCAGATGGGGTTCTTTATCAGAGAGTGCAATGGAAGGGAGAGGAAGTGGAACAGTTAGTGGTACCGTATACCCACTGCAAAAAGGCTTTGGAAGGAATTCATGATGCAATGGGTCATTTTGGAGTGGAAAGAACATTAGACCTGGCTAGAGAGAGATATTCTTTTGGCCTAAAACGACACGAGCTGTAGAGCAGAAATGCAGGAGTTGTGAGCACTGTGTAAAAAGAAAAGCTAAAGTAGAGAGCTGTAGAGAGCTATTGAGCTAGTAAATATTAAAGCTTATGAACCATTGGAACTGATTTGCATAGACTTTCTGACTCTTGAACCTGATTCTACAGGCACTAAAAACATTTTAGTGATTACTGACCACTTCACTAAGTATGTACAAGCTTATCCTACACGAGATCAGACGGCAAGAACAGTAGCTTCAACGCTTTGGGATCATTTGATCAGTCACTATGGGTTCCCCAGGAGATTTCATAGTGACCAGGATGCGAGTTTTGAATCGGAGCTGGTTACTGAACTAAGCAAGATAGCCGGGACTAAATCCCGCACTACACCTTATCATCCTCAAGGAAACCCCGTTGAAAGGTTCAACCGAACCTTACTGGACATGTTAGGCTAGGCACACTAGAAGAAAACAAGAAGGCTACCTGGAAAAAGTACATAAAATCACCGGTGCATGCATATAATTGTACCAGGAACGACACCACAGGAGAATCCCCTTATTTTCTAATGTTTGGAAGGCAACCCTTGCTACCCATTGACTTATGTTTTCGGATAAAACATAGGGGACAAAGTGAAGTGACTCATCAGGAATATGTAAAAGACCTGAGGCGCAGATTGCGTTATGCCTATGAGTTAGCCGCCAAAGAGAGTGAAAAGCACCAGCAAGCTAACAAAAGGAGATGGGATGCTAAAGTAGTGAGGTCAACTGTCGAAGTAGGAGACCAGGTTTTAGTGCGTAGCTTGAGTCCCCGAGGAACACAGAAGCTAGTAGACAGATGGGAATCAGTGGTCTATGTGGTTTTGAATCAGCCAGATGAGAATATTCCGGTGTATAGAGTACAAGGGGAGAACGGGGAAGGCCCCATTCGAACCTTACATCGAGATATATTAAGGCCCTGTGGGTTTATTTCATCACCTGAAGAAGTGGAGGATGCACATTCCTCAGAGGATCCTATCAGTAATAGAACCTGATGGAAAAATACCAAGATAGCGATACCAACGACAGAAGAAGAAGAAGAGTCATCAGCAGATTCCACACCATGCTCGAGATTAAATCCTTCAGCAGGGGAGTTCACTCCCCACTCCAGTTGGATGAGTAGTGGTAATCGAGGTGCAGAAGACGACAGCAGTTTTCCTTGTCAAAGGCCATTCCCTCTCATTCTGAGGTGCCATTAGCTGATTCAAGGCAAAGTGCTAATGCGCCTCGAAGATCTAACCACACTAGGGTCGAACCAGTTAGATTTAATGATTATGTCCTTGATTTGGTGATGGTGCCAAACATTGGGGAGCCACAACTGTTGCTGTTTTAATGCCATTGTAGCTTTGTGAAAATGGACCCATTGGGGAAACAATCAGGTGAAAACATCCCTAACTATAATTATACTGCTGGGACGATAGCATTTAAGCAGGGGAGAATGTAAACCACACCCCCACCCATAGAAATGCTTCACTTGGTTCAGGCTGATGGGCGTGGCTAAGGAAAAGTAGGTCAGGCTTGGGCGGGGAGTCGAAGGGAGACATTTTAGAAGAAGAAGGGAGACCATTTAGAGGAAGGAAGTAGAAGAAGAACGGTCCCTGTTTTATGATGATAAAGGAATACGTATAGGGCCTTAACCCCTTGATTAAGTGAGTAGTTACACTTTGTAATTATGGGTTTCGGTATGGGATTTATTTTGTTGCTGCTTATTATGTGTATATTATTTACTCACAGGGCTGTTGTAAACCCTGACTGTGTTTGTGGGCCTTGTTGGAAGTGTCTGCAGTTCAAGGATGAGAGAAGGTTGCTTCTCCAAACAAGAAGGACACTCTGAAAGCTACTTACAAACTATGTACAGACAACAAAAGAAAATTGAACCTGTAAAGGTGGGGACACGTGTATGTTCCTAGGTCAATATTAAATTGTCACTGCATTACAGTTGTTGAGTTTATGAGCTTGCAACCATTCATTTGTTTGCCCTTGAGAACCCACAGGAGCTTACAACGGCACCTGCTGCACCTACGGACCTGCGCCCCTTGCTCTGCTCCCTCTCACCCAGCCTTCAAATCCCCACTTACTTCTTCTGTCGGGTTTCCCTAGCTCCTCACCCCCCCCCCCCCAAAAATTGCTCATTAATCTTTCTCCTTAAGACTGTCTCATCCTTCAGAACCCTTCTCCTTCAGAACCAAGCTAAGCACATGCACCTGCATCCATTTCTTGAATGTATCTGCCCCTTCCCCTTGTCCATTCTAGATTGTAGGCCCTGGGGCAGGGACCTGTTTCTAATCCCAACTGTTTAGTGCCTGGCACATTGCTGGTTCTATATTTATTTATTTATTTATTTTGAAAGTTTTTATATCCTGCCCAAGCAGCTCAGGGCAGTTTACAATCCTCCTAAAACATCCATAAAACAGTAATAATAAAATACAATTTAAAACATAATGAAATGGAGCCAACACCCCCCCTCCTAACCTGCCACCCTACCCCCTCTCCCTCACCAAACGCCAGGTGGAACAACCAGGTTTTACATTGGCGGCGAAACGAGGGGCGGTCCGGGGCCACTTTATATAAATCATAATATACAAAACCGAAATAGCAACCNTTAGTGATTACTGACCACTTCACTAAGTATGTACAAGCTTATCCTACACGAGATCAGACGGCAAGAACAGTAGCTTCAACGCTTTGGGATCATTTGATCAGTCACTATGGGTTCCCCAGGAGATTTCATAGTGACCAGGATGCGAGTTTTGAATCGGAGCTGGTTACTGAACTAAGCAAGATAGCCGGGACTAAATCCCGCACTACACCTTATCATCCTCAAGGAAACCCCGTTGAAAGGTTCAACCGAACCTTACTGGACATGTTAGGCTAGGCACACTAGAAGAAAACAAGAAGGCTACCTGGAAAAAGTACATAAAATCACCGGTGCATGCATATAATTGTACCAGGAACGACACCACAGGAGAATCCCCTTATTTTCTAATGTTTGGAAGGCAACCCTTGCTACCCATTGACTTATGTTTTGGGATAAAACATAGGGGACAAAGTGAAGTGACTCATCAGGAATATGTAAAAGACCTGAGGCGCAGATTGCGTTATGCCTATGAGTTAGCCGCCAAAGAGAGTGAAAAGCACCAGCAAGCTAACAAAAGGAGATGGGATGCTAAAGTAGTGAGGTCAACTGTCGAAGTAGGAGACCAGGTTTTAGTGCGTAGCTTGAGTCCCCGAGGAACACAGAAGCTAGTAGACAGATGGGAATCAGTGGTCTATGTGGTTTTGAATCAGCCAGATGAGAATATTCCGGTGTATAGAGTACAAGGGGAGAACGGGGAAGGCCCCATTCGAACCTTACATCGAGATATATTAAGGCCCTGTGGGTTTATTTCATCACCTGAAGAAGTGGAGGATGCACATTCCTCAGAGGATCCTATCAGTAATAGAACCTGATGGAAAAATACCAAGATAGCGATACCAACGACAGAAGAAGAAGAAGAGTCATCAGCAGATTCCACACCATGCTCGAGATTAAATCCTTCAGCAGGGGAGTTCACTCCCCACTCCAGTTGGATGAGTAGTGGTAATCGAGGTGCAGAAGACGACAGCAGTTTTCCTTGTCAAAGGCCATTCCCTCTCATTCTGAGGTGCCATTAGCTGATTCAAGGCAAAGTGCTAATGCGCCTCGAAGATCTAACCACACTAGGGTCGAACCAGTTAGATTTAATGATTATGTCCTTGATTTGGTGATGGTGCCAAACATTGGGGAGCCACAACTGTTGCTGTTTTAATGCCATTGTAGCTTTGTGAAAATGGACCCATTGGGGAAACAATCAGGTGAAAACATCCCTAACTATAATTATACTGCTGGGACGATAGCATTTAAGCAGGGGAGAATGTAAACCACACCCCCACCCATAGAAATGCTTCACTTGGTTCAGGCTGATGGGCGTGGCTAAGGAAAAGTAGGTCAGGCTTGGGCGGGGAGTCGAAGGGAGACATTTTAGAAGAAGAAGGGAGACCATTTAGAGGAAGGAAGTAGAAGAAGAACGGTCCCTGTTTTATGATGATAAAGGAATACGTATAGGGCCTTAACCCCTTGATTAAGTGAGTAGTTACACTTTGTAATTATGGGTTTCGGTATGGGATTTATTTTGTTGCTGCTTATTATGTGTATATTATTTACTCACAGGGCTGTTGTAAACCCTGACTGTGTTTGTGGGCCTTGTTGGAAGTGTCTGCAGTTCAAGGATGAGAGAAGGTTGCTTCTCCAAACAAGAAGGACACTCTGAAAGCTACTTACAAACTATGAACAGACAACAAAAGAAAATTGAACCTGTAAAGGTGGGGACACGTGTATGTTCCTAGGTCAATATTAAATTGTCACTGCATTACAGTTGTTGAGTTTATGAGCTTGCAACCATTCATTTGTTTGCCCTTGAGAACCCACAGGAGCTTACAACGGCACCTGCTGCACCTACGGACCTGCGCCCCTTGCTCTGCTCCCTCTCACCCAGCCTTCAAATCCCCACTTACTTCTTCTGTCGGGTTTCCCTAGCTCCTCACCCCCCCCCCCCCAAAAATTGCTCATTAATCTTTCTCCTTAAGACTGTCTCATCCTTCAGAACCCTTCTCCTTCAGAACCAAGCTAAGCACATGCACCTGCATCCATTTCTTGAATGTATCTGCCCCTTCCCCTTGTCCATTCTAGATTGTAGGCCCTGGGGCAGGGACCTGTTTCTAATCCCAACTGTTTAGTGCCTGGCACATTGCTGGTTCTATATTTATTTATTTATTTATTTTGAAAGTTTTTATATCCTGCCCAAGCAGCTCAGGGCAGTTTACAATCCTCCTAAAACATCCATAAAACAGTAATAATAAAATACAATTTAAAACATAATGAAATGGAGCCAACACCCCCCCTCCTAACCTGCCACCCTACCCCCTCTCCCTCACCAAACGCCAGGTGGAACAACCAGGTTTTACATTGGCGGCGAAACGAGGGGCGGTCCGGGGCCACTTTATATAAATCATAATATACAAAACCGAAATAGCAACCGTTATTCTCCGAGTATTGCCTGCATTTCACAGGGCCAGATTCTCTTCTCAGGCCTTTGCTGCCTCTATGACAGGAGTAGGGAACTTCAGGCCCGGGGGCCAAATGTGGCCCTAGGCAAGTTCTTATGTGGCCCCATTCCAGTGCCTGGATCTGGCCCCTGGATCCAGTCTCTACTCCCAAGCACTGAAAAACTGAGCTCAGGATAATGGGGCACGGAGGAGGGCCTGCACACAAGGCTAGGGGACAGATGCACAGCACAGATCCATGATCTGGGCCTTCCTTTTCTTGAATACACCCATAAAGCACTCCCAACCCCCAACCTCTGTATGGCCCTCAGAGCTCGTACTAACATTCAGTGTGGCCCCCAGGACAGAAAAGGTTCCCCACCCTGCTCTATTAAGTATAACCTGGTTTAGAATCCAGTCTTGCAAATAATTTTGCCTTTCCCCTGAAGTTTTCCTTGAAAAAAATCAATCGAGACATGCAGCACATAATACCTTTTGTCGGTACGGAGGAAGCGACGTCTTCAGATCCTTGGATTTGTTGGCTGCTTCCCAAAAGAGATTCAGCACTTGTTGGTACTTGCTTGATCCACTTCCCCCTCCCAGGTTTCTGCATTCTGGCTGGAGCTGTTGGACTATTTCCACTATATTGGCCAGCTGCCTGTTTGGCACTAAGTACTTCTGTTTAAAGTGCTTCTTGCAGAGAGGACAGCAGGTGACCGCAGAACTCCTCTGGTTGCAGTGCAGAGCGATGCAGTTTCGGCAGAAGCTGTGGGTGCATTTTATGATCATTGGCTCCTTAAAATACTCCAGGCAGAGGGAACAAGTCACTTCATCCTGGAGATTTTTGACAGGATCAGCAGCAGCCATGGCCGTCGGGTGGACAGAAGCTTTCAGTTTCTTTTTTCATGTGACAGATTGTCTGCCAGTAACAGCATAAGAGGGAGGTTTGGGGGCAGAGCCCTGACACAAATTAAGCCCTGCCTTATGCCCTGCCCACTCAAAGCAAGTTTACTGGGCCTGACTTCTGTCTTTGCCCGAATAAATTCTGTCATTTCCATCATATCATGCAAGACCCCTAGCAAAACTCTAGCACTGGATGTGAGCTGCAGTCATGTAGTTCCTTGCCGGCGCACCCCCCCAATGAGACACAGAGGCAGTATATGGTTTAAACTTGGCCGCACTTTATTTCAACAGATCAATTAGGCCAGTGGGTGATTGCACCAGCAATATGGGTCCAGTATGCTAGCTACTTAATTCTTATTAACGTGTACTGACCGGGATGCACCTTCCCTAGTCAGTACTAACCAACGAACTTCTTCCCTTCGACAGCACTCTGGCTCTGGCCGAAAGGGAACAGGCCCAACGGTGGGCATGAGTAAGGAGGTGAGTACCCGTAAGGCCAGCAGACCGTGCATGTACTTGCTGGTCTCACCTGGTACGCCTCCCAGGGTGATAACCCCTGCGCGTACTGCTCTCCCTTCGCACAGGGTGTCGCCTCCCCATCTCTTAAGGAGATGACTCATCTTATCCTATTCTTACCTGTTTATCCTACTGTAGCATACTGGACCCCCGCCACTAAAAGGGGGAGGCCGTCCGGTCTCCCCCGACACCCACTGACTATCACATCACCAGCTCTTTCAGGTGTTGGGCCAAGTTCCTAACATATAAGTCATTACCCACCCGGGAGAGATGGACCCCATCATCTCTGAACAATTCTGGCCGTCCGACATTAATGTCTGTGTGTTGAATAATTGCTCCCCCAATGCTACCTATCCATTTTGCTATCTCCCTATTAATGTTCCTACGTGCCTTATCAATTTTGGGTGGGTTAATAGCTCCCGTCCATCGAATTCTGGGAACTAAACTAGTCCAACATAACTGAACATTTGGGAACAAACTCTTAACTAACAACAGGTCCTTTTTAATTTTGATCAAGAGGTTAATCCCTTTTTGGGCCGGGATGTCATTCTCCCCTAAGTGTATCACTAGAATGTCGGGTGTGCCTTCTCTTCCAAGCAGTCTCAACTTTTGCAGCAGCTGGTACCATCTCATGCCACCATATCCATACCAATTAACTGCTGCCCTTTGACCCAATCCTAGTTGGCGTCCCCATTCTGACTGTAAGGCAGCCTTCTCGGCCCAACGAACCAGGCTGTGGCCCACGATCCATACTTCGTGATTTTTTGTTTCGTTGGACCTAAACCCTGGGACAGGAGACATAATAATGTTATTGATGGCCTCTTACATACCTTCTATATGCATTGGACCGCCACCGCCCTACCCCTTTGATCGCCTCGGGCGGCAAACCTGCTGCAGCTGCTGTCGTGGCTGCCCCTATTCTGAATGAATGGGACCCGTATCCACTCGCTGGTAGTCCTATCTTACCCAGGGCTGTCCTAAGGACAGCGCTGAATTGATAACTCGTTAGCTGGGTACCGTTTTGGTGGCGGAACAATGTGCCTGTCACCTGTGGGCGTATGTTTAGGTAGTGTCCCATTTGGCTTACCGGGCATATCCCTTCTTGTCCCGTTCGGAACAATTCTACATTGGTTCCCCTGCCCTTCTGATCCGTCTTGGATCTTCTTAACCGTAATCGCAGTCTACAGGGGTTCCAATCAATGTCATTGATTCTAAAGGCCCGGCCAGATAAATCTAATCTAGATGTTGGGACCACTTCACTCACTCTAAATCCACCAAAATATGTAACGGCGTAAACCGCTGTGAACAATTGCGCTTCGTATGCGTCGCGACATGTTTCTGGTAAGATTCCTACGATATGGACTAATATCGGTGTGGTTATGGGGGCTCTTTCCGGGGCTGGGGTCGCTGTTCCTCTGGCCCAGCTTTCCAGCATCCTTTTTAGATAAAAACCCTTATCTGGGGAGGGGTGGCCTTTCAACTTGCTAATAAAATTAATGGCTGCAATCTTGCCCCCAATGGTGCTAACCGCTAGACCCTTATGCCGGAGTGACATGGCAAATTGTAGTACTTCGGGCTCTGCAATGGGAAAACCCGGTGCCCAACCTCTGTCTGTTCTATATGCCTGGAATTCCCGGAACGCCCTACCGTAAGCTGCCTGAGTTCTAGGAGCCAGGGATCCCTGCACGATATTCTGCACTTCTAACTCCCAAGGCTCCATGCTCTCGGCGGGAGAGGGTCGGGAAACTCCCTGGCTTCCGGCGCAAGTTCCCGGAATCGCTCGATCTGAAAGCGAGAGAGGGCATCGGCTATGCCATTGTCAATACCGGGTACATGACGTGCTGTGAACATTATGTTGTTCCTAAGGCAGGCTACTACCATGGAGCGCACTAGCCTCATAACACGGGGGGAGCGTGATGTCAGCGTGTTTATTATATGTACCACTGCCATATTGTCGCACCAGAACAATATGGTGTGATTAGCGAATTGTTCAGCCCATAGCAATACTGCTATGACTATGGGGAACAATTCCAAAAAAGTTAGATCTTTTGTCAACCCCGTTTCATGCCAACTAGGTGGCCAAGGCTCCGCGCACCACCAGGTCTGAAAGTAAACTCCAAAGCCTGCTCCCCCTGCTGCGTCCGAGTGCACCTGCAGGTCACTGCGCAACAGCCACTTGCTACGCCAAAAACTCACTCCATTGTATTCCTTAAGGAATTCCAGCCAGGATCGCAAATCAGCCTTCATTTCTTGACTTACCCTAATTCTATAGTGGGGTTGAAGGTCGCCCTTCAGTTTACCATATAGCCTGGTTAAGAACGCTCTACCCGGTGCGACCACCCGGCAAGCAAAGTTAAGGCTGCCTACTAATGATTGCAGGGATTTTACTGTGATCTTATGGGCCAGAATGCATTCCTCGATCTTGGCCTTTAACGTATCCAACTTGTCCTGTGGGAGCCTGGACCATTTCTTTACAGTGTCCAATTCAATGCCCAGGTAAGTTAAGGTTGTGGATGGTCCCTCCGTCTTCTCCGGGGCAAGTGGGATCCCTAATTCAGTGGCCATCTCCTGAAACAGCCCCAAAGCAGACGCGCATTCATCTGTCCCCGGCGGGGCTATTATCAGGAAATCATCGAGGTATTTTGTTACTTCTCCCTCCTTCCATCGCTGTTTAAAGATCCACTCCACCAGGGAACTAAATCGTTCAAATGCCGAACAGGATATGGAGCATCCCATTGGCATCGCTCGATCAAAATAATAATGTCCCTTGAAGTGAAATCCCAACAGGTGGAAGCTATCAGGGTGCACTGGTAGCAAGCGGAATGCTGATTTGACATCACACTTTGCCAACAGTGCCCCGGGTCCCATGTTCCGCGCTTTTTCAACCGCCGTGTCGAACGACGCATACCTCACAGTAGCCAATTCTTTCGGTATGGCGTCGTTCACAGAAGCGCCGTGTGGGTAAGACAGGTGATGGATCAACCTAAACTCTCCGTGTGTTTTCTTTGGCACAATGCCCAGGGGTGACAATACTAAGTTATGGATGGGTGGTTGGTGGAATGGACCAGCTACTCTGCCATCTGACACCTCTTTTTCAATCTTTCTCTTGACTAGTTCCTCATGCCCATTTATGGATTTTAAGTTCCTAACTATTCGGGTGCACTCAACTGGGCCGGCGGGAATGTGAAAACCGTTCTTAAAACCTTCAACTACATATTTTACTTCTTCCTTTGCCGGGTGCATGTTGAGGGCTCTCTCTAATGACTCAATTCGGATTGGCGTCGGCCCCCTTTTGGTTGCGGGTCCCAGGGGGGGGGCCACCTTGCCCCCCTTTTCCCGGGCCCGCACCACCTCCGAATCGGCCTCGGCCACCCTTCTGACGGGGGCGGTAGCACGTGCTCTCAGGGTGTCCCCCCCCACAGCTGGAGCACGCATGCCGAAACCGACACTGGGACCTGTTGCACCTGCCCGTGGAGTTATACTCCCAACACGTGCCCGGACTACCCTGTCCTCTTTTTCGTGTCTCCCCGCGGTATGGCTCATTGGCGGGGGCCACCCCTCCCTTGAATAATGGGTGCCCGCTATCGGACCGGGGAGCCCTGGTTGCATCCACCATGCTCTCCAGCCAGATGTCCGGCGCATGGGCGTCCCATCGGAGGCCCGGGGTATTCGCTGCCCTATGACGAAAGGCTTCGTCATAACGCAGCCACGCGCCAGGGGGACCGGTGCCGTGGGCCCGACGAACGATGTCGGCGTATTTATGTAATTCTAGACCCCTTCCTGGATCTACCTGCATTATTACCCCCATGTAGACCGCGAAAGCGGAAGTCCAATTGGCCCAGTTTCTATCCGCCTTTGGGCGCTTAAATTTCTCTTTCTCTTTCTCGTCTTCCGCTTCCGAGTGGTCCACTATGGGGTCACTAAATAATAATGCGAATATATCGATATATTCACCCCGCCAGATTTTCTCCTTGGTCGCGGAGGTTAAATGGCTGCCGAACGGGGCTGCCACATCTGCGATTACCCCGCCCGGTGGGCGTACTATTGTTGCAGACACTGCCCCCACTGAGGTGGTGGCCAGGGGGATACGCGCCTGGGGAAAAAAGGGGGCTATTCCCTGGCTAAAGACTGCCTCTGTTCTGCTGTCGTTATGTGGGGCTGCTGCCCCCGATTGCCCTACGGGTAAACCCACTGGTAGTACCCAGGCCCACATACCCTCAACCTGCCGCAGGCGGGGGGCTGGAGCCTGGTGCCCTTGTTCTGGAACCCTTCCTGGGGCTCTGCTGGCTAGGTCACTACTACCCATCGGACCAGGCCTGTTGGGGGGCCTGACGTCCCCTCCCCCATAGGATGTTCCACCTGGCGCTGCCCATGTTGGGGGATTCTCATAGCCGGTTAATGCCGTTGTCCCCCACCCCCCGTAGTCGGTCCACTCACCTTGGGACGTCGGCTGGGGTTGACTGCTGGGCCCGGGGGCTACGTGGGGCCGCCCTCCATGCTGGCCCCTGGGTTCCCCTTGTAGGGCTGCCTCAATCGCCTGCAGGCGCTGTACTATGTCCTGATCCCCCCCTTGTTGATGATGCGCGTCGCGTCTTCGGCGGGCCGGTGGGGGTCCTTCGCCTGCGGAAGAAAGCATATCTCGGGGGCGCTCATGCCCCCCCATGTGAAATGGTGTGACTGGTGGTGCCCCCAAAGCTGCCGTACTGCTGGCCTGCTGGCGCTGGTAACGTGCCAGCCCTGGTACACCAAAGGGGTCCCATGAGTTGGCAGGATTGCCGTAGGCTCCATAGTTATATCCCCCCCCCCTGGTTCCGTCCTGTCCTGGGGGGGCCCAAGTTATGCTTGGGTTTTGCCCCCTATCCAGGGGGCTAAGCTGTTGCCCTTGCCCGCCTGGCGCAGGAGGGGGTTGAACAATCCCCCACACGTCCTGGCTAAGCAGGGGCTGGTTGAACCCTCCATGCTCCCCTCGAGATGGCCCTGCCTCCTCCCTATATCGCGCCGGGGGGGTAATGATTCTGTTGCCCCTTCTGGGGCCCTCAAGTGGGGGTTGAGCTGCAGCTGGGTCTATCTCGGGGGCCAGCCGGGTTTCTCCCCCCTCTAATTGGAGGTTTAAACCCCCCACCCCTGTGTCCCCCATATCCTGTTGGGGACCCTCAGGGGGGGGAGGTGTAGGGCATGGGGGCCGCCCTTGGAGCAAAGCCTCGCAGGCAGCCAGCCGCTCCAAAAGTTCCTGTCGGGTTGGGGCCCCCATCCCTTCCTCCCCCTCTCCCTGTTCCAGGCTGTCCCCACTCCGGGACTGGTTCCCCGTTTGCGGGGGCCGCTTTTTGGGGGCCGCCTTCTTTTTTGTGCGGCCCATTGCTCCGCTAATCCTACCGCCTAGGCCTCAATCAGTCCACGTGGTGCTGGCCTCTCAGCAGCAAGGGATCCTTGCTGCTGCCTTCTTGCACCCGCACGCAGACTGAGGCTTCTCCTCGCGGCCCCGCCTTCCCTACAAAGGGCGGGAACCGCTCTCTTTCCCAGGCGCGGCTCCACTGCGCACGCGCCACCAGGGTTGCCCTGGCAACCGGCCCAGGCCCGATCACGCTGCCCGGCAGCCATTTTGACTGCGCCGCATCCCCGAGGGGGGGCGCGGCAATTACCCCGTCGCCGGGATTACCCGCGGCGAAGGGGACTTCAGTAGGGATGGGCGAACGTGGTTCCGAAGTTCGGAGTTTGGACCGAACTCGACCAGTTCGGTCAACTGAACCGAACTTCCGAACCGAACTCGATTTTCGAACTGAACCAAATTTCCGAACTCGCCTCTGTTCACCCATCCCTAAAAGATAATATTCCATTTAGTTCAATGCGGTTTGTTTTGTTCAGGAGTTCGGACCGAACGCGAATAGTTCAGTCGACCAAACTGAACTACCGAACCGAATTTCCAAACTCGGTTCTGTTCGCCCATTCCTATCCTTCAGAGCAGCCTCTTGCCTCTGCTTTCTCTTCATGTTTGGAGCTGCACAGATCCAGCATCTGGTTTGCACTGTTCCTTGCTGCACACACTCCAGCGCAGCCTGTTGTGTGTATGTAGCTCAGTCATCTTCCATCGCACATACACGTGTGTCTGTAACTTATCTTCACCAAGGGAGATTGGCTTGAAATGAATACTTGCAGCACATGCCCCACTGAGGCCATGATCCAAGACTGCTCTAAGCTATGGCACCTTAATCAGTGTGGGACTTTCCTGTTTTCATCTCTTATTATTTGCTGCCCTCCTGTGGCCTCCTTTTTTCTTTCAGAATTGGCCTGGTATTGAAAATAGCAGCACTTCTGTTGAAGTCAAAGGGCGCTTTCCCATGTAATAAAATGCGACTGATTTGCCTCCAGGAAAATCTACAGGAGGCAAATCAGGTGTGGGGTCTGTAACATAGAAATGTTAACCCACGCATTTTTGGTTGCAATTCTATGAGGGATTCAGAGCGGGTGTAAAGCCATTAAATCCAACCTTGCATTCCGTGCAGGATTGCCGCGACATTTCCATGTTATAAACCCCACTCCTGATTTGCCTCCTGGAGATTTTCCCGGAGATAAATCAGGTGCATTCTGTCACGTGGGAAAGCACCCAAAAATCTAGCCATCATCCAGAAGCGCAAAACACAGAGTTTCTAGTAGACAGTAGGAATTGGCACCCAGGAAAAGGATTTTGGAGTCACTGTGAATAGTTCATTGAAAACATCAGCTCAGTTTGTGGCAGTAGTCAAAAAGGCAAACAGAATGTTAGACATTATTTAGAAAGGGATAGAGAATAAAATAGAAAATATCATAATGCCACATAAATCTATGGTGCAACCACACCTGGAGTATTGTGTGCAGTTTTGGTTGCACTGACTCAAAAAGATATAGTAGTACTAGAAAAGGTGCAGAGAAGTGCAACAAAAATGATCAAAGGTCTGGAATGACTTCCATACAAAGAGAGTCTTGATAGGTTAGGGGTCTTCAGCCTGGAGAAGAGATGACTCGGAGAGGATATGATAGAAGTTTACAAAATCTTGAGTGGTGCGGAACAAGTCAATAGGGAGTTGTTGTTTATCCAGTCTAACAGTACTAGAACTAGTCATGAAACTAGCTGCTAGCAGATGTAAAACAAACAAAAGGAAGTACTTTTTGACCCAATGTATTAGCTTGTGGAACGTTTTGCCAGAGGATGGGTGTTCAGTGCCGTCATGGTTTAATCCTGGCCAGAGTGAGGATTTCAGTCCCTTATGTTCTATATTTGTGGCCAATATTTTCTCAAATTCTGTCCGTTTTCTGCTAAACTTTGCCTTTCTCTGGGGATAGGCTGAAAAATGCCTCAACTGTAGATATTGGAAAAATGGAGTTTTAATCTAACCAATGTTTATTGTGGCTTGGCCTTAACCAGTACAACAAATTTCTGAGCTGGCTGGCCTGATAATAGTACTTAATATTTGGTGGTTCCAGTTCCCCTTTTTGCAAATGTCTCTGTAGAGTGGAATGCTTAACTCTAGGTTTCATATTGTCTCAAATATATTTGTTAATCATAGCTTGCCACTCATTGAGTTGTCCTGGTGCTGTAACTGGTAATGTTGGGAATAAAAAACTAAGTCATGGTTGAATATTCATTTTGATAGATGCAATTCTACCTAGCCATGAGATATCATACTTCGACCAACTTTCTAGATCTGCTCCGACTTTCTTAATCAAAGGGATGTAGTTGGAGTTCAGTTGATCCTGCCATAATGTTCACCCCTAGATATCTTACTGAGGTAGCTACCCATTTATATTTACTAGGGGTGGGAATTTTGGTTTCAGTTTTAACAGAAACAGTCCAAAAATATCTCATTTGGGTTTAAAACAGGAGCGTAAAAAAATCAGGTCTGTTACGGTTCCAGTTTTCAGTCCTGTATCTTTCCTGTTGACTTCAATGGGAAGGGGAACTGCAGAACCGGACTGAAAGGGAACCTGAACCTGGGCCTGGGGACCTTACCCCCATGGCCCTGCCGGTTGGCATGTACTAACCGGTCCAGGCCTTGGAGGATGGGGGTGGAGAGCTGCAACCTGCCAGGTCATGATCTCTGTGACTGTTGGAGGTGTGCCAGGAGGCCTCCTTGCCAGGGCACACTGCAGAGCTCCCTGCTCTGCTCAGCAGCCGGTATGTGCAAAACAGCCACTGAGGACGTTTTGCACATGTGCAGCTCTTTTCCAAAATGGTGCTGGCAGCGCAGCGCCATTTTGGAAAAGGGCAGCCATTCTGCGCATTTGTGAAACGATGGTGAGCATTTGCCGAATGGCTGCCCTTTTCCAAAATGGCGCAGATGCTGCCTGCACCATTTTGGAAAAGGGCGGTCCACGCAACCATTTTGCATATGCACGGTGCCAAGCAGGGAGCTCCACAGCGCACCCCGGCAAGGTGGCCCGGCCGACTGCAGAGATGGCAACTTCTCACCCAAGGCCCCAACTACATGGCAACCAGCAGGGCCACAGGGGTGGGGGTGTTAGGAACGCAGATCGCCACCCCCACCCTCCAAGACCGGTAGTGGGCCTGAGGGAATGGGGGTGGGGGTCCCTGTCCCAGGGGATGGGGGTGGTAGGGATGGGGGAGGTTTGGTCCTAGACCTGGGTTCAGGTTCCCTTTTGGTCTGGTTCTGCGGTTCCCCTGCCCATTGAAGTCAATGGGAACAGATCACCCATTCACTTCAGTGGGGAAAGAAACAGAACCGAAAACCAAACTGAAAATACGCAGAAATTTAGGGATCAGAAACAGAAAAAAAACCTCTGAAACAAAAAAAAGGCCCTGTGTTCCACCCCTAATATTTATACATGTCTTTAATCTCCTTTTTTATTTTGGGCCCTACACAGATATCTAAGATTTCTGACTTTTCATAATTTATTTTAAAACCAGATACTTTGCCATATTTTGAGATTTCATTTTGTAGTTCAGGTAATGTTCTAACTGGGTTTGCAGTTAATAGCATGACATTGGGTGAAAACAGACATGACGCTAACCACCCTTTAACCACCCTTGGTGGTTATTTATGCATGTTGCAGGGCTGTATTGGTGCCCTATGCAGCCCTGAAACATGCATAAATGACCACCGAGGGTGGTTAAAGGGTGGTTAGCATCATGTCTGTTTTCACCCATTGTCTGCATATATGTAATGCTACTGTATGATCCTGCTGTCCTCCATATATTCCTTGCATACTTGGGTTATTCTAACCGTTTGGCAAATAGTTCCGTTACCACAGCAAAAAGAAGAGCTGATGGGGGCGTCCTTGGCACATTCTTCTAAAGAGAAGACATTTTTCTGACAAGTGTCCATTTATTTTTATGGCTGCATATGGACTAGAATATAGAAGTGATATCGAAGTTTGAAATTTGGGGCCAAATCCAGTAGTTTCCAAAGTATTTTTTTTTAAAAACTGCCAATTCCCTCTGTCAAAAGCTTGTTCTGTATCTAGCAATAAAAATAAATGGGGTTCATTAGTTGATTTTGAAAAAAGAACTACTCTGTGGATGTTGTCAGTCAGATGCCTATTCATTACAAATCCTGTTCGATTTCTGTTAATATACTTGGGGAATACTTTTTGAGTCACTTTTCTAAAACTGATGCATAGATTTTTTTTCCATCTTGGTTCAATAATGCTGTAGGCCTATAGGATGTCCAGTTGAACAAATCCTTTCCTGGCTTTGGAATTACTGTGATATGTGCTTCTTTCCATGTATCAGGAGTTTTCAGTATCCGATTAAGTACCTCTGTTAGTGAATGTGCCAATTCTGCCTTTAAAAAATTATAAAATTCTGGGGAGAATCCATCTGGTCCTGGAGATTTACCATTTTGGAGAGATTTAATTACTGCTATGATCTCCACTGGTTTTATAGCCTCTTCTAAGGACCATTGGTTCATAGGGTCTAATTTAGGCAATTTCAATTTGCTTTGGTAATCCTTTTATCTATTTGGGGTCTGCTTGGTCTAGTGAGTATAAACTTGTATAGTTTACATATGCTTCCCAATAGCTTTGGGGCAGTGGCCACATCATTTGGGGCTCTTCAGACTGGTGGTATAGTCTTACTGTTCTTTAAGTTTTTTAATTTATTACTACCTAGGAGTCATCACTTTTGTTTCCCTTCTCATAATAAAGTTGCTTTGTATATCTGATTGCTTCCTCAGCTTTCTGTTTGCAATAAATCTAACTTTTAACATCTATTTTTTATATATTTGTTTGCAAATGATTTTTCTGGTGTAATTATTTTGTCTTTCCACTTCATTGGTTAGATTTTGAGGGGTTTTTTCTTCTAACGTTCATTAGACTGCCTCTCATCACAGACTTAAAGCATCCCAGATATATATTTGTTTTAAAAATCTGATTTACACTATTCTCAGTGAAATATTGTTTCATTTCCTCTTTAATAGTGTTAACTCTCTCCTGATGAGACAGAAGTGGGGTATTTAGTCTCCACATTTTCATTTTGGGTGTATTTTCCCAGTCTCTAATAAGTAGATGTACTAGGCCATGTTTTGACCAGGCAATACTCCCTTGTTTTGCTGAGATGGTCGCATAGGTTGTTTGCACTCTTAAGAGGGCTCTCCACATGAAGGGCCATATCCTTGGATCTAATTTTTTTCCTTTAACTCCCCTTTCCAACCTCCCCTCCAAACCCCTTCCCCTGTTTCGTACAAACAATAAACAGCTTTAACAATATCCATAACATTATAAACTTCAGCTTTCTCCCCACCCCCTGAAACCTCCCCTTAATGCTTTCTTTCCCCCATCCCTCTTGCCCTAAAATGTGGCGATTCACCATGCCTCTGATTAAAATTGGCTGTTAGCCCCCCTTACCCGTGTGAACTCCTTGAAGGTTCTTTGGTGTTTTTGAAATGAGCAAGGTGATTGTTTGGGGGGCAGTGGCTGCTGAGTAGCACAGCTGTGGAGCACGTGGGGAGGAATTCTAACGGACTGCTCCCAGCGGCTACCGTACCACAGCAGCCATCACACACTCCCCCTGCCATGGACCATGCGGGAGGGGGAAGTGCACTGGGCTGGCCTTTGAAATTGACTTGTCCCAGCCATGAGCACTGGGAAACTGGGTTCTCCAGTCCTCGTGGCCAGTTCCTATGACTTGCAAAGGCCTTGTCCCCCGCCCACAGTGCCTATGAGCCGTGGACCTCTCTGCTAGCATGACTGGCCACCCCAGTTCATACAGGCAGGGGATGTGGGAGCGCCCATTGCCACACACGTTTTTTACTTGCCCCACATGGTGAACAGCGGATTGCTCGGCAGGGTGCCATGAATAGCCATGAGTGGCTCACATGAGCACACATCCCCCCACACCATCCTCAGATAGGCAGTTGGATGAGTGGCTCCTAGGTGGCCATGTGTGGTAGCACCTCATTTAAAAACACCCTTCGACTGCCACCCTGGGTGCAGTCGAGGCATTCTTTTGTGGGCTGAAGAAAACACATATCCAGGGGGAGGCCAAAGGCCAAATCATGGCCCTTGCTCTCCTGTCCCACCTATGTCCTGCTTTATCACTCCCCCTTTTGATTTCCCTTTTGTTGTCCCCCCCACCCCACTCCCCTATATTTCAAATCCCCTCAATAACGATTATTATTTTCAACTAATATTATATAGTTGCCCATGTTTTGCTGGGTATTTTCTTGTAACCAGAAAGTTCATGTTCTCCTCCTCTTCATGTTATTGTCCACTCTTAAGTATATATGCTGATCAAGATCTAATGTCTTGCTTCCTTCTTTTTTGCTTAGGCAATAGGCAACTTCCCATTCTGCATTTTTATTTTGTGTCTCAGCATCTGTCTGATCCTGCTTGTGCTTCGGAGTTATTCTCTAGTATGTTCAGTTTAGTGAGGAATTTGACTCCTTTTTCCTGTATAGTGATCTGTTGTCCTTGCAGTGTAAGCATAATCTTAAGAGGAAAGACCCATTTGTATTTACTGTTGGAGCTCTGAGGCAAGATGTCATCAAACAATGCTCTTCTCTTCCTCAGTGTGGTTTGAGAAAGGTCCTGGATGATTTGTAGATGATGTCCCCCACCCCCACGCCCCTACATTGCTGCTGTCTAGCTTTTCTTATAATCTGTTCTTTCTGATCAAATTAATAATTCATTTTAATTATGTCTGGGTCTGTTTGTAAGGGGGGGCATAAAAAGAGCTCTGTGTGCTCTAATTTTATTTCAATATTTGCCTCCATTTCTAAACAATTATGGAGTGTTTGTTTTAAGAATTTAGTTAGTTCACCTTTTTCCACACCGAGGAGTACCGTTCGCGCTCTGCCAGAGCTGGGTGCTTTAACAGCCTTAAAATTAGACAAACACTCACAGATATATGGACTTGCTTAAAAAGAAAGGTTTGAGACCACAGCTGTGGATACCAGCCAAACTGGCCTTCACATATGGTGGAAGGAAAAGAGTGTTCTCAGACATGGAGACCTTTCAAAAAAATTTGCGTGCTAATCCAGCTCTTGGTGAAGAGGAGACAGTGGCAGAGAGGGATAAACACACTATCACTCAATGATAGATGGTCAGCTCTAAAATATAAATATCTTGGTGTTTCAATTATGTTAAGGTTGAACATTTTCAGGCAAAGTTGTAGGTTGGTTATATAAATGGGTTATATTGGTTAAGGAGAAAAGATGACAGGCTGTATTTTTAATGTTTTTTTAAAAGAAGTAACGTTCTCTTAATTTTGCTTGCCAGCAAGGGCGGGGGCGAGGGACCCTGCTCCAATTGACAACGTTACTTACTCCGGGAATCACGGGTGTAACCAGATTTGGGGAAGGGGAGGGGGGAAGGGGGAAGGGAGTTTTGAGGGAGAGACACAGTTTCATGTTAAATGCTTTTATTGGGTATGCCATGCCAGGTATGCAACAGGGGAAAGGGAGCATAAAACTCTGCACTAAAAAAAGGACTAGGCCAAGAGAGATTACCACTCAGGGGAAACATGATGATGGAGACTAGACAAACATTAAAGAACATTTCCATGAATGTTAGAGGGCTGAATAGCCCACTAAAGAGAAGTCAACTGCTTTATTTTCTGAAACAAAATGGCGCAGATGTGTTTTACCTACAAGAAACACATTTATTACACCAAGATACAAAAAGACTGAAGCATAAATACATTTTTTAAATGTACTTTGCTTCTGCCAACAAGAAGAGGGCAGGAGTAGCCATAGGATTCTCTCACAAGGCCACGTTTGAATGCAAGAAACAAGTAAGAGATTCAGAAAGTAGATACTTGATATTGATAGGGGAGTTAGATAAGGAGAAAGTTACCTTGGTTAATATTTACGCACCTAATGGGAATTCTTTGGACTTTTTAAAAAAAATTGGTTCATAAGATAAAGGAGGTAACAGAAGGTAAACTGATGACTTTAGGAGATTTGAACATCCCCCTCTCCTTAAAAGACAGATTCTCCTCACAGTCCTTAGAGAAATGGCAAGAAGTTGTTGTTAAATTATTCAAAGATCTTGGAGTGGTTGATATTAGTAGGAGTCTTGAGCCGGAACACCGCCAATACGCTTTATTTTCCACTAGACATGGCACGTATACCAAAATTGACCACGCTTTGATGGATAAAAGTCTGCTTAACAGATGTAACAATTACAGTCGCAATGTCTGATCACAATGCCATTAGTATAGACATCACAGGTGAGATGAATAGACCACAAAAAACAAAGTACACATGGGCCCTTCCTAGGAAATTGCTTCAAAGCACTATAATTTGGGATAGAATACAAGAATCCTGGGTAGAATACCTAAAATACAATGATACACCTGTCATGTATTTCCTATTATAGCCCTATATATTTTGGCCATCTGTGTTTTAAATGTATTAACTTTGAGTTTTTATATGTTAACTTTATGTTTCAATGTATTTGGATTTGTGCTTTACAAGCATTGATTTTTAAAATCAGCTTCTGTGACTAGCTAGGTCCAAATAGGGCCCCATTAGCCACATTCCAATAGAAGTTTTTTCTAAAACTCCCCATCTGAACTTTGACTGTTGTCATGGAGACACAGACATCTGGCTAAAAGTGAGAAGCCATAAAAAACTTTTCCCAGCCTAGGTGTCTGGAGTTTTATCACACCCTTCCAAATGAAGGATGATACCAGCTTCAGGTCATCTCAAACAAAGGAAAGATTTAAGTTAGTTTTTTTTAGCTAACATATCTGCTTAATTAATGGTTGAGATAAATATTGAAATAACTTTAGGATCTGGTTATTTTCTCTCTAATCTGACAATTATCTCTGATAAAAATACAAGGGTTCTATTTAGC
>QEPC01005108.1:1706691-1719049 GCA_003113815.1 Sphenodon punctatus
ATTGTAAGCCCTAGGGGCAGGGACCGTGTCTATTTTATTACTTTGTAAAGTGCCAGGTACACTGCTGGCGCTATATAAATGTTTGTTAATAATAATAATAATAAGTATAAAAAACGCTATGGGGAAGTTGACCACAACACAGTCAGAGATAGCAGCAAGCTTGAATGAATACTATACATGATTGTATGAATCACAAAAACCAGCAGCTGATAAAATGCAATCCTTCTTAGAAACAATTAAGATACCTAAGTTGTGCAGAGAACACAGAGATGCCTTGAACATAGCCATAAATATAGAGGAGGTAGAAGAAACTATTAAATCTTTTACTAAAGGTAAAGCAGCTGGAGCAGATGGGTACCCGATTGAATTTTATCAGGCGTTCAGAGAAATGTTGGCACCCATACTCTGCAGAGTGTATAATGACATATTGATTTCTGGCGTTATGCCACCATCATTTTATAATGCCAGTGTTGCATTATGTCTTAAAAGTGGTCGACCGGCTGAGGAATGTGCAAGCTATCGCCCAATTTATTTTACTCAACACTGACTTTAAAATATTTTCCAAAGTTTAAGCAACTAGACTGAATAGGTGCATATCCACAATAATAGATCCAGATCAGGTTGGATTTATGCCATTAAGGCTGAGGGCTGACAATGTGCATAAGGTAGTTAATCTAATGCATCTTATAAATGAAACAGATAAGGGGAAGCAATGGTGATTTCTATGAATGCGGAGAAGGTCTTTGATCACATTGAATGCTCTTTCTTATTCAACACTATGGAACCGATGGGTTTTGAGGAGAATTTTCTTAAATGGGTCAAGGCAATATACCAAAAACCTATGTCGCAATTAATAATAAATGGTGAACTTTCCACTCCACTAGAACTACATAGAGGCACTTGTCAGGGGTGCCCCCTCTCGCCATTGCTTTTCAACATAGCACTCGAGCCTTTAGCAATACCTATCAGGCAGGAAGAACCAATTCAGTGTTGTGGAAAAACTTACACTCACACCAATAGTTGAAATCTGATAGAGCTTCTTTATTGTTTACCTTTCAGCTGAGGGAGAGACATCTTTCATCACCACGCAAGGTTCAGCAGAAAGTCTCTGACTGCTCCTCTTACACCAAGATAGTTATAGGTTTTTGGTACGAGCAAAGGTGTCACTCAAGTGACATGGTACAACAATGGAAAATTACAGAAAACTCAGGAGTTAGCAAGGTGTTTACATACTTTAAAAGTACACGTTCCCATAACAATACAACCCAGACATGAACCAACCATGTTTACATTGAAGAGTGTCTGAGAACTATGCATTCTGTTCTAACTAGAAGGTTGCACCTGCTTTATCACTACCAGGCTATAACTGTGTTATAGTGTGTCAGAAGGGCAAAAGGAGTCCTAATGTCTCAGGGCCTATATTCTAAGGACAACTTTGTTATGGGAAAGAACTAAAGCAAGCATCTAGCATTTCTGTTTCTGGAACAGAGGTCTGGTATGATTTTACCCAGCATACATCTCTGTAAACCATGTTAAAGTGTCTCTCTACTCTGGCTAAGGCAATGTGGCTATTCAAAATGGAGTTAGCCTATAGGGTTCAAATTATTCCCTTACAAGGGGATACAGGTTGACAAAGTCAACCATAAGCTTGCATTATATGCAGATGACATGTTGGTATTTCTTACGAACCTGGAAACATCTATCCCCAAGCTTACGCAACTGATCACAAACTTTGGGTCCTTATCGGGATATAAGGTTAATTTGCATAAATCCTCCACCATGCTATATGCTCAGACGAAGGAAAGATATGCTAAATTGTCTACCATCTCCCCATTCAAACCGGAAACAGAGAAAATTAAATTCTTGGGTATCAACTTGACAAAGCAAGTGAAAAACCTTTACATAGGAAACTTCCTTAAGATGCTTGATGACATCAGGGGGATGATGGACACCTGGGCTCCACTCATGTGCTCATGGCTGGGGAGGATTAACCTACTCAAAATGATAATCATACCCAAACTGCTATATAAGTTGCTAGTATTACCGATAAGGATCCCTTCATTGTTTTTTAAGAGTGTTGAAAAAATAAAAATAAAAAAGTGGATATGGCACAATAAAAGACCCAGCACGAATCAATATAATTGAAAAGTAGGCAAGACAGGAGGTGGTATTAATATGCCGAATATAGGATGTTATTATAAAGCAGCAGCTCTAAGAGCCACTAGATACTGGTTTCAAAATTCAGTTACTACCGAATGGGTAGCTATAGAAAAACACCTGTTGCGGGTGGGGAACTTTCAGGAAATACTGGTTAATTTGGTCATCCCAGATCGGGACACCTGGGGAAAACACCCCTTCACTGGGACTGCATGGAAGACATGGACACAAGTATGCAACAAAATTGAAACAGTCAGGGAACTCTCCCCTTTAATACCTATACTTAACACAGCTTTGATTCACTGTTTAGGATCAAGAATGTTAATTACGGTTCTGACGAAAAAGGACATACACTTAGCGAGAGATTTATTTGTGGGAGATAAATTTAAAATGCAGACTGAGCTAGAGCGAGTGATCCAAAGCCCAATTAATTTTCTACAATATAATCAACTATATAGTTTCTTTGCTAGTTCCAAAAAAAAGTGTGAATGTTATACGAGGCCAATAAAAGCAATGAAAGCTATAATGTTGACGAAAGCCAAGACCAGAGGGCTGTTATCACAAATCTACAAAGAACTTAAAAATATTATGTTTACCCCTAGAAATAAATACATTGACAAATGGTCTGTGGATTGCAATAGTGACTTTAATGATCAGGATAAAATACAGATATGGTCGCATATGAATCATTGCTCAAGATCATTGGCAATAATTGAAACACAATTAAAGACAACAATGCGATTATATTTTACACCATCCCATATAGCTAAATGCGCAGATAAAATGTCAAACCTCTGCTGGAAGAAATGTGGGGAAGTAGGGGATATTATGCACTGTCTCTGGTCATGCCCTAAGCTGAAACCCTTTTGGAGTAGTATATGGGATCTCGCTAGATATATAACGGGCCTGGGTCTTCCTTTTGATCTGAAAATTGCAATCTTGGGAATATACCCTAAGATTCCTTTGATGGACAGGCATAAGACCACCTGCAAACATATATTATCTGCAGCACTAAATGTAATTGCCAGAAAATGGACCAGAGACCCCAACAGTTAAAGAATGGACTCAGAGGATCTGGTACATTTTTTTTTTTTTTGTAAATACTTTTTATTGAAATTTCCAACTTTTTCCAACATCACATATAGTACATATGTTGCCTTACTGTACAAACATATAAACTCTTTTCTTCTCCCAATAAGCAACAAACCATCATAAAAACATGTCAAGGTTAACAGTCATCAACGTACGTGTTTACCACCCGTCAGACCATACCATACTTATCCTTACAGTNTGAAATATGGAGATTAAATACGAGTACCACTGTTCACTTATAACTTGGATTTCTGTATCTTTCACTCAGGGGGGAAGGTGGGCAGTATTGGGGGTGGGGTGGGGGGAGGGAAAGTTTCAGGGTTATGGTGGGATGGGAATAATGGTCAAAACCGGTACATCTGTTACAGAACTGGTGATGTTGAGATATTTATTGTTATCTTTGCTAAATACTTGTTGGATCACCAAATCTATTTGTATTTTGGAAAAAATAAATAAACATAATAATAATTAAAAAAGCTAATTGCTGGTGGTCAAAATGCACTGCATCCTGAAGATTTTGAATCATCGATTTTTATCTCTCTGTGGATGAGCTGAGCCCCTAGACGCCATAGTCTTAGAGCTTGAGATCAGTATTGAGTGCTACTGTAATATGATAGTCCTTGGTTTGTGGAAAAATGAGATATTAACCATCATAAAATCAGTTCTGCAGGAAGGTGCATGCAAAGTCAAGCAGCCGCTGACTGCCCTGTTAGGAAGTCTATGAAAGTCACGTATCTGAAAAGCAACATGTGTTTTGTCCATTCACTCAGGGGGAAGGATTTTGAACCATTGGAAAAGCTACGTGTGCTTTGTCCATTCACTCAGGAGGAAGGATTTTTAATCATCCGTATCTCCTCCTCCCTGGCAAGTTCAGCCCCCAGATTTCACAGGCACAGAGTATGAGATGGACACCGAGTGCCACTGGACTAGGAGACTGCTTGGTGTAGGGAAAAATGAGATATTAAGCATCTAAAAGCCAGTTCTGTTTTAAGCATCTAAAAGCCAGTTCTGCTTTATTAGCATAATTCGCAGTGGCAGCTGGTGGTTTTTTAGGCTGGTGGGGCAGTGTGTGGGCTGAACCTACTGCCGGCGAGCCTAGGGGGTGAAGCCTGGCCAATGGTAGGCGAAGCCTGGCCAATGGTAGGCGGAGCCTAGCTAATGGTTAGGCCAGTGGCATGGCTTAACCCAGCAGCAAGCAGTTCCCAGGCTTAACATTGGATGGACATTACATTAGTTAATGCTGGGAAATCCCTGCTGCTGCACGAAGCACTGCCACTGGGGGATAGAGAGCCCTTGTACTGGGCTCCCGTCCACTCTCTCTTTCCCACAGGGTCCAAATTAACTATAGCAGGTTTAAAAAATAGATCACGTTGCCATCGCCTACCTTTACCCTGAACCCTTGAGTCCTCAATTTTCATGCCTTCCTTGGCCAGCTGTAGTCTTCTGAAGGTGTAGGCTTTGGGACAAGCCTTCCTTCTGGCTTGGAGAACTGGGAGGACTGAGTTAGCTCCCTATCCTGCGACAAGGTCCAAATTAACTATAGCAGGTTTAAAAAATAGATCACGTTGCCATCGCCTACCTTTACCCTGAACCCTTGAGTCCTCAATTTTCATGCCTTCCTTGGCCAGCTGTAGTCTTCTGAAGGTGTAGGCTTTGGGACAAGCCTTCCTTCTGGCTTGGAGAACTGGGAGGACTGAGTTAGCTCCCTATCCTGCGACAAGCCGAATCAGAAGAGAATGAAAGGGAAGAGAAGGACAGGACAGAGGAGAAGTAGAAGGGAAAGGGTTTGGTTTTGATGCATGAGAATAGGAAGGGGAAGAGATGGGTTCAGTGGGGGACAGGGGGAAGGGGTCTCCTCATTGTCTGCAGCCAGGGGCGGATTGGCCATTGAATGGGAGGATTCCCGGTGGGCCGGGGGCGGGCTGGGGGCCGGTCATGCTGTCTTTTTAAAAATTATTCTTAACAAACAAACCCCAAAAATTGTTGGTCCTGACCCCTGTAGGGTTGGGTTGTGTTGGAGGGGAGGGGGAGGGCTTACCTGACTCTCCCTCTTAGTAGCGCTGAAGCAGCAGCGGGGACAGCGATCGGGCTGGGAGATAAGGCTGTTTGTTTACAAACAGCTCCTGCCCATGTGCTGATCAGAAGGTTGCTACCTTGTAAAGAAGGTTCTTCGAGATGGCTCCCAACATTCTCACAACTGGGTTGTGCGCGCAGGAGCCAGTCACGACTCACTCCACTGGACTCTCGTGGAGAGCGCAGCAGAGCAGCGGCAGACACCGTCACAGGCGACTTGCGGGGCAGCAGGTGGGGCCTGCCGGGGGGGCTGGGGCCTGCTTGGGAGGGGCCGGCTGGGTTCTCTTTTGGGGCCTCTTTTGGGCGGGGGTGTGTGGCAGCCTGGGCTGATGGGGCCAGGGGCTGGTGGGGCATGGGCTGGTGGGGCCGGCCTGGGGGGGCTTGTGGGGGACATGGGCTGGCTTGGAGGGCCTGGGCCGGCCTGGGTGGGGAGCCTGGGCCAGCCTGTGGGGCCTGGCTTGGGGGCCTGGGCCAGCCTGTGGGGCCTGGCTTGTGGGACATGGGCCAGCCTGGGAGGGCTTGGCTTGTGGGGGGCCTGGGCTGGCCTGTGGGGCCTGGCTTGAGGGCCTGGGCCGGCCTGTGGGGCCTGGCTTGTGGGACATGGGCCAGCCTGGGAGGGCTTGGCTTGTGGGGGGCCTGGGCCGGCCTGTGGGGCCTGGCTTGAGGGCCTGGGCCGGCCTGTGGGGCCTGGCTTGTGGGACATGGGCCAGCCTGGGAGGGCTTGGGGGGCCTGGCTTGGGGGACATGGGCCGGCCTGGGGGAGGCTTGGGGGACCTGGCTTGGGGGGCCTGAGTGGGCTTGGGGGGCCTGGGCTGGCCTGGGGGCTTGTGGGGGCCTGGATGCACTCAGGATTAGCTTATTTAATAATGTAGATATTGGAAGTCTGGTATCAATTCTCCCCTTAGTCTTCTCTTTGCTAAGCTAAACCTGAGTGGTAGGAATGTTGTGTGAGAAGGCAGCTGTGCATTCTCAGAAAGGGTGCATTCCTTCAAGGCTGTTCCTTAATTGTGTGTTCCAGTGCAGCATTACTACAGATGCAAGGAATGGTGCCTTAATATTCAATAATGTAGATATTGGAAGTCTGGTATCCAGGGGCGTAGCTAGGTTGGAATGGGCCCAGAGACAAGAAATGGACTCCCCCCCCCCCCCATCACCATAGACTTCCCTGCCCCTCTCCCTCCCCTCTTTCCTCCCCTCAATGTCCTTATTGCATAAAAAACTGTCAACAAACGTACTTATTAAATTAAAACATGTACTCAGCTACTGCAATGGCCTCTTCCTTGCTTTTAGCTATGGAAACACAGAAATAGTAACATATGGCCTCCCCCTGAGCCCCTCCTGATTTCTCAGCCCCCTCCCCCCAGAGAACCCCCTCCTGTTCCCCCAGCTCCGTCCCCCCACAGACCCTCCCTCCTGTTCCCTCCCCCGAGTCCCCTCCTGCTCCTTCCTCCCACAGAGCCCCCCTCCTGCTCGTTCAGCCCCCTCTCACCACACAGCCCCCTCCCCCCACAGACAGGGCCAGATTTAGGAATGTTTCACCCCAAGGCCCTTCTCAGGCTGCTGCCCCCCCCACAAGCAAAGCCCCGCCCCCCCCCTGTGCAAAACAGACAAGCAGGTGTACAAAATATGCAAGATATACAGAGCTGAACAGACACAGCATAAGCCAACGCACCAGGCGAACATTCCAGGACCTTCAGTATGACCTTCAGAAATTGATTTCAAAACTTATGAGATCAGAGATGGGGATGGGGCAACTACAAGGATGTACCAGAATCCAAGAAGTCTGTCTCCACCAAGTTTAGGAGCTTGGGGTTTCTGCTCTAGCAGTGCAAACACCTGTGACCTTCTTCACCTGCTCATGCCCCTCCTCTCAAACACCCTGGCCTGGAAGAAGATCAGTGGGGAACTAGCCCTCATACTCCACACTAGGGTTGCCACCTTTTGCCATTTGACCCCAAGACTCCTATAGGCCAAATGCGAGTCTCAGGATCAGATTGCAAAAGATGGCAACTAGGGTTGTCACTTACGCAAATATTTAAGGAATGCTTATGAAAAATACATGTTGCAGGGCCTGCATTGATGACTAAGGTGCAAATGCAGGTCCTACAACATGTATTTTTCATAAGTGTTCCTTACACATTTGCATAGGTGACAACCCTACTCCCACCCCCTTGCAAATTGCCTATAACATCCCTCCCCCAGGTTCTCTTGTTTTCTACTCCCCACCCCGAAGAGCAGTACGATTCCTCCCCCCAAATCGCAGCATTTGAGGACATGCATGAATAGAATGCCACAAACAAATCTCTAACCCCAAGGATGCCTCAATGTTCAAAAATCATGAGCTGGGCCCTAAAAATCATGAAACATAAATAAAAAGAACCCAAATGTTTCTAGGCTTGGTACTCTCCCATTTGTGAGAATGGGAGGAGCCACTCGAAGAAGAACAGAAGGTTGCTGCCTTGTAAACAAGGTTCTTCGAGATGGCGTTGAACATTCTCACAAATGCCCCCCCTTTGGAAGGAACTGTTGGGTATCTATGAGTGGGAAGGAGGTGCTTTATATACGGGTGGACTCGGAGGGCTCGAGACTGTTGCGGGGTGATTTTTTTAAACTAGTGAACTAGTTTTTTAAACACCCCTGCCAGGCTGCTGAGGATCTGAGTCTGGGGACTCAGCTCCGATAGGCCCCAAATCTGGTACACTCTGCCCACCCCAAGCCACGCCCCCTTAGCCCGTTTCCGGCACGCCGGCGGCTTTGCCGCCGGCACAGGGCCACTAACACTATATTTTCCAGGGCCACTTTGGTTTCCCAATCCGCCCCTGTCTGCAGCCTTCTCTTCTTCCATGCTCCTACCTACTTTCTCCTCTGTTCACAAGGAGAGGTGTGGAATCATGCCAGATCTCAGACAAACTGGATAGAAACCCTTCCACCTGAAAAACAGAAAGCAGACAGTTTAGGTGGAAAACAGCAAAGACAGGGACCATTTTAACCAAGAGTATCCATGGCCAGTGGGTGGGCCCAAAGAATGGCCACAGCCTTTGCACATGCTTGGGAGAGAAGGGGGGAAACCAGCAGTGCACATGCAAACGTATTTAAACGTTTGGGCAGATGCAGATTTGTATTGCAACCAAACCAGCCCCATTCAGACCAGCAGCCCTAGTACCTACATTGTATCCCCAGCAGCCAAATGTCCGTCCAAACAAACAGGCCTTTTTTTAAAGTTTGGCCAATTTCAGGCCTGCATTGCCATCAAACCAGTCCCATCCAGACCAGCATCCCTAGTACATACACTGTATCCCCAGCAGTCAAATGCCTGTCCAAACAAATAGACCTTTTAAAAGGTTTGACCAGTTGCACGCCTGTATTGCAACCAAACAAGCCCCATCAAAACAGCAGCCTAGACATGCAGCAAGATGAGATCAGGGGGTATCTTTTGCGCCCCATCTGGGCCTGGGGCTGAATAAACCAAATTTAAACAATGCATTTCTGTTTCTCCACAAAACCCCAGGCAAGATGCTCAAAAGCACAGTCACAAGCAGAGGGGCCAGAAACTACTTTCCAGCAGGGGGCAGCAGTGAAACAGCAAATGGACAATTTTAAAAAAGAGTAGCCACGACCAGTGGATCCAATCATACTTGGGAGGGGAGAAGGAAAGCAGCAATGCATCATGCAAACACAGAGCAAGCAAAGCAAACCATCTTAAGACAACAATATTATGTGCAGTCCTTAGCACACCATAAAAGCAGCAGCGAGGAGTTCCACTTGTCCCCCAAATCATGGTTCACATCTCTGTTGCAGCCCCATTTTCCCAGAGTCTCACAGCCAGCCCCATTCCCCCCTTACCCTCAATTCCATTCTCCAGTGTCTCCCCGTCCACCACCTCCCCCAGCCTCATTCCCGTGTCTTCCCATCCACCCCCTCCTCCCTATTCCCCAGTGTCTCCCTGTCCACCCCTTCCCCCCATTCCCCAGTGTCTCCCCGTCCACCCCTCCCCATTCCCCAGTGTCTCCCCCTCCACCCCCTCTACCCCTATTTCCTAGTATCTCCCAGTTCACCCCCTCCCCCGTCCCATTTTCCCAGTGTTTCACCATCCACCCATTGCCCCCATTCCCCAGTGTCTCCCAGTTCAACCCTCCCCAGCCCCATTCCCCAGTGTCTCCCAGTCCAACCCCTTCCCCCCATTCCTCCAGTGTCTCCCCGTCCACCCCTTTTCCACATTCCACGGTGTCTCCCATTCCCCAGTGTCTCTGTCCCCTCCTTCCCCCAGTCAACCTCCCCAAGTCCCCCCACTCTTCCCCAGTGACTTTCATACCCCCCCACCCCCAGCAATTTAGTACTCACCACCGCACCACACAGTCAGGCTGGCCTCTGGCAGCAGGATGTGCCGCTTGGGGGTCTGGTGTTTGTGTGCGTCCATCCAGCAAGCAACCACCACCAATATGAGCTCACTCAGCGTGAACCAAACAGTCTCTTCCAAGTTGCAACCACACATTTGAACACTCCAAAAAATGGCGCCAAGAGTGCAGTTCAGCAGCAGAGCAAAACAGCCCGTGCCTACCCTCACTGAGCAAGCATGCGCACCACTACCACTAAACCTCTCCCCCGAGCTTTTTTCAAGCTGGTACAGCTGCACATCTCACCTGGGCGCCTATAATTGGCACCCAGGTGCCGATTAAAATTGAGCCCATAGGGTTCTATGAAAGCCTGCCCCCCAATGGAAAGTATGAGAAATTCAATTTCTCATACAACACGTTTGGACGGTTCCCCTAGCTGCCCTAAGCACATTGTTTCTTTTTTATCCCTTATGGGACTCTGGCTCTCCTCCTCCTACCTCCTCACTCCAGCCAGACCCCAGCTGTATCCATATTCCAAACTGGGCCAGGCAGCCGGCTCCAGAGAGGCCCCTTTAACTCATGTATGCGCAGAGTCTTATAAAGAGTTGCATATGCCCAGTTTTCCAGAGCGGCTCCCACACCCGGAAGTTTAAATTGGCTGCTGCTGCCAGGAACCAACAACAGTTCTGTGATCCATGGTGGGTCGGAAATCGGAGGATCATTGGACAGGCCGCAGCCTGCCGGGCATGTGCCACTGACTGCACTGAGGTAAATTGACAGACTAGAAACTGAGCGTCAGAAGGGGCGGTGCCCCATACGACCTCGGGTGCTCACCGCTCCTGCCATTAAGATCAAAGGGTTGCTCTGATTAAGGCCTACCGAAAGCGTTTAAGCATAGCCATAATGTGTATCTTGAGAATCGTCAATGAACCGGACGTCAAACTGGGATTAAACTAGAATGTCATCCTCATCAGTGAAAGTCCGTGAGAGCTGAGCCGTTGGCTTCAGACTGGATAAGACCGTGCCTTGTCTTTGCGAAAACAAATATTACCTGTGTGTGCTTCAAATCCACATGCTGGATTTTTTTGTAATGGCTTGTCATTCATTCCCTCCCTCCATTACCTGCAAGACATTGTCAAGTCTGTTCATTGTTTGTTCAGCTGGCAGCGTTCATGTTGTTAAACCTCTCATAATACATGTTCAAGTTATTTGTTCTATTAAAAGTGATTATGGCCTGAAGTGTTAAAAATGTAAATGAGATCCATGGTACTGTTCCTAAGTGCAGCATACTTGAGAACCTGGGGATTGGTGTGCTTGCAGATTAAAGATACTGTACATTGCAACATTACCCATTATTCGCGGGATCGCCTCACTCTCCGTGTCCTGGATTGACCCCTGCAGTCTGCCAGGAGAGTCCTTTTTGATGTCCCCCCGGGTGGTCCAGGGGGCTACGATGGAGAGGGCGTTCTCAGTAGCTGCGCCAAGGATGTGGAATTCCCTTCCGGGGGAGGCCCGAGTGGCCCCGGACCTTGCCTCATTTTGATGTCAGTGCAAGACCTGGCTGTTCCGCCAGGCCTTTGCTGAGGGAGATGGGTGAAAGGGTGGGGGGCAGGAAGGTTGGGGTTTTAATATTTTATACTATCCCCCCCTTTTTTAAATCTGTTTAATGGATTTTATATGTGTGGCTTTATATGCATTTTTATTTATATTTTAATAGGTTTGTAAGCCGCCTCAAGCTACATGAGCAGGAGAGGTGGGGTAAAAATAACGTCAATAAATAAATATTCCTTAACACTGTACGTTATCTGCATTTTAACCATGGTAACAAACGGAAAGTAGATTTCCGTTTCTATAACAATAGGGTCCTTGATCTAAACTTTAGAACAGGGGTGGAGAAACCTCTGGCTTGGGGCTAAATGTGGCTCTCAGCTGTTGTGGCCCATTTCCTGTTCCTGGATCTGACCTCTGGATCCCCAAAGCACTGAAAAACTGAATTCAAGGTAAGAGAGAAGAGATGAGGGCATGCACAGAAGGAGAAGGGATGGATCCATGGCACAGATCCATGATCTGGACCCTCCTCTTCCTGAGCACAGCCCTTAGGTTACCTCCATTCACATCTTCTGTGCAGCCCTCAGGGCTTGTACTAATGTTCATAGTGTCTCCTGGGATGGAAAAGGTTCCCCATCCCTGCTTTAGGACTACTGGTTATTATTATTTATGAATTCTATAGCACTTTCAGTGTTCAAAGTGCTTTACAATCCTTGTCAAGTTCACCCGTACAACTACCCTGTGAGGTAGGCCATTATTATTCCCATTTTACAGATGGGGAACTGAGGCTTGCCCAAGGCCACCCAGTGAGTTTATGGCTGAAATGGGAATTGAACCCTGGCCTCTCTGGTCCAAGTACAATATCTTATTCATTAGACTATATTGGCCCAGATCAGATTCTGTCTTCCCCTCTAATGTTACTTTTGTAAATGAGCTGTCATATTTGAGTGGATGAATATTAGTAATGATTCTCATCGTAACCAAGCCAAGTACGTGCACTTGAGACCTCGCATCTTCATGAATGTTGGACCCCTTGTCTCTCCCTCTGTTCCCCTTCCTATGTCTCTCCCCCAGCTCCTGTCGCTCAGATTGTAAGCCCTAGGGGCAGGGACCGTGTCTATTTTATTACTTTGTAAAGTGCCATGTACACTGCT
>QEPC01005108.1:1731598-1742569 GCA_003113815.1 Sphenodon punctatus
GGGGGGGGGGGGGGGGGCTTTCAGACTGGCCAATCCCCGCGCATATTCGGGCTGTGCATTCCCACCCCCCGCAGTCCAAATATGCACGAGGGGCGGGGGGGGGGGGCATGTCTGAAAGTGGCCACAGGCAGTTTGAAAAAATTGTTTGTTGTTGAATTATGCTAATACATTAATGCTCAATAATAAAAAAAATCAAAACTTTACTTAGTGATAAATATGAATACAAGTAAGTATGTAGTGTAAGGAATTAAGAACATATTTTACATGCCTGTTGAAGGTAAATAATGAAATAATGGGGAAAAAAATTGAAATAATTTCCATGCTTTTTGGCGTTTATGTTTTGTTGTAATGTATGTAGTTAAATAATTTTTTAATAGTAGTGATAATTAATTTTAATGTTTTTTTTGGAGTTTAAGCTAGAGTAAAAAAATCATTTTGTGAAATGTTTTTGAAGAGAAAGGTTTTTTGTTTTAGAAATGGTTCTGCCTTTAACGTTTTTTTAAACCGTGAGGTTTTTTGTTTTGGAAAATATGCTTCTGGGGTCCCAAAAAGGCAGATGAGGTTGAAGTTGGTTCCTTATTTCCAGTTCCTTAATATTCACGGTTCCTGGTTTCCATTTCTTAATCCCTTTTTAAAGCTAAAATTTACACAAATAAAGGTTGCTATTAATGAATTAGACATCACAAAGAGTTGGAATTTAATTAAAAATGTATATTTACTAAAAACAATTAAAATACTATCATGAATCAATCACATAACCCCAAATAGGGAGCCGTGTTTGATCTGGCGTAATGGAGCAAAATCCTTTTCCGGTTATCCTAGTACGTGTGCCACTGTCACGGGGAGTCTCTCCCCAAGAAACTTGGGCAGACCCCTGCCTGACCTGGACCTCGGTTTCTGTGTGCCAGCCTGGCATCTAACCCCCCACCCCCTGGCCTGCATTTGCTAAATACATAGCCCCGAATAAGGATCTGTGTTGGGGCATGAATTACAGGACAAAATCCTATCTCACCCCCCACCCCCCTACACACACACACAGAGTCCTGAATAAGGAGCTGAATTTAATGTGGGATTGGGGACAAAATCCCTTTCAGGTCACCCCAGTCCACACATCTCTGCCTTGGGGGGACTCTCCCCACGAAGTCTGGGCAGACCCCTGCTGGACCCAGAGCTCGGTTTCGGTGTACCAACCTGGCATTGCACACACACACACCGCCCCCACCCTCTGTCCTGCATACATGGACCTGAATAAGGAGCTGGGTTTGGACTCAGATTACGGGGCAAAATCCTTTCCGGGTCACCCCAGTCCACACATCTCTGCCATGGGGGGACTTCGGTTTCTGCATGCCAGCCTGCCACCTAACATCCCCCATGGCCAGTGTGTGCTAAATACATAGCCCCGAATAAGAACCTGAGTTTGAAGTGGGTTTACGGGTAAAATCCCTTTCAGGTCATCTCAGTCCACACGTCTCTGTCACAGGGGGACTCTCCCCAAGAAGCCTGGGCAGACTCCTGCCTGACTTGGAGCTCGGTTTTGCGTAACAGTCTGGCATTGCACCACCCTGCCCCCTCTGGTCCATGTCTTCCATACATGGCCCTGAATAAGGAGCTGGGTTTGGGTTGGGATTTCAGGGCAAAATCCTTTTCAGGTCACCCTAGTACACGTCTCTGCCATGGGGAATGCTCCTCAAGCAGCCTGGACAGAACCCTGCCTGACCCGGAGCTCCGTCTCTCTGTGCCAGCCTGGCATCTCAACCCAGCCCCCCCTCTAGCCTGTGCTAAACACAGAGCCCTGAATAAGGAGCTACGTTTCAGGTGGGATTGTGGGGCAAAATCTCTTTCAGGTCACCCCAGTCCACACAATCTCTGTCACAGGGGGACTCTCCCCAAGAAGCCTGGCCAGACCCCTGCCGGACCCAGAGCTCGGTTTCCACGTACCAGCCTGGCATCTCACCCCCAACTCTGGCTCCAGTCTCTGTCCTGCAAACATGGACCTGAATAAGAAGCTGGGTTTGGGTTTGGATTATGGGGCAAAATCCTTTTCGGGTCATCTCAGTCCATACGTCTCCGTCATGGTGGGACTCTCCTCAAGAAGCCTGGGCAGACCCCTGCCCAGCTCAGAGCTCAGTTTCTGTGTGCCAGCCTGGCATCACATCGCCTCCACCCCTGGCTTGTGTCCTGCATACATGGCCCTGAATAAGGAGCTGGGTTTGGACTGGAATTACCGGGCAATGCCAGGCTGGTATGCAAAAACTGAGCTCAGGGTCCGGCAGGGGTCTGTCCAGACTTCTTGGGGAGAGTCTCCCCATGACAGAGACGTGTGGACTGGCATCACCCGAAAGGAATTTTACCCCATAATCCCACCTCAAACACATTTCCTTATTCAAGGCTGTGTATTTAGTGCACAAAGGCTAGGATGTATGTTAGGTGCCAGGCTGGCATGCAGAAACTGAGCGCCAGGTTGGGCAGTGGTCTGGCCAGGCTTCCTGGGGAGAGTCCCCCCATGACAGAGAAATGTGGACTGGGGTGACCCGAAAGGGATTTTGCCCCATAATCCCACTTCAAATGCATTTCCTTCTTTGGGGGCGGCCAGGTGGGATGTTAGGTGCCAGGCTGGCACACAGAAACTGAGCTCTGGGTCAGGTAGGGACCTGCCCATGCTTCTTGGGGAGTGTCCCCCCATGGCAAAGACATGTGTAATAGGGTGACCCAAAAAGGATTTTGCCCTGTAATCCCTGCCCAAAACCAGATCCTTATTTGTGGCTATGTATTTAACAGACACAGGCTGGGGGAGGGGTTAGATGCCAGGCTGGCACACAGAAACCAAGCTCCATGTCGGGCAGGGGTATGCCCAGGCTTCTTGGGGAGAGTCCCCCCATGGCAGTGGCACCCGTACTAGGGTGACCCGAAAATTAGGGATGGGGACTCTCAGTATTGCCGAGAACTGAGAGTGGCCAATAATGGCACTCTCGGTTCTAATCTGATAGTACTGATAATTATTGGAATCGGCAATATTGGTTCTTTTGCATTGCCTTTTTTCCTCCGATTTTTAACATTGAGGTTTTCCCCACTGAAGTCAAAGGCGACTTGGTCTTCTGCTTCGAGCCACTCCTTCTGCTCACAGTCATTCTCTCATGCAAACACAAACTTCCTGCCCAGTGTGACGATGGTGAGCCCAGATTTTCTACTACCTGGCTCCAGCCTCCATGCCCATGCAGACAGTCACCTGACGGCCTCACCCCACCCCACCCCATTTCCTGATTGGCTGCCTGGCAGCAGTAGGAAGCTGGACAGAACAATATGAACCACTTCCTATTCCTGCCGTGCTCTTAACCCTTTTTCTTGAACCTGGCCCTGCTCTTGTTCTCCCAGCCTGGTTCCCCTTCCTGCTCTCATTTGGACTGATATCTGGAAGAAACTTTCAGACCATTTTTCTGGATTACATCTTGATTTTGGTTGCTTAGACAGCGGTGGTGCACCTCCTAAGGTGTCAGGGGCAATGCCCCCGCAGCCGCTGAGTGACCCAGTGCCGCCGCCGGGAAAAAAAAGAAATTTGCGCCGGCCTGAGCCTGGGCTCATGTGCGGCGCCGGCTTGAAGAACCTTGTTTGAAGTAGCAACCTTCAGAAGGTTGCTACTTCAGCAAGGTTGTTTGAGCTGGCTCCGCATATTGTTACTGGTTTGTGTGCGCATGTGCACACAAACCAGTGAGTCAACCCCCCCCCCCCCCAAGGCTTCCTAAGGAAGCTTTCAGGGTCAAAAGGGAGGCATTTTCTCCCTTTATGTGGAGTGGGCAGCTAGAAGCACCATCCATTCCGCATAAAGGGACCCCCGCAATGAAATAGTGCTGGCAGGGGGCACTATTTCATTGTGGGGGCGGGCAGGGGGAAAGTCCATACCTGGGCACCCAACACAGGCGTCCGGGTATGGAGGGGGGGGAGGCTGGGAGCTGCCACCCCCCTGCCTGTCTCTTATACACATCTAGATGTGTATAAGAGACAGGTGGGGAGGAGCCTGATGCTGGCAGTAGAGCCGGTGCGAACAGGGATCTGCTGCGGCTAGCCTCACGCATGGCAGGGCGCAAAAATCCAGCCCTATAATCTGCAAGCAAAGCTGCAGCAGAATCCTGTTCGACGTGGCAGATCCCCGTTTGCACTGGCTCTATTGCCGGCATCGGGTGTCTTTGCCTGCGTGTCATTTTAGTAACAGCAGGTGCCAGGTGTGAATGCGGTAGAACTGGCTATTGTTCCCTTGTTTGGGCTCTGTTTCTCCCCCTTGGACTATGTCCATCCTGAGACCCCTTTTGCAGAAATGACTGTTCCCCTCCTGGGACTGGGGATCGGTGAGCTAGTCTGGCCAGCTGAAACCCCACCAACATCAGACCATGTGTTTTCCTTCTATGTAACTGATTTAGTTTACAGTAATATCAGTCACATTTTATTTTCACTGACAGTATATTCATTTTATTCTGCTTCTAATTGTAGTGGTTTTGGTTTGAGTTTTAAGTCAATTTTTTTAAAGGCTCTGCTTGCTTTAGGGTTTCCCTAAAGGTTGGCTGGCTGGGAGTAAGCCAGGCCAGGAGTCACGGACCAGGGGCCTGTTGCTTCAGGTGCTGAGGTTTAACCTTAGATGGAAGATGGGCTTGGGGAGGTTTCTGTGGACTGTGCATATAAGTGAGGACTCTCAGCACATCAGGTGGGGAGCTGGGAGTCAAAACTGGGCTTGCTCGCCAAGGCTGCTACATAAAGGGGCTCCACTTGGTGCACTGAGAACCAGGCACAGGTCTCCATGCTGCAGAGAAGTGGGGGCCTACTGAAAGCTGTAAGTGAGTTAACAGCCCAGATGGGGCTGCTTTAACTGTAGTGTTCACCAGCTTGTCTTTCTAGTATTGGAGTCATCTGACTGGGACTACTGAGATTTGTATGGGAACAAAGACTCATTTAAGAAATCAACCCTTAAGTAGCCCTCATGGGATGTTCGAGTGTCCTTGGAAGGGCTGGCTTCTTCAGCAGCTCACTCCACTGGGGAGAGTCCACCGTGACACCTGGGATAGAAGGAATAATGGAGGCAAGGGACAGACCTTCGTTCTGGTCCCACTTCAGGAGCAGGGAAGCTTCAAAGCATAATTTTCTAAAGAGCTCAAGCCCAAATTTGCCCAGTCCTCTGAGCCATTTCAAAAGGGTCTGCCTTGGAGCAGTGGTTCTCAACCTCTTTGAGGGCAAGACCCATGCCAACTTAAAAAAAAATCAAAAAAAAAAAAAATCTAGGCCCCACCATTAAAAAAATCCAGAACCAGAATTGGCCAGGCAGCTTGACATGGTGCAGCTGCACCAGGCCACTTGGGCCCCAGCTCCTCCGTTTTTAGCCTCTCCAAGGATCCACTAGTGGGTCCCAGTTCACTGGAGTAGATTATATTTGGGGTTCTTTCCAAGCCTATGCTTCTAAGCATTCAGTTCCCAAAGCCCTGAGTTCCTCTGAAAATATGTATCCTTTGGTTGGGCTACACAGGAACGGAGCTCTTCTGAAAGTTCTGGGTGAGTGGAGCAGGTTTGAAGGGTCCTCCCTCAGCCTCTCTCTGGGAAGGGACTATGGCTTGACAAGCGCAAAGCTCCTCTTACCAATGGGTCTTTAAAGTAAAGCAGATTTCTCTCCTGTGAGTCCAGACTGAACCAGCGCTTCCGAAATGGCTCCTTGTGCTACAGAGAAAGAAGAAATGCTTTACTGGCCTGTTCCCAGGGCAGAGGCACAGCCAGCCCTTCTCCTGACTCTGCATTGGCTCCCTTGCAGCTCCGTGGGGTGGATCATACAGTTCTGTGACTGCCCATCATGCACCGCACGTTCTGCTTTGGGGTTCACAGTATTAAATCGTATGCATTTGTAACTAACTGTGGCAGAGCAGGAGGTCCCTTTAAGGGGGCCTACTCATCACCTTGGCCACGCTCCCTTAAAATCAGTTTTATCTGGCATCAAGTCATCCCAAAGGGAGCCAGGAACTGGAAGGAGCTCTTCTCCAGGAGACTGGGAGCCTTCCAGAGCACTGATCCTGGGAGGACAGTGAGAAGCAAATGGGACTTGTGATATCTGCTTGATGGACAGAACTGGAGAACAACTGAGTGAAAAACCCCTGCGTAACGTGAGTCCGCAAAGACTTATGGGACAGGGCCACATGCTACTAGACCAACACACTGGAGAGCGAACCAGAGACCTCCAGAGAAGAGTCTCTCTAGTTTTGGTGAGAGTCAAGCATCAGAGCTGGGCTACCACACACACACTCTCTCTCTCTCTTAATCAGGCACAGAGTAGAAGCCTGCCTTGTGGGAGTGCCATACTTCCCTTGGAGAGAGGCCACTTGTCCTATGTATCTGAGGCCCATGCAGCTTCAATCCCTGAGCAGACCTCGCTTGCATGATGGCTGCCATCTTGTCCAGTACACCAGGGACTGAACTCCAGATACAAAGTTAGGATTTTCTACAGACTAAGCTAAAGAGCCAGGTTGTAACAGACACACACACACACACACGCACACACACAGAGGCCACAAACCACTTATTCCAAGGAGTAAGTGGATCATGGCCAGACTCCCTAAATCAGGCACAGAGGGGGATGCATGTGGCGCACATCATGTGGTTAACAAGTTCTGAAGTATATTCCTTATATGCCTGCAAGAGGGGCATAGGGGCATGCATTAGGGGCAGGCAAGAGGGGCATAGATGGGTGGAATGGGCCTTCTGCAGGGGCAGTCCTCTCCAGTGTGTATATATATATATATACTCTACATGCATGTAGGCCCTGGTGCAGGTACAGCTATTATAGCTACGTCCCTGAGCGGGGCTGGACCACTCTGCTTCTCAGAGCTTCACAGGCCTTTCTCGGAAGGTTGTGGCAGAATATCTGCAGAACTGCAGTCTTGCTTAAAAATAACTGTATTTCTTCTGGTTGGGAGAGGTCATCCAAATGTGGCCTCCTGTGGTGCCCTCCCCCAGGCAAAGACATTGGAACAGCAGCTCTGGGAAGCAGGAGATTGAATTGGGGTTGTTGCTGCCACCTTCCCTGAAGCACGGGCCCAAAGGGAGCAGAGCCACACCGAAGGGGGGCAGGGCAAGGGGATTCTCCCACCCCCTTCAGAGTACTGTGCCTTCAGGTGAAAACAGACATGATGCTAACTCCACTTTAACATTTCTTAAGCATGTTGCAGGGCTGCATAGGGCACAATTACAGCCCTGCAAGATGCATAAGAAATGTTAGAACGGTGTTCAAGTGGAGTGGTGTCATGACTGTTTTTACTCTTCATGATGCTCTGCTAGATCAGGGTCACATCAGAAGTGGGCTGGAAGAGCCTCTTTGCCCCACCTCTTTCCAGTATGACCCCGCTTCCTGTCCCCACCTGAAATATTTCCCTAGGTTAACCTGGGGAAATTGGGGGTTCACCTATTGTGCAAAATATTTCACCTGTGGTGCAAGACGCTGGAATTTAGTTGCTTGTGAGCCCAGATCTGATACCTGAAAACCTGGACACACGGTGTCAAGCACAGAAGGGTGGTAACCCAACCCTAGCTGGCATCCTGCAACGGGATCTACTGAAGGTGGGTCCTGGAGCCCTGCTTGCAGAACTAGAAGAGTTTCCCCTCCTGTGGGCAAGAACTAGGTGGACACAAGTCTGGTTCCCCCCTAATCAGCTGCCCTTTCTTGCTTCACACCTGTAAGGCTATAAGCCCTCAGGTATGGGTCACTACAGTGAACCAAACTCTAGCTCATGTCAGAAATGAAACCGAACAGGAGTCATTTCCTGGAAATAAAAATGCATCCACGTTCAGCCTGATATAGTCCTGGGAACAGGAATTGTTTGTCTCAAGCCCTGCCAGGCCGTCTCTGACCATACACTTTGTATAGAGAATGTTATGAAAATGACTCCGAGGACCAATGGAGGATGAATTTGACACTTTCTAGAATTTAAACATGTATACGTATGTACGAATATTCCAGTGAACTCACATCTCATTGGACAGACTCAGTTCCTTTGTCTGTAAACCTATAAAAACCATTGGGGTATTGCTAGGATTCTCAGGTACTTGTGTTCCAACCTATATTCTGTATCTCCCAGCTTCGGAGGGAATGGGCTGTTCATCTCCAAGTTTGGTAATAAAACCTTTTTATACTTTGACAATTCCCTGTGTCTGTGCATCTGAGACACATCTCTTTCTAGTCTGACCCATGTGAGAAAAGAGAATCCGGACTCCCTCATTGCACAGAGTCAATCAGTGAATGTCAGAAACCCAGACATTGCAGAAGAAAAGAGCCATGTGCTTTCTACTGGGATCATGTGCTGACTCAGACTTCGTTCTAGTGTCTCTATTGTGGAAGGGCTCAGATGGGAGGAGAGGGATGTGCTAGTGGTTCTCATGCAAGACTTCTGCTCTGGTGGGAATCTTGTGATCACAGAGCTGCAGTTCACCAACAGGCATGTGATACAGCAGCCTGATTTTAACAGCAACAACCGTGACTTAGCAACTTCAGAAATCCCCCTCCACTACTTCTCCAAACTTTTAATCCAAGTTGATTTTTCAGGCAGAAAGAAAGAACCCAAACAGCACTATTCAAAAGAGGAGACAGTCTATTCTACTTGATGGGGGGGTCTTCTGGATTGCATGGTGTAACTCTGTGCTAAAGTTTGTGGGGGAATGCAGGATCCCTTTGACTGACAGAAACCCTGCCCCCCAAGATCCTGGACTTGAGGGGGAGGAATTTTGTGGGGGGCACCCCTCACTATAGTTACACCCATGATTGCCACTCTGAGTAATCATTGGATAGTATTAGCAAAACTTCTACTAAAGGGCAGAGGGTCACTTTGGTTGGTGCCAAGGGTTTAAGGCAGAGGTACAGAAACTCAGCCTTAAGGGCCATATCCTGCCCATGACTAATTTTTAATTTCCCCCCTTTCCATTTCCTGCACCTGGCTCTGGCTCTGTTCCTACCCTCAATCACTGAAAAATGGAGTTGAGGGGAAGGAAGCTGATATTAGGGCACGCATGCAAAGATAGGGCACAAGTCCATGATCTGGACTCTCCTCTTCCTGAATCCATCCCTTAAGCACCTAACTCTGGTTTAAGGCTATGCCCAACCACGTATGAAATTCAACTTGCACCTACCTTTGGCCCAGTTTTCTCCATGTAGCCTTCTTTCAAATAGTTCCTTGTGATCTTGGGGATGAGCTACAAGGACACAGACACACCAATCATCAGCTCATCTAAGTGTAGAACACACTTCTAAGTAGTCAAAGCAACCCGGCATCAGCACTTTTTTGTCGACCTAAAGGCAAGTCTGAGGCGATGAGGAACATAGGGCGGATTCAGACGTGTCTTTAAATCGCACAGAATCCTCGGTGGCAAAGTGCGATTTAAAAACCCCCGCACTTCCGGGCTGGTGTGAATGCGCTGAGCGTGCACATTTCCACTTAGCCCGAATGTTTGGAGCGCGGATTGAAAAGTTGCTCCGAGCAGCAGCCCTCAGAGGTGGGCTATGTCAGGGAATAGCTTAAGCCTGCCCCTTTCCTGACATGGCTCTGCCCCTGCCGCTGTAGAGTGTCATGCCATCCTGTTGTTCTGTGGGGGTGGGACCTCTTGCCCACTAGGAGCCCGACCTGGCCCCATGTCCTCCAAGGCTCCTGAATTGAGCCAGGCCCACTGGGCTCAGTCCGGTACGCAAGGCTCTATTCTAGACAATGGTTTTGCTAGCTTCCCGGCTCTGCCTCCCGGCTCTGCCCAGGCCTCAGTGCCTGTCGTCTGACCCAGATACCAAATAGCAAGGGCTCCAGTGGGGAAACGCAATGAACATGGGTCTCTTTTTCTTATAATCTGCATACTCTTTGAGGCACGGACTGTCTTTCTGTCATTTGTTTGTAGAAGGCCTTGCACAATGGAGTCCTGGTCCATGGCATTACTACAAGAAACTAATAAAGCTACAGCTAATCTGAGAATGTTAGGCACCAAGCAGAATCCAGGCAGAGTCAAGGCAGAATCAGGTCCAAGAAAATGTCAAAACAGAGGGACAATCCAGTAGCGTGGTCAGAGTCAAAGCGAGGGGTCAAGCTGGACAGTCTGTTCTAAAACAGGCCTGTGGGCCAAATGTGGCTGTTTTTTATTCGATCCCTTTCATTTGGTCCATGGATCCAGCCCCTACCTCCAAGCACTGAAAAGAGTAAGCTCAGAGAACAAGAGATGAGAACATCTCTTTTTCTCTGAGGGGGATAGGGGACAGATCCGTGATCTGGACTCTCTTTTTCTTTCCTCCATCATCAGCAACCTCAACTCTCATCTTCTGTCTTGGGGTATTTTCCTACCCTGGGTGCACATTGTGGCAAAATGCCCTTGCCTGACAAAAAAACCCTCTGATCCCCCTTCGCTGAAACTGCAAGCCTGGCTCAGTCAAAGCCCAGGCCTCAACAAGCACCTGTTAAGGACTTCCTCATTCCTGGAATTCCTAAGGGGGGGGAACTCTACACCTGAGACAGGTGACGTAGGATGAGCGAATCCTAGAAGGAGAGGGACTTCTGGGTGAAAGCCAGCTGACCCTCCTGGACAAATGAGAACGAAGGTCAAGGATGCCTTAAAAGGACCAGCACAGGCATTTTGGCTCTCTCTCTCTGGACTAACTGAACTGCTGTGTGGCTGGTGTCCTTCCTGAATAGGGCACCCACATGGCCTGGATGGCTTAACAGCAACTCTGGCCTTGCCAGAAGAAGAACTTGGACCCCATAGGAAAACCATCCCCTATGGAGAACTGATCAGCACCCCTGTGAGTACTGCTAGTTACAGTTATAGGAAGACGCTTTCTAAACGGGCTACCATGTCCACAGATACTGACTCTGATTGCTCAAAGGGTTATTACCCCTAGTTCTATGCTTTTATTCCTTTTTGTTATATGTACCAGTAAAGACTAAGTTTTCTTTTTACCCTACTGGGTGTGTGTGTGTGTTA
>QEPC01005108.1:1751378-1762769 GCA_003113815.1 Sphenodon punctatus
GATGTTGCGTGGGGGGGCAGGAGGTTTGGGCGGATGTTAGGGCTCAGGGGAGGGGGGGCAGGAGGTTTGGCCGGGTGTTGGGGGTCGGGGGATGTTGCACGGGGGGGCGGGAGGTTTTGGCAGGTGTTGGGGGCTACCGCTGCCTGAAAATGAAGAAAAGACATTCCATTGGTTTTATCCAAGTTCATGATGTTTCTTAATTTGACAACACATGATATTTTAGATCGTGGGTTTTTTCCATGCATGTGACAATGCAGTTGCAGAACAGCGTAACACATGTATGTACAGTTATAAAAGCAGACATGATAATAGACTTCTATAGCTATACTCTGCCAATCTTTGCTGGTGTCAAAGAGAGAAGAAGGATCTTTCAGGCAACAGAGTTTGAACTTCAGTATCCTCCCTTATTAACGACCCAACCAATGTATTACCTTGCCACTCTCATGGTAGACAAACAGGCTCCTTGTCAGCCCCTCTTTACTATGTGTGATCTGCAGCCCATGGGGGTGTCGGATTTTCTCTGTCTGGAATGTTGCATTCAGATCCTTTACGCTGATCACATCTTTTGGACCTTTAGACTGTGGGGCAAAGAACCTCACTGTATCAACACCGACCTGGTAGAATTAATCAAGAACCATGGAAATCAATAATGATTTCAGTGGCATAGCATGGTGCGTGGCTCAGTTGAGCCGGGGTCCTGGACTCTGGGGGTGGGGTTAGGAGGATCTTTGCAAGCAGCCTGGGTGGCTCCTGGCTGGCCCCCAGCTGCCCTCCTCAGTGTAGGTGATTTATACCCCCCCTCCCGATTTTCAGAAGCCTTATAGAACCCTATAGAGTTCCTGCCCAGCCCCCTCTCCTGTGTGCCCCCAACTATCGACAGTTGCCAGTCCCTTATGCCCCGCAGAGTGGAGGCATGGCTCCCAGTGCGGTCCCAGCCATTCCCCCACCCAACCCAGTAGTGAAGGTTTGCAGCGGTGGCAGCCTGAAGTGGGGGCTCTTGAGACCCACCAAGGTAGGTCCTATCCCCCTCCCTTCAGACCCTGCCCTCTACCACCATCCTGGAGACTCCATCTGCTTGTCCTTAGGGAGGGCCATAATTGGGACATGAGTGGCCCTACCACAGCATTGCTGAGCCTTTGAATAGATAAGTCCTTTCTGAGCAAAAATCAGCTCGGAGGAACTGTTGGGGAGTCTCATACTGACCTCCTGCCGCTGATTAGAAATTCTTGTGTCATCTTTACCTGTGCGTATACACTGCAGACTGAGACTCGCTGCATTTCTCTTGAGAAATGATGCTCTGTAGTTCCCTTGCAGGAGGCTAATCCTGACCCATTAGATCCTCTCATCTCTTTCCAGTCTGATTGTGAGACTCATGGAGGAGATCTGACAGGAGACCCAGTTTTCCCAGTCTAAGACATCAGACAGTCACCTTGAGCAAGCCAAGTCAGAGCCTGATCACTGAATACTGGCTAGGAGTCTCACCTCTTTGGTGTAATATTTCAGCAGTCCCTCTCTCACGGACAGCACAAATCTCCTCTTCAGAAACTGTCTATTGTCTCGTCCACGCTTCCACAGGAAGCCCTCATGGCTGCCTGCAGAATAATAGCCAAAACAACAGCAACTCAGGATCATGATAGGGTGGCCAGATATGCAAATTTTAGAGGGCACTTATGAGAAATACAGGTTTCAGGGCAGCATCATGCCAGTTTGAATGCAAATGCAAATGCAATACAATATCTAGGTGGACCAGATGACCCTTAAGGTCCTTTCCAAAGCTAAAATTCTATGATCTATTCCAGAAGTGGGCAAATGGCGGATCAGGAACCTTATGTAACTCTCAGGCACCGGTACTCTGGCTCTTGCCAGAAGCGGCTGCCTGGGGACATGTCTCTGCGGCTCCCTCAGGAACAAGAGAAGCTGAGCTGCTATTTTGGCTGCTGGAGCCTCCTGGGGAATGGGGAGCAAGCACCGTACTGCTATTGCTGCTTCCTGAACCCACCAGATCACTAGGGAGCCAGAGTTTTGATGTGGGGAAGGAAGCCAGCTGCCACACTTTTCCAGCTTCCATCCCTGGGATCAGAGGAATCCATCATCAGTATAATGGGTCTTCTGGCTCTCGGCGATATGAATATTTTGGTATACGGCCCTTGGGCTTGGGAACTATGTGCACAGTCCACCCCGATCTATTGGAATGTACTCCTTATTCTCTCTGCTCTTCAGAGACCAGAAGCAGCTCTCTCCCATACTCTTAATGATGCTCCCTTGCCTGTCATTGCCTGCCTGGATTTATAAGGTGCCACTGCTGCTGGGGGAGTGGAATCAGGGACTGGGAGGCTGTCTCCTCTCCCCTCCGCCTGCCCTCCAGTCTCCTGCAGGCGGCTTCCAAAGGAAGGTGCGAAAGGCTAGCTGCTGTTTGGCAGTCTGAGGCTGGGCTTATTTCGTTTTGTATTTTAATAGAATTTAGAGTGATATCAGTTGGGCTTAATGGGGGTGAGAATAATATGAGGGGGGCATGGGATGGGGGAGCACAGGCACGGATGGGGGGTTGTGCCATGGCCCCTCGGTGAGAGGGGGTACAGGCATGGAGGATTAGGGTTGGGATGGGGTGCCATGGTCCCCCAGCAAGAGGAGGGCAAGGGCAAGTGATTTCTTGATGTGGGAGAGGAAATGGGGGTGGCTGGGGAAAAGAAGACTAATTTTAATTTGTTTTTAAAACTTTATGTAATGTTTAATTGTATTTCTTTTGTTTTCTTTGTGATAAATATTTTGTTGTACCCACTTGGAGCCCTTCGGGAGAAGAGTAGGATATAAGTCTAAAATAAAATAATAATAATAATAATAAAAGGAGCATGTTGGGAAGTGGGTGTTGTCTGGTATAGCTGGCTTTGGCTCTACAAGCTTGTTCGCAGCCTGCATTCCAGCCCCTGCCTTGTCTCCAGTCACATCTGAACTGACTCTGCAGTATGTACCAATCTCCACTCTGGCCCTTTTACCCCATGGATCATCCTCCTGCCATCAACTCCAGCCTTCAGCCTCTGGATTTTAGCTCTGACTATGCTTATGGATTCCCCTGGGACATGGTGACAGATTTGGACAGGCCCAACTGATGACTGACGCCGACCTGTCTTACCCACAACAGCTCTTAGAACCCTCTCTGAGGTCCCGCCACCGCCGGCCACCGGCATGGTGAACTACCCTGCCCCCACCCCAGTTCCTGACAGCCTAACGGTGAAACTGACTAAATGCTTCCGCATTTTGACCTGATGTGAACAAATGGATAGCTGGCTATTATGTCTTGGGCATAGGGGCGGGTTGTGATGGAAACCTTTAATTAGGCTTTCACATGGAGAGGGGCCATGCCAGAAAGAGGGATTCTCCCACCCCTTTGTGCCATAGCCACGCCCCCTTCAGAGCATCAGGGTGTCATGATGCTCCGGTGAAGGCAGGGCCACATCAGAAAAGTAGTGAGAAAGCCTCTTCACCTTGCCCCTTTCTGACATGGCCCCACATCCCACCACCTCAATTTTCATGGGTTACTAGATGCCCCTGGAGAAATCATGGCTTCACCCAGAGTTCAGATTTGATGGATTAAAACCTGGAGATGCTGGGTCAAACCTGGAGGAATGGTATCCCCAGGAATGGCTCACCTGCCCTTATGGCCAGTCCTGCTCCTCTCCAAGCTCTGCTTCCTCCCTAAACCAATATCCAAGACCTACATCCAGATGCTCCTCCCATTGGACTTGGGGTGGGTACCTCCTGGCCAAAGACTCACCTGAGCATTCCCCCCAACATACATGAGATTTCTTATTTCAGTGTCCATAGTCAATACCTGGGCCTCCAGGTGAGCAGAGTTTAGCAGGAAATCCAACCAGATTTGACTTTGATCTACAAGGCCCTTCACAGTCTGGGCCCCCCATACCTCAGGGACCGCCTCGCCCTCCGTGCCCCAGAGCGGCTCCTTCGGTCAGCCAGGGGTGTCTTCTTGGAGGTCCCCTGTGTTAAGCGGGGGGCCACAATGGAGAGGTTATTCTCGGTGGCCGCACCTTTGGAACTCCCTTCCGGAGGAAGCTCGCCTGGCCCTGAGCCTTTCGATATTCCGTCGAAGATGTAAAACCTGGCTGTTCGCCCAGGCCTTTGGGGAGGGGGGGAGGGGGAGTTAATGGGGTTTTATCTCCTCTACCCTATTTTATTGTTTTAAATGTTTCCCGGGCCCTGTTTTAATACTTTATGTATTTTTGATGTGTTTTAAATGGTTTTATATGTATTTTATATTTTTTTGTTGGAAGCCGCCCCGAGCTGTTCTCAGGAGGGGTGGGGTATAAATCTAGAAATAAATAAATAAAATGAATAGATTAAACAGTGAAAGCAAACAGCAGTTCTGGCTGAAATACTGGCAGGTGCAGGATTCTACCCCTTTGGGACTTGGGCTTCACAGGAATTTAAAAAAAGACAAAAACCCAACTCTTTGTAGATAATCAAAGACTCTCACCTGAGGAGCCTACCTCCTGGCAGATGCTGGTGGCCACAAATTCTTGTCGTTCGTATTTGTCTCTGATCCACTGTTCTTTTAGAACCCTTCAAAGAGGCAAAGGTGCACTAGCTGAATCTACTTGCCACAGGCATTTACGAGTCCTTCCTGGTTGCATAAGGCAGTGGTGTTCAACCAGTGGGTCAGGACCCACCAGTGGGATACAGGAGAGACTTACATGGGTCCTGGGATTGGCCCTGGGTAGCCTGGGGGTGAGGGCAGTGCGGCCTGGTGCAGCCGCTTCATGTCCCCTGCCCTGCTACTGCATCCCCTCCTGTGCTGCTGAGGGCCAAAGGCAAGATAAGGAGCAGGAGGTGGGAAGGCTATGTCCCTTCTCTGCTTCCTCGTACTGGAGCCGCACTGTTGCCAGGATCCACCCCACCTCCTACTTGCTGCTGCCACCACTACTGGAATTGGGACCCCTTGTTGCAACTGGGCAACTCCTGGATTTGTAAAAAAAATGTTTTGGTGGGTATCACCCCCTCCTAGAAGGCTGAGAACCACTGATATAAGGAATGAGATCAAGCAGTTACTTTGGAAGCGAGGAGCTGCTTCACCATACAAAGTCCCTCCAGTCAGACATATATCTAGGTAGGAACGGACTCCCCTGCTGGGGCCCTCCACTCCAGTGTGGATGTGCATTTTACATGTGTGTGTGGGGTCTCCAGGCTCATAGGCCGCAGTGCAGCTGCAGCACCTATCATAACCACACCCCTGCCTCCAGTTCCCTGCTCTCTGAGGAGAGTCTTCAGGGCCAACTCTGACACCCAGACTGGCGGGGGTGCAAAGCATTCACAAACCAGTCTCAAGCTGGGGGGAGTTGCAAGAAGGGCCCCGGCTGGCAACCCCCGAGCTCCACACTGTTGCTGAGCTTGGGGAGAATCTCCAAGATAATGGGATGGCAAGGGGGAGAGAGAGAAGCAATAGGCAGGTAAGAAGCAAGACGTAGTATGTAGGCTTCAACTATGACAGACAAGTGAAAGGTTCAAAAAAGTTTGAGAACCACTGGCCTAAGTGACTGCAGGCTGGTAAGGCTGCCGGTTTGTTTGGCTAGTGTTGAACTGGATTCTCAGCCTGATACGCTGAATGCTGGAAACTCCAGGGTTATTTCTGTGGCTGGAGTTTTTAGTCAAGTGGAACCTCAGTCCTTGCTGGGCCAAGTCATTATTAACAGTGGATGTGCTAGAAGGGGCAAATGGGAAGTCTCACACCAGTACACTCATAGCTTCTCTTAGATCTTGGATATCTCCGAAAGACTTGGTCAGTTGTATCAAGGCTGCTCTGGGTAAGAATGGAATTTTGGGAGCTGTACGAGGTGACACTAATTCCTTGTAGGAGCAAGACCAACATGGCTAGGGTGAGTCACTACAAGCCAGGCAGAGGTGAGCATTTGTGCCTTTAAGGGATGAATGGCTAATGAGACAAATGGAAAGATGGCTGATTGGATCCAGCTGGGAGCATGCTGCTGGCAGCAGAAAGCAATAACCAGCTGTAAAAACTGAGCTGATGGTCAAGCAGGGAGGATCCCTAGAGAAAGGGGCTCAGCAGAGTTGCTGCTCTGATTGGGATACCCAGCAAAGAGACCGCGAATTCACACATGCAGCAATTATCTGGATTTTTAAAAACTGGTTCTCAATAGTTCGCTGTTAACAAGTCCTGTTGCATTCACATGCATGCCATACCGATTTTAAGTACAGCGAAATAATGCATTCAGACCCTCTTGTAGTGCGTGCTTATCCGGCTGCTCAGTACGGTTCAGTTACAGGAAGTGGCCTGTGGGGAGCCAGAAGGTTGCTACTTTGTAGCAAAGTACAACTTTGCTACAACCTTTGCTGCAACTTTGCAACCTTTGCAACAACCTTTGCTACAACCTTTGTAGTAAAGGTTGCTACTTTGTAGAATCAGGGAATAAAAACGGAGAGCCTGAGGCTGCTGGAAAGAAGCCCCTCGCATAGTGAGGCGCGCTGCTTCTCTCCCTGGTTTCTTTCCGGTATCCCGCTGCTGCTACTGCTACTGCTGCAGCACTACGGTAGAGGCAGAGGCAGATGACAAAGTCCCTTGGAGGGAAGAACTTTTTGGGGGAGAAGCATGGAGGGGAAACATGGAGGGGAAGAACATTTTTGGGGAGAAGCTGGCTGCAGCCTGCACCCAGCGAGGCAACTACAGGGCTCCAGCTGGTCTCACTGCTGTCGGTAGGGGCAGGAGTAAAACAGCGCACTTGGAAGCACGGTTGCATTCACATCAGAAAAGATTACACACTAGTTAAAACCAGTACGATGTTGCTTTCACACTGCTGTTAAGTGCGGATTTATTGAAAACGGACAGCAAAAAGGTAGGTTTGAGTAGCTTTTCAACACGCATTGCTTTAGTGCGATACTGACTCCATTTAATCGAATTTAGGTGTTCAGACAGGCATGAAACATTCGTTTTTTTTAAAAAATCGCACAAAATCAGAACGTCTGAATCCCCCCTAAGGCTCTGAGTAGCACAAGAAACTAGTGAGGTGGTAGCTCTGTGTTATCAGACTTGGGGCCATACCTTTCAGGTGTCTGGATTTTTAACCCCTCTTTTGTTATCTGTCTAGCAGTCATGGAAAACTGCTTCAGGGTCTCTAGGAAGGAAGGTGTGAAAGACAGCAAACTGCGAGCCATCAATGGGACAGATCAGGGATTTTAAAGCAAGGGTGTCCTGGAAAATCCAGGACACTTGAGAGAAATGGTTGGGGCGCAGGGCCAGAGGGGATAGCCAGAGCGCTAGGTTGGGAGGTTGCCAGGATACAGGCCAGATTAAGGTTCCTGTGATGTAACTGTATTAAAGAAGGTTGTGGAAGATACTGTAAAACAGACCAGCACTGTGGTGATGAGTGTGTAAATCCAGTTGAATTGTGGTTAAGTGGGACCTGGAGACTGCAAAACATGAAGTCCTGGCAAGTTACAGGAGCATTCCTTGGGGAAGCAGCTCCCAGTCAAAACCAATGCTCTTGGTTCAACACAAGGAAAGTCACAGAATGCTGGCTTGCACTATGCATCCGAAGGATCTGGCTTGTTTGCTCCTGCATAGGGTTGGAAGGCTCACTTGTTCATATGTAGGACATTTCCAAGGGGTCTTGAAGTGTAAGCTCCTTGGTGCAGGGATCATTTATTACTTACACGCATACACCCTGCACAGAGCCTGGCACAATGGAGCCGCAACCTCTGATGGAGGCCTCTAGGCTAATGGTTCTCAAACCCTTTGCCTGCAAGAATCCATTTTCAGACTTCAGTCAAATCCCACAAGCCCTTAGCTGACAACTAAGCCATGTAAAGTATATCATTGGGAACTTGACACCTTCAGAGATGCCATGGTCACTCATGACCCATCGTTTGGGAACTTCTGCTCCAAGCACTACTGCAGGGATTCTCAGCACAAATTGTTGGGTAGGCCTCAAATTAGTCAGCCCAGCACTGAGCCACACTTCCATGCTGCCCACACGCTAGGAATCCTAGCTTCCTGACCCAAATTTTAATGGATTTTATTTGAGTTTTTTGCCCAGATGTCAGAGGGGGGCACACCATCAACTAAGGATCTCCCTTGCAGTGGTGTTGGCAGCAACTCTTCAGGGATAGAGACGGCTCTGTGGGCTTCAGACAATAGTGTAGCCTGCAAGGTAATTGTCTGAGGGGTCCAGGACATGGCCTTGTGGGATGTACTGCAATATGCACTGTGAGTCGCTGTAAGCCTTTGAAGGCAAATGGGATTTATAATGACAGGGGGAGAATGGCTCTCTAGAACCTGCTAGAACCAAATCCCAGGCCGTCAAGTTTAGCAATAGGTAGGAATACAAGGAGAACTTAGAGAAAAGGAGATGGTTTTCTCTAAAAGAGCCTGTCCTATTTGCTGGGAGAAACAGCTTGTTAGTTTGGGCTCCTACAGTCTTGACCTGGGACCAATCCTCCAAGTGGAGAGGAGTGCGGCCCTGGTGGAGATAGGAAGGAGCGTGGAGAAGGCAAAGAAACTCCTGCAGGGCTGAGATTAGGGTGGGGGGAGATGGAAAAAGCAGGGGATCTCCATTAAGGATGCAGCACAGCTAGGATGGAAATGAGGGAGAACTAACTCTCTCTTTTCTTTCCTATTTTACCAATCTTTCCTTTCCCTCCCCCCTCTCTTTCAGTTTTTGTTTCCCCCTACACTAAATTCTGGTGCATAGCTCTTGCTGGGGGCAAAAGTGCTGAAGCACATTTCTTGCTTCCACTGCATACAGTCAGAGAAACAGAGTTAGGGTGGATTCCGACGTGCATTTAAATCGCACAGAATCCTCGGCGGCAAAGTGCGATTTAAAAAAACCCGCACTTCCGGGCTGGTGTGAATGCGCTGAGCGCGCACATTTCCACTTAGCCCGAATGTTTGGAGTGCGGATTGAAAAGTTGCTCCGAGCAGCTTTTCAAACCGCGCTCCAAACATTCGGACTAGGTGGAAAAGTGCGCGCTCAGCGCATTCACACCAGCCCGGAAGTGCGGGGTTTTTAAAATCGCACTTTGCCGCCGAGGATTCTGTGCGATTTAAATGCACGTCGGAATCCTCCCTTAGGTCACTTTCTGATGAACAGAGATAAACCGAAGTAACTACTTTGATTTAATTAAATTGAAGTAACTACCTCACTTCAGTAGTGTTCAGATGAAAGGTGTAAAGCAAAGTAGTACTGCATCTGTTTCCCCTGTAGCTGAGATGTAATGATCACTGAACTGTGTTGCCACCCTCACGCTGATAAGTGTTCACACAACCGATTACTTTGACATAAAAAACCAAAGGGGAGTATGTACTCCTGATTTTTACAGGGTACATACTTCTCTTCTTACTCCTGAATAATGTCAGTTTGGCTCTCTGTGTTAACGCTTCAGCAGTAAAACAGAAGTAAGGCCCACCAACATCGACTTTACTGTTTATCAGAATGTGGCCTCTGACTTCGTGTCAGAGCTACAAAGAAAACCTGGGAGTTCTCCCCCTGCTAATCAAGGGCCTCTCTATTGAAGTCATTACAAACTCCCATAGATTTTGTTGGGCAAGAACATGCCCCCACGCCAGTGTCATGCACACAACTGTACTCAAGACATTTTGACAGAGCTTTTTATTCCAAAGTGCTTAACTATGAGTTCTCACATTCTCATGAATGTCACATCCCTTGTCTCTCCCTCTGTTCCCCCTTCCCTGTCTCCCCTCCCCTCCCCCTGTTTTTAGATTGTAAGCTCTCGGGCAGGGACCGTGTCTATCTTATTTTTTGTAAAGCGCCAGATACATCGCTGGCGCTATATAAATGCTTATAATAATAATAATAATAATAAATTAATAATTAATATCCATATGTGCCCATCAGCACTGAAACGCAGTCACCTCCGGCATGGAGGGCAGCACCGTGGTGGCATGACAAAGGGAATTTTGACCACAGACGCCAGGGAATTAATTTGTTCTTATGAAAGTGTAGGGAGGTCAATGGGTGTTTTTAAACGAGATGCGTCCATGCATGCCCCTGCACCTTCCACAGGTCCAGCTGCTCGTGTGATGGTGGTGCGTGGGGAGGCACACTCCCATGACCCACGCAGCAGCCACACATGGAGCACTCCTGAAAAATCCAGAGTGCCCTGTGTGGCCACTTCTGTGGACAGGGCAGCCATGCTGGGAGAGGCTTGTTTGAAGCGCTCCCCATGCATGTTGTGTGCGTGAGTACCCTGCAGCCATGAACCCTCTGTCTGTGGAACTTGCTCAGAAACACCCTTGAACATCCAAATTACAATCCTAGGCTGTGATCCACCAACCACTTACTCCGGTGTAGTCCCATTAAATCTAAAGTTTCAATGAGACTACTCTGGAGGAAGTGGATCGCAACCCTCATTTCTAAACCTAAACACGCAAACTGAAGCACCAGAGCCAGCTGTTCCAAACTTTGTCTCCAAGTCCAGAATTCATGGCCAAGAGCTGGGAATCAAATGAATACCCCAAATCCAATCAATTAACCATAAAGACTGTGCTGATTCAACAATCAAACTCCAGGCCTCCAGCCATTCATATGAGTGCAATCCTGTCCTCACTGGTCCTTGCATCCTCCCCCATTGACATTAATGACCGAGAACTACATCCTTTGAAGCCTGCCCACTAACAGCAAATTCTAGGAACTATTGGTTTAACTGATAAAGGGCTTTTAGGAACTGACCCTGGGATTGCAGGGACGGTAGCTATAAGCCTAGGAATCTGATCCTGCAAACACTTGTGCATAGTCCCATCCATGGAACTCTGTGCAGGTTACTGTTTGAAGGATCTAATGCTTAATAACTTGTTAAATAATTTCTCTATCCATCAACCTAAACCATAGTTTAGATGTGGTGGAAATGTATTGCTTTAACAAAATAATAGGGCATGTGATCTTACTCTCTATTGCAACCCAACAATCCCATCATTGTGCCATTAAATGGCCACACCAGCTGTTGGCAATTAGCAGACACACACATGCGCGTGCATCCGGAGACAGCACTTAAACAGTGTGACACGCATGAGGTCCTCAATTAGCCAGTGACTTACAGACAATCTGCGGTCTGGGGGATGTAGTAGTAAGGAGGGACTCTGGCCTCATATTTTGCATTAGCACAGAGATTCCCATGGTTCTTCATAAACTGAAAAACAAAGACACACCAGTTAGTTGATTGGCACAGAAAACCAAATCCTGTAAAGTGAATATGATAAACCAGCATCAGCAGCAGAATTTTGCTCCACCTCCCTGTGTGTGCATATGTTTAGGTTGTATATCTCCAGGGGCGTAGCTAGGTTGGAATGGGCCCAGGGACAAGAAATGGACTGTGCCCCCCCTCCCCCCGCCTGTGACCCGGCATTCTCTA
>QEPC01005108.1:1782426-1894331 GCA_003113815.1 Sphenodon punctatus
GGGAACAGAATGGCACCCTGTGGGACTCCACATGTGAGGTCCTGGGGGGAAGCTGTACACTCCCCCAAGACCACCCAATGAGTTCTCCCAGCCAGCCCCCACAGCTGACAGGCACTGGGAAAATAAGGAGACTGCATGGCCTGGGTCGATGGAAAAAGAGAGGTAGAGCTGTGTCATCAGCATGCTGATTACACTGCATTTCCTGAAACCCTCTCACGATCTCCCCTAACGGCTGCATATAGATGTTAAACAAGAGCGGGAGCAGAATAGCACCCTAGAGGACTCCACAGGTGAGGTCCCGGGGTGAAGACGTACACTCCCCCAAGACCACCCGGTGAGTTCTCCCGACCAGGAATGAATGAAACCAGTCCAAGACCATTCCGTCAATCCCGACATGGTCCCGCAGGTGAGTCACCAACACCTCATGATTGACTGTGTCAAATGCAGCCGAAAGGTCTAGCAGGACCAGTAAGGTCTGTCGACCCTGGTCCGATGCCAGACGAGACCGTCAACCAAGGCCACCAATGCAGTGTCCGTACCATACCCAGACTGAAAACCAGACTCAAAGGGGTCAAGGAAACCGGTGCGGTCCAGATGTTCCTGGAGCTGCCGTGCCACAGCCCGTTCAATAACCTTCCCTAAAAAGGGGAGGTTAGAGACTAGCCTATAACTGGCAGGAGCATCAGCGTCAAGAGATGGTTTCTTGAGCAGAGGCCTAACCACAGCCTCTTTTAGGCAGTCAGGCAACCTGCCCTCCTGAAGGGAGGCACTAACCACCCCAGCCAGCAACGGCCGTAACGTCTCCTGGCTGGCTTTCACCAACCAGGATGGGCATGGATCTTGTTCACAAGTAGTGGCACAAACAGATCCCAACAAGGATATCCCAACATTTTTACATTTTTCAAGATGTTAAAAACTTTAAGGAAAGTTAAAAGATTTGCAGGGCACAGAGGTCGGATTGAGAGTCGGGAACATCACAATAAGGTTTTTTGTTTGTTTGTTTGTTTTAAGATATATAGGTATTTGCTTTGTAGACTTGCCTGGAGTCCTGATCCTGCAAATGCATGAGTTGTATCATAATTCAGTGGGACTATGCATGCCTGAGTGTTTTCAGGAACATGGCCTAGGTAATGTTTCCATCTGTCTTTTCAGGAAGATGTTTTTTCCAGGTTCCCTTTGTTTCATCTCGGGTTCAAATTTTGCACCATTCCTATTGTAAAAAAAAATCAACATCTGCTGCACCATGGCACCATGTGAATTCCTCAACCATGGAGACAAGCTTTAAGGAACAACAAAATCCACTTAATGATCTGTACTCTGCTGAGCAGCAATCTGCCATCTTGCAAGTGCTCAATATGGCATCTGAGAAAGAACTTTCAAGTATCAGGCTATTGCGAGGAAAAAGGTCTGTTAATATCATTGAGTACAGGCTTAAGCATGGGCCATTTCAGAATGTGAAGAGTTTACTAGCAGTGCCTCTCTTTCAACACAAGACTATTGTTAAGGTGTGTGACTTTATTCTCAATCCATCTGGGAGAACAGAGGGAGAAAGACAAGTTACCAAGTCTTCAGTGAAGTTTATCAAACCGAAAATAGAAAGAGAAAGACTGCAGGTATGTTTGTCCTATTTCAGAACTGGGCAAACTGTAGCTCTAGAGCCACATGTGGCTCTTTGACCCCACGGTGGTAAATGAATGTGGCTTCTGGGATTAGGAAACTTTACCCACTCCTGTTCTATTTCCTATCAAGAACACGTTTGTTTGATTTTTTTTAATTTTTTTTTTTTTTTTTAAAGTTAGACCTATAACCTAGTTTCCTGGACAATAGTCTCTCAGTTAAGAAAATATAAAACCCTAGATGTGCTAAATAACATTTTATGCCCTTTTGGGGTGAGGGGAAATAGTGTCAAAATGCAGTACAAATACTGAATATTTGAAATACTGATAAGTTTTCCCCTCTCTTCTCTAGGCTACAGATAACATTGTATCTGTTGTTTTTGGCACTCGCAAAATTGCATGGGCTTATGTTGATCGAAACCTGTCAGTCCGTGATTGGCAGCAAGAAAGATGTGATGTGATGGTAAAAGGATCCCCCACACCAGCCATGTATCTGGAAAACGTAAGTATTTTGGACTTCAATAAAATCACAGCTTTACTTTTCTCATCCCTGCAAAGCTTACCTTATTATTGTAGGAGCAGCAGTAATGCCATATATAAGTTTACCAGGCGGCAAGAATTGTCAGAAATCTTGACAATTTCCAAGAGAATGCAGGAAATGCTGCTCTCCCAAGATTACCTGTACTTTTAAAGACCCAAACTGCTAATGTTTATTGGAGGATTTTAAAGAATAAAAATAAAATAATTTTTTCTCTAGCAACAGGCATTATTATTGCCATTATGGGTGGCAAAACTGAATCCATGGGATGCAATGTGGAAATGTCGATAACATGCAATAGTTATCACTCACAGGAAACAAAACACGGGAGAAATAATTTGGGTGGATACACCTCTATTTTTTTGCTGTAGGTACCTACTTAGAGCCAGAGAGATAGTAACTGACACCTTCATGGTTGAATGGAATTATTTACTCAAGCTTTTGTTTCATTTCAGATTTCTTCTGTGGTTTCAAAGATTCCTGAAGCTGATTTTTATGTTCTAGAAAAAAATGAACTTCCTACTCAGAATGCAAGTCTGTTTTCTGTAACGTTACATCTCCATATTGTGGAAGCCATGCTGTACACCCTGTTACATAAAACGTTTATGCAGGATGGAAAGCACAAAGTAGTAAGCATGGCCCGAAACGTGGTAGGAAAATACTTTGGATTAATGGTTAGACAATCGCGGAGTAGTGGGATGGCTCTTGTGAAGCAGTTTCTCTCAGACTCTGTTACTGAGAAACAGCCACGTGTGTCCTTTCCTCAAGACAAGATGATGTGTTACAAGAACCTATTGAATTCAAGCATGCGAAACAGACCTGAGGAGATGTGTGATTCGTTGCTACAGGCTGTAGCTTTCTATGAACTTGTAATAAATGACACTCCTTAACTCTTCCTGTTTTGAGTTGAGATACAGACTTTTTAGTAGGTGATGCTGCTTCATTTATTCTGTTAAAAGAACATGTTTCTGTTAAATTACATATTGTTGAACAGAAAAGTCAAGCTTACTTATGCCATTAGTAAATGGCATAGTAAATTAGTACTTGAGTTTTCTGCATTCAAAATATCATTGTAGCAACTTCTTTGGAGGAGCTAAATAATGAATTACATGCCATATCAAAGTGTGTAAGTCTTACTATTTGCAGGAGGGCAAGCCGCTGTTGCAGTCTGGTGTCAGTATTCAAGGAGCCTACTGTACAAATAACATCCTGTAAAATATTAGCTCTTCACACTTACTCCACATTGGTGTAAACAACTATGCAAGGTGCAACATAACTGAAGTAGCAAGCAGAAAAAAATAAATTATACATCAAAACAACATTTTGTTCAGTTTACCTCTGGAACACTGCTAAGCTGAATCCATTTGGTAGGGTTAGTAACTTGTAAAAAGAAGTCTAAGCAAACAGTAGTCATGGAAGGATTCTCCAGCAGCACATAATCATTTGCTGAGAAAATCATTACGACGCATGAAAACTTTCCACATTCTGACTGTGACTGGTAGCAAATAAACGTGTAAATTTTAATAAATCCAATAAATGAAAATGTTAGTTCTCTTGCTGAAAGCTTTCATGGTCTTAGTTTACAAATGTGCAAGGGAGAAACCCAAGAAGAGATGATCTTTGAACAAGCTTTACTTAAACAGTGGGAGCCCATTATTCAAAACCTGAAGGCTGACACAACACAGAACAAGCAGTTTATTGAACCAAAGGCTAATTTTAAATGAGAGAAACGGCTGGCTGTCCTGTAGTCCTTCAAAGTCATGAAACACCAAAACAGTCTAAGAACGCAAGAAGTGCTATAGGAGGGGTCCAGACCATCTACCACAGCATCTTGTCTCTGATAGTGGCCAGATTTGGTGGCTTCAGAGAAGTTCACAACAGGTTAGGTCTGTGTGTGCAGATTCTGAGAGAAACAGAATGTAACCCCAACAATGCCATATTCTGATTCTTGAGATAGATTTTTCATGTACAACCTTTTCTGGAGCTGTAAGCCAATGCTTTTACTTCAAATGGCACATGGAGGGGGAGGAGGGAGTCAGGTGATGGAGAAGGTTGGGAAGAGGGGGCTGCCAACCCTTGCCAGGACCAGGCATAGTACCCCCTCTCTATCAATCAAGAGTGGAGGAGGGATGGAAACTGTCCAGATTGAATGGTTTTATTAATCCTGTTGGTTTGGTCTGTATGAAGTCAGATGCACTGGATCTGGCACAGTGATTCCTCACTGCTCTGGCTGAATGTAAGTGGGCATTGCTAGGCTTAGGCTAGGTCAGGGGTGACCAGACTTACGGTGCACCTGATCTACTTTTCCATGGGGCCAATCCATGGAATCTACTGGAAATAAATTATCAAACGTATCTGTTATACATATATAGTCCACATCCTAATAACTTATCCACTAAGCTACAGTGTCAGTTTTATGTTGACTAAAGTAGATGGTGATTAACAGCAAGATAAAAAATTACTTCTAATCTTAAAATTAAGTAGAAGCAGAGGCTTTGAATTGCATGGCATTAGCAAGCTGTGCAAGACTTTTCTTCCAGCTGAGATCTTCCCAAGATCCTTAGCATGTTTGTGCTGTGCATGCACTGGGAACTGTGGGGACCCTAGTGGGATGTGTGCTGGGTGCATGATTTTTAGGTGCAGTGGGCACTGGATGGTATGGGCATGTCACTCTGTGTAGAGCCTGCCTTAAGCAGGGCTAGTAGGGCCCATAATCTGCATAGCCTCTCTTCAACCTCTGGCAATCCACAGCTGTTATGAACAAAATTACCGAGCATATTGATAATCATAGCTTAATGGGGAAGAGTCAACATGGATTTAGGGACGTCATGCCTCACTAACCTATTGGAATTGTTTGAGGGTGTAAATAAGCATGTGGATAGGGGTGAGCCAGTCGATATAGTGTATCTGGACTTTCAGAAGATGTTCGATAAGGTCCCTCATGAGAGACTCTTGAGGAAATTAAAGAGTCATGGAATAAGAGGCAGTGTCCTATCATGGATCGACAACTGGTTAAAAGATAGGAAGCAAAGAGTAGGACTAAATGGTCAGTTATCACAGTGGAGAGAAGTAACTAGTGGAGTGCCCCAGGTACTAGGACCGGTGGTGTTTAATATATTCATTAATGAACTGGAGCAAGGAGTAAAGAGTGAGGTGATTAAATTTGCAGATGACACAACGTAATTCAAGGTACTTAAAACCCAAGTGGACTGTGAAGAATTGTAGGAGGATCTTGCAAGACTGAATGATTGGGCATTCAAATGGCAGATGAAATTTAATGTGGACAAATGCAAAGTGATACCCATAGGAAAAAATATGTGGAACTATATGCAATGCTGGGTTCTAAATTAGGAGTTACCACTCAGGAAAGGAATCTTGGAGTCATTGTGGACAATACATTTAAATCTTCAGCTCAGTGTGCTGTGGCGGTCAGAAACACAAACAGAATGTTAGGAATCATTTGAAAGGGATAGAGAATAAAACTAAAAATATCGTAATGATATCTATATAGATCTATGGTATGACCGCACCTGGAGTATTGTGTGCCGTTCTGGTTGCCCCATCTCAAAAAAGACATAGTAGAACTAGAAAAGGTACAGAAAAAGGCAACAAAAATTATCAAGGGTATGGAACAGTTCCCGTATGAGGAGAGGCTTGATAGGTTGGGGCTCTTCAGCTTTATTTATTTATTTAATGCATTTGTACCCCGCCCCTCCTGAACACAGCTTGGGGCGACTTCCAACAATATAAAACAATAATATAAACAATTAAAAACAGTTTAAAAATACGCCATTAAATATCATATAAAAACAGGGCCCAGGATACATAAAACAATAAATAGGATAGGGGAGATAAAAAGACTCACTACACCCTCCCCACCTCCCCAAAGGCCTGGGCGAACAGCCAGGCCTTGCACCTTTTCTGAAATATCAAGAGGCTTGGGGCCAGGTGAGCCTCCTCCGGCAGGGAGTTCCAAAGACGCGGCTCAGCCACCGAGAATGCCCTCTCCATTGTGGCCCCCCGCTTAACAAGGGGGACCTCCAAGAAGGCACCCCCGGCAGACCGAAGGAGCCGCTCCGGGGCTTAGAGAAGAAATGACAGAGTGGATATGATAGAAGTGTATAAGATCACGAGTAGTGTGGAACACATAAATAGGGAATGGTTATTTACCCTCTCTAACAGTACTAGAGCAAGAGGACACTCCATGAAATTAACTAAAGCAAATAAAGGAAAGTATTATTTCACGCAGCACACAATTAACTTGTGGAACCTACTGCCAGAGAAAGTGAACATGGCTGGTAGTGTAGCTAGTTTTAAAAAGGGATTGAATAAGTTCTTGGAGGATAGGTCCATTAATTGCTATTAGACAAGTAGGTTTTGGGAATGTAACCTCCTACTATGGGGGGCTGGAACAACATGGAATAGATTGTCCATTGTGACGTGTTGGGTACTTCTCCCAAGAGAAAGAGATTGGCCATTGTCGAAAACAGGATGCTGGGCTTGATGGACCATTGGTGTGGCCCAGTATGGCACTACTTATGCTCTTATTAGAATAATCTCTAAGGCTCTACTCCTGTTTGATCATATTACCTGCACCCCCACTTTGCCATCCCTGGATTGCTTTGGAGGGATGGTGGGAGGCATATGCAGTACTACGTCCTGGTGCCTGTGGTTTTGTTTTTCCTGGCAATTTATATTAGAACCATCCCTGAGGTTCTGATCGTATTTGATATCAGCTGTGCCCACCCTTTGCCAGTCCTGCTCTGCCTGCTGAGCTGACACATTGGTGGTTATTCCTAAGGTAAGGGTGTATGTGTCTCCTTTTGGGGGGCATATACTGCTGCCAGCTCCACTATTCTGCTGATACAGTTACAGTTATCCACTATACAGTTGATCTATGCTGCACTTCACCATGAATAGCAAGAGACAGCGCACAGCCACAGAGCAGGTTCAGCAGACAATACCAGTAGCGCTGGTACGGCTAGAAAATCACACTGACTATCCTCTTGTACCTGCCCTGTCAGCACCTCAGTGTAAACGACCATGCTTCAGCACTCTTGTGAAGCGTAAAATACCGGAACATCCACTATCAGCTTCATTAACCTTCATTTTTCATCTAAAACTGAACCCTCCTCATCCACGCCACCGTCTGTCGTGCTGTAGCCACCCCCAGCCTCTCCTCCAGTGCCAGCACCCACAGAACACCTGCTACTGCTACCCCAGACAGCACCATCAGTATCATTAATGCTCCTCCTGCCTCCGCTGCATGGGCCACTGACAGAGCTGCTGCAAATTCCGCTCACAAGCCCAGTAAAGACAATACATGCCATTCCTATTCCACCTGCTGCTTGTGCGAGCGACTAAGATTCCTGGAAATGTTACCGACAAGCTCACATCCTGTACAGGAGTATTTCACCGTAGCACTGGATGATGCAACAACAGTAGTTTGTTCCTTATACAAAGCTAGAATTAGCCATCAGCAGGAACAGGCATCGCTTGCCAACTTCTGACGACCGTAGCCATCTCAGAAAATATCCCTTAGATTTCATTTGTAACAAATTTCTGCTGGCAGCAAAGTCATCAGGGCAGGTTAGGTCACCCAAGTGAACCAAAGATTATGCCATCCTCTACCTTAATGGAAGAGAACCTGACATTTTCTACCAGGTTCCTCCAGCATGCCTATTAATATAGGCTACAGAAGCAGCCCTCATCCCCAGTAGGACAAAATCAATACAGCAAAGGTTGGAGAGCAAACAAATATTTGACCAGAATCATCCTGTTGCCAAAAAGAAACAAAATATCACCAAGAAAACTGGCGAGATGATTGCCCTCAAAAACCAGCCTCTCTCTATGGTAAGGCATACGTTTAAGACAGCAGTTCCAGTGCTTAGAACCCCATTACAACATCCCCATATAAACCCCTTTCAGCAGATCTGTGGTATTGAAGATTTATAATGCAGTGAAAGGCCAAAATTAATAACTACTGTAAGTTGAGTCTGGAACCCTATGCAGTCAATGTTTCCCAAGGTTCAGATGCTATTGTTAATGTATTCCTAACCCAGTCCCAATGACACCCTTCAACAGCTCCAAAGACTTCATGCTGTTCCTCATCTCATTAATTGAGTACAGTGGCTGCCTTGAGTTGATGACAAGGTCGGTTGTGTCCAATAGCCAGACACCCTCTCTCAGTCTGTATTATAGGGTGTTTTCAGACATGATGATAGCATGGATTTCCACGCTTTGTGAAGCGTGGAAATTTGTGCTCTAGTCAGTCACAGCTGAATGCAGCCCCACCAGATGTTGGCCCAGGTTTGCACGGGCTGTGGTTGTGCTTAGGCTGTGCTGTTCCTTGGGACTATCCTTGAGGAACAGCCCAGACTAAGTTCTGTCACAGCTTGTGCAACAGATGCTGGACCGAGGTAAAGCGGGCTGTTGTGTTTGATGGCCCACTCACACTTACCAGGTCCATGGTACTTCTGGGCAGCCATGGCAGCCTCATAGGCTGTTGTGGCTGTGCATCAGGGAGAGCAGGGCTGTGCGGACCCCCTTCCGCGCATCATCCTGCCCTCTCCCTGCTCCCTGCCCCCTACCCGGCCTGCTGTCACTCTTGTTTGGTGCCGAATCTGAGTGTGGGCCCTCACTCTGGGAAGGATTAAAGCATGGCAGCACTCAGCGCTGTCACGTCTAAAAACACTCATAATGGCTGCTGATTATTTGGCCCAGAATTGCGGGATGTGCCTTCATTCAAATTGATTATGATTCCAGTTGTAGAGAACTCGCTTCTCTGTGTGCATTATAAACACCACTTGCTAGTGACACCCCACATTATGGGCTGCTTGTACAGGGTATTGTATTGCTGAAGCCAGCTGGTTCATATGAGTGTGCAACAGAACTACCACTACTGCTCCCACTGCCTACCTTTGGAATACTTGTGTCATTGTCAGGCCATCTAAAATACATTTTATACATTTTATTTTACCCTTTCTACATTGATAGCAAACTTAACAACATTTCTGAAAGCACTGTTTTCCCTTCCCTCTAGGTTTTGCCAAACCCTCCCACAAATGCTAAAAAGAATACAAAGACTAGACCCTATGCACAGTCTTACAACAGGTAGGTTACAATGAAGTGATCCATTTTCTGCTATTCACTCCAAGCCTCCGACAATCAGAGGTGTCATTCCATGACCATCTTGATTAATAAACATTTGTGGACTTAAGAATGTAACCAATTCCTTTTGAACCCAGTTATGCTTTTGGCCTTCAGAACATCCACTGGCAATGAGCGTCACAGGGTAATTGTAAGTAGAGTAACATGTCATCCATGATTTTGTAAACTTCTGTTACTTTCTCTCTCATCATCTCTTCTCTTAGTTGACGAGCCCTATCCTACTGAGATACTGTTATAAACGATCAAGAAAGGAATTATGGTCTGAAAACATTAAATATCTTACTGTTCAGGCAGAATGCTCCAAGCAGATAGCGAGGCCAAGCCCAAGCCCTGTGGCTCTCATGTGCAGCCGCGTGGCTCCCTACTGCGAGCACATTGTGTCCCGTGGAAACCATGTGCATGTGCACACACAGGATCTGCAGGGCTTAGGACTGAACCCAGTGTCAACATAAGTATTAGGGCAGGCAAGAGTCTCCTTGAAGCAAACAAGACTTTTACCCACGCTACATACTAACACCAGCAGTGTCTGGCTCAGGGGTTGTGCCGTTCCCCATCTTGGCTCTTTCCCTCATTCAGGATGTTCAAGAATACTACCACTAGCTTCAGCTAATAGGTTCAAATATTGCTCCTATCCTACTGGCAGCTGTTGTTTCATTTAGCCTCTTTACAACATAGCAATGTTTCAGGAAATGCCACTAAGAATATTGGCATTCTAAAACTTTTAAGTTGATATTTAAATGCTGAAAAGTAGCCTTTTGGTTTGCAAAAGGAATAAAATTTTATAATATTGACTGAACTCTCCTCTCCTCTTTCAGAGTTTTGGCTGCAAGAAAAAAAGTTAACAGAATTACTGGGCATATTGATAAACATGACATGAGGAAGAGTCAACATGGATCTATTGTAATTTCTTGATGGAGCACGTGGATAAACTGGTTGATACAGGGTATCTTGATTTTCAAAAATCACTAGATAAAGGTCCCTCACAAGATATTCTTGAGGAAACAAAGTAGTCAAAGGATAGGAGACACTGTCTTATTGTGGATAGGCAACTGGTTCAATGATAGAAAACAAAGAGTAGGACTAATTGGTCAGTTTTCACAATGGAGAGCAGTAAATAGTGGAGAGTCCCAGAGTGGAGTACTGGGACCTGTGTTGTTTAATATATTCATTAATATAAATATATTAATGAATTAATATTTTTAACCTTTTAAAGGAAGGTTATAGTGGCTCGGCACCTTCAGGGCCATCTGAACCATGTCAGTTTTCTGGCTCCCTCATAGTCTGGCTTTTGTCTGGGTTTTGGCACTGAGACCGCTTGTGACCTTAGTCGATGACCTCTGCCATGAATTGGACCAGGGTCATTCAACTCTGTTGATCCTGTTAAATCTTTCAGCTGCATTTGATACAGTTGACCACGAGATGTTGGTGACTCGCTTGTGGGACTGAGCTGGGGTGGACGGGACTGTTCTTGAATGGGTCTGTTCCTTCCTGGCTGGAAGAACTCAACGTGTGGTGCTGGGTGAGTGTTCATCTTCTTCCCGGGGCCTCCTGTGCAGAGTCCCACAAGGCTCTATTCTGTCCCATCTCCTGCTCAATGTGTACATGCAGCCCCTGGGTGAGGTTGTTCAAAGGTCTGGTGTGCAGTGTCATCGGTATGCTGATGACACCCAACTTTTCCTATTCTCTTCAACTGACCCAGACCTGGCAGTCTCTGTGCTTACCCAGTGTTTGGTGGCTGTGGGGGACTGGATGAGGGCAGGCTGTCTGAAGCTGAATCCCAACAAGCTGGAGGTGATGCTGGTGAGCAGAGCTGAGGGAGTGGTAGCACCTGTCATTGATGGGGTTTGCCCTCTGTTAGTTCCTTAGGTCTGTAAGTCTGGTGGTGCTCCTTGATTCACAGCTCCACTTGGATGCCCAAGTGGCGACTGTGGTGAAGGGAGCTTTCCACCAGTTACATCTGGTATGACCGCTTCAGTCATTTGTCTCAGACACTGATCTGGCCACCATCATCCATGCTTTCATCACCTCAAGACTGGACTATTGCAACACACTCTCGTGGGGCTACCTTTGGTGACTGTCCAGAGACTGCAGCTGGTGCAGAATGCAGCGGTCCGTCTCCTTATGGGGGCGGGTTGGCATGAGCACATTACACCAATGCTTCGTTCTCTGCACTGGCTGCTGACAGTCTTTTGGGCCCGATTCAAGGTGTTGGTATTGACCTAAAAAGCCCTAAATGGCTTAGCTGTGGGATCGCCTCAACTCCTGGGTTCTGGATTGACCCCCCGCAGTTGGCTGGGGATGTCTCCCTCGGAGTTCTCCGGGTATCTTGGGTGGGGATGATGAGGGGGGTGTTCTCAGTCACTGCACAGTGGCTGTGGAACTCCCTCCTGATGGAGGTCCACCTGGCTCCAAACCTTCTATCTTTCCAAAGACAGTGATTTGGTGAGAGAGACGGGTGATGGGTGGGGGATTGGTAGGGGAGAGGGATGGGTTTTATGGCTTTGCCTGGGTTGTTTTATGGATTTGATATTTTATTGTTTTAATATTATGGTATTTATGATAGTATTTTGTTATTTTTTATATATATATTCTGACTATGTTGTAAGCCGCCCTGAGCTGCTGTGGCAGGAGGGGGGAGGCTAAGAAATGGACTAAAATAAATAAATAAATAATCTGGAAAGGGCAGTAACGAGTGAGGTGATCTAATTTGCAGATAATACAAAGTGATTCAAGATAAACTCAAGCAGACTGCAGGAGGATCTTGCGAGACTGGGTAACTGGGCAACTAAATGGCAGATGAAATTTAATGCTGACAAGTGTAAAGTCATGCACATAGGGATAAATAATCCAGACTATGTACACAATGCTGGGTTCTAAATTAGGAGTTACCATTCAGGAAAAGGATCTGGGAGTCAACATTGAACACCACATTGAAACATTGGACAACACATTGAAATCCTAAGTTCAAAGTGCAGCAGTGGCCAAAAAACCAAACAGAATGTTAGGAAAGGGATAGAGAACAAAAAATATAACGCCTCTATATAAATCTATGGTGTGACTGCACCATGAATATTGCTTGCAGTTCTGGTCACCCCATCTAGTAGAACTAGAAAAGGTATAGAGAAGGGCAACAAAAATGATAAAGGGTATTAAATAGCTTCCGTATGAAGCGAGGCTCGATAGGTTAGGTAAAGTTTATTTGCGGCATTAGCTTTCGCCATAGCCAAAACCAAAACGATAGATTAGGGCTCTTCAGCTTGGAGAAGAGAGGACAGAGGGGATACGATAGAGGTTTAGTGGTGTGAAATGAGTAAATAGGGAGCAGTTATTTACCCTCTCAAATAATACTAGAACTAGTGGACAGTCTACGAAACCAACTGGCATAAGATTTAAAACAGGAAAATTTGGAGACTTACCTGGTGAATATTCCTTCTTGTCCGTGCCACAGGCAGGCAGTCCTGTGCTGGGCGCAGCTCCTCTCCCCAGAGATAGAAGGCAGGATCCAAAGCCTTTGATTGGCAGCCTGAGCCTGGGGGAGGAGCCACCCTGGCTTTGTTGCCCAGATCTATGACTGTCAAAGCTTACAAAATCATCATTAAACCTTATTCCAATTATACCGAAAGTGTAAAAAACCAGCTCAAGAACAAAGCTGAGAAAAAACGAATATAGGAACTCCTAATCATACAAGACTAGGACTAATAAAAGAGAACCTGAGAACCAACAGTGTCGAACTGACTGTCTAAGAATCCAGGCGTGATCCCCCATGAATACTGTGAGAACTGGACAAAAAGCAACAAGGTTAAGGAGATAAAAAACAATGGGTGGGTTGGACTGCCTGCCTGTGGCACAGACAAGAAGGAAAATTCACCAGGTAAGTCTCAAATTTTTCCTTTCTCTGTCTGTGCCACAGGCAGTCAGTCCTGTGCTGTACCCAAGCAGTACCCCTGGGAATCCACAAGCTAGGGCGGGCAAATTCTCCACCTTTTCTGTCCAATGAGTTCACACCAGGACTCTCTGGAGCACCCTGTGTCCAAAAGCCGCATGTGCCAAAGCCCAAGTGTTAATATGGTGATGGTGTGTGAAAGTGGACAGATGACCACCATGCCACCTTACAAATATTGTCTATTGTGGCCCCCTGAAGCAAAGCCGTGCTGGCAGCCACAGCACAAAGGGAAAAGGCTGTGACACCTACACTGCCTGTAGCTACGACACTGCCTGTAGTCCAGCTGTAGTATAAGCTAGAGAAATACATCCTCTAAGCCACCTATTGCTCATCATTTGGGCAAAATAACAGCAACTCATTGTCTTGATTCATATGGAAGGAAGAGTTCACTTTCATGATCAAACATCAGATATAAATGTAGAGAGACTTTGTCCTTGTCAAAACAAAAAAAAATCTGCTGATAGGGCCCCCAAATTCAGAACTTCTCTTGGCCCAAATTATGGCAATGAGGAAGGTTACATTATATGACAGAATATTTAGTGAGACTTATAGTTATTAGTCATTTCAGGAAACGGTTTAGCTGCTTCAGATTCTGGATGGCTCAAATGTCTCCGTTTTTCTTGGAGATTCTAAAGAATATGGAGTACAGACCTGACTACTTCTGTTGCATGGTTCTATAGCCCTTATTTGCAGGAGATGCTTGATGGCACTGATCGGGTTTGGTCAAGCAGTAAGCCTTAGGAACCGCAATGAAGAACGGTTCTGGTTGTAATACTCTGTGGCGTAACCTTTGGTCACTGTTTCCCTCACCCACTAGTTGGAGCTGGTATTTTCCCAGATGTGGGAAATAGTCTGACATATCCCTCAGTGGCCGCTGTCGGTGGGGAGCAAGCCCTGTAATCAGGAAGTGCCAGAGGCAGGGGTTTTATCCAATCTGTGGAGGGCATCTAGGGCCCTGGCGTGAAGATTTGTTCCCATGCTACCATCGTGGTTTATTGTTTCTGGAACCTCCTCTTCTAGAGGAAGACTTGAAGGTGTGAAAGGTTTGACAAAATTGGGGCTTCTTCCTGAAGACCTACTATGGATCATCAATCATGGCTTTGTTTATAGGTTCTCCAAATACCTTATCCCCATGATAGCGAGCAGCAGAGAGAACCATCTTAGCTTGATAATCAGCCTCTATGGTCACAACCACACAGCCTACGTGGCTGTCACACTATTTGCTATCACTCATGCTGAAATCAAGCTGTATCCAGGGTTTCATATGCTACAAATGACATTGCCACCAACAACCTCTGAAGCCCATCCTTGTGTTTTTTAGTAGGAGCCATAGCATTCAGATCCACAGAACAAGGGCTCTGGAAAAAGTGTGGCTGTTATGGCTGCTCTGCATGCTGCGGAGGATGCCTCAAAGTTTCTGTGTAGAAAGACTTTGATCTTGTAATCAAGAGGGTCTTTGGGGCTGCCCTTGCCAGTTGTGGGAAGGACTGAAGCCTTACCCAGATCAGAGGCTCCAGCATCTACTTTTGGCATTGCAAAAGGCCCTGATTGGGATTCAGAAAGGGAGTAGAATCTATTGGTTAGAGTGGGCATGCCCTTCACTTTGGCTGGTTGAGCCCATTCTGCCATAAGTAGCTTAAGATAGGAGTGCGATGACAGACAGGTTTCTAAAAGGAGGTCCTGAGGCAGGACCATATGAATGTCATCAGCCAGTTTCTCCTCCTCAGGAGGAGGGAGGGGTCTCAAGTAGATAGTCCAATGCAAGCTGCCACGTTTTAGGCTATTCATTTGAAAGCTCAGGTTGGAATATGCATGCCCCTGCTTTTGGTATTGGATCATCTGCTTTGTGATCTGAGAGTGCCCCCACCTCTTTATCAATGTCAGGCAGTACAGGGTCTTGAGAAAGCTCTAAATACCCTTTTGGTAGCTGGGCAGGGTCAGGGAAATTAGGCTAGGACCTCTTTGACCAGGGAGAGGTTGCCCTGCTGGACACCTGCATTGTGTGTTTCCAACAGACCTGAGCCTTTTAAATTGGCTGAAACTTCATTTGGGGCCCTCCCCAGCAACTGAGCAAACCCCCTGGCCCCTTGTAAACCAGTTGCCTTCACAGACACTGGAGGGCTGAAGGGAGATCCTCCTCCTCCTCCTCCTCTGGGAGGTACGGGGATAGCGGCCCCTGTGTACTCGTGGGGTTTGCAGGACACTATCCCAGCCCCAGGGGCCATGCTCAATGTGACTGGAGCAAGGCCCGGAATGATGGTGCCCCCTGGAGTGGCTGTAGTGTCCTCTGTGAACGAGGCGAGAAACTAGACGATCTCCTCAGGCGAGTCTGAGGAATTGGACCGATGGGATTGGTGCTGGTAGCACAATAGCGACCATGACAGTGCCCTGATGAGCGGGAACGATGTCCACACTCTCTGTGGGAACTGTACCCCCTAACTGAACCACTTCCCGAGGAGCTTGAAGTCAAGCGGGAGCAGGATCGGGCCCTAGTGAAGTTACACCAACTGGGCTTCCTCACCACCTCTGTCTTCTGGCTGAGGCGGCCTGGTAAGAGCCCTGCCTGCCTGCGAGCCCCCACAAGGCTAAGAGGGCAGGGTGCCCGTTGCCCTGGAGTTACCCTGGAAGGAGGCTGGGCTGGGCTGGGCCGGGCCGGGCCAGCATCGGACTCTACTTTTTCCCCGCACCTCCTCTTAGAGGGAGGCTCTGACTCTTCTGAGGGGGAAGGGCCTATCCCCTGCGCACTCTCCCTGTCAGAGGCCATAGGCCTAAGACGCGCTTCAGCACCGTTGGGGTCTGTGTCCATGGAGAAAAGACAACCTCAACACCCTGTACTACCCTCCCTCAAAAGGGGGGAGTTCTGGGGGGGGTTAGCCTACTCAGAGGGGTCCCGAAGGATAAAAGAACCCTCTCCCCATGCTAGCTAAACTAGTGGCCCTAGGGGATAAAATAAAAGTAAAGAAGCAAAGAAAGAATAAAGAAATGTAAGGCTTTTCTCCCTCAGGGGAAAGAATGGAACCTGAACCTTTCTTGCCTGAGGCAGGAACATTTGTGGGTGGCAAAGCAGGGGTGGCTCCTCCCCCAGGCTCAGGCTGCCAATCAAAGGCTTTGACTCCTGCCTTCTGCCTCTGGAAAGAGCAGCTACACCCACCAGAGCACAGTGCCTGCCGACAGCAGAGAAAAAGAGTATTTTCTTCACTCAACGCACAATTAACTTGTGGAATTTATTGCCAGATGATGTGGTTAAGGCCAGTAATATAGCTGGGTTTATAAAAGGATTGGATGTGGTGCCAGAGAGATCCCTGATTCCCTGTGGGGAAACTTGACTGTGACACGGCAGCTCCAGGAACACCTGGGCCGCACCGGTTTCCTTGATCCCTCCCAGTCTGGGTTTCGGCCTGGGTACGGTACGGAGACTGCATTGGTGGACTTGGTTGACGATCTCCATCTGGCGTTGGACCAGGGTCGTCAGACCTGACTGGTCCTGCTAGACCTTTCGGCTGCATTCGACATAGTTGATCATGAGGTGTTGGTGACTCGCCTGCGGGACCGTGCTGGGATTGGCGGGACAGTCTTGGACTGGTTTCGTTCATTCCTGGCCGGGAGAACTCACCGAGTGGTCTTGGGGGAATGTACGTCTTCCCCTCAGGACCTCACATGTGGAGTCCCGCAGGGTGCCATTCTGTCCCCCCTCTCTTGTTTAACATCTATATGCAGCCGTCAGGTGAGATCATGAGAGGGTTTCAGGGCATGCAGTGTTATCAGTATGCTGATGACACTCAGCTCTACCTCTTCTTTTCGATTGACCCAGGCCATGCAGTCTCCTTATTTTCCCAGTGCCTGTCGGCTGTGGGGGCTTGGATGATGTCGAGCCATCTGCAATTGAATCCTGACAAGACGGAGGTGATGTTGGTACACGAGGGCTTGGGGGATCTGGGGGTGGTTGAATCTCCTCTTTGGGGGGGGTTTGCCCTCCCATGGTCTCTCAAGTGCAGAGTCTGGGTGTGCTCGATTCGCAGCTCAGCCTGGAATCTCAGGTTGTGGCCGTGGTGGGGAGTGCGTTCCGGCAGTTACATCTTGTCCAGCGCTTCAGCCGTATCTCTCAGACTGACCTCGCCACTGTCATCTATGCCTTCATCACCTCGAGGCTGGATTACTGCAACACGCTCTACGTGGGGCTGCCCAAGAGGCTAGTCCGGAGGCTGCAGCTGGTGCAGAATGCTGCGGCCCGTCTTCTTACGGGGGCGGGTCGTAGGGAGCACGTGACACCAGTGCTCCGGGCTCTGCACTGGCTGCCTATAAAGCACCGGGCCAGGTTCAAGGTGCTGAATTTAACCTTTAAAGCCCTTCATGGCCTGGGCCCTGCTTATCTGCAGGACCGCCTCACTCCCCGTGTGCCCGTGCGACCCTTGAGATCATTCGTGGGAGCCTTTGCTTTTTCGGAGGTTCCCTGGGCAAGGTGGGTGGCCACCGATGTCAGATCTTTTTCAGTGGCCACCCCTGTGCTGTGGAATTTGCTCCCGGAGGAGGCTTGGTTGGCTCCCACTCTCCTGCTGTTTCGGTGTGTATGTAAGACCTGGCTGTTCCGTCAGGCTTTTGGTGAGGGGTAGGGGTGGGGGTTTCCCCACATATTGTATTTTAAAATTGTTTTGAAATTTTTATATTGTTTTATTGAGTGTTGTTTGCCACCCGGGCTGCCCTGTGGGCAGGAGGGGTGGGAGAGAAGTTTTAAATAAATAAATAAATAAAATTGGAACCCTGCTATTATGCTGTTTGTCCACTAGAGGGCGCATTGATGTCAGTTTAACAGGCTGCAGTGCCGTGGAGACAGTGCTCCGTGCCAGGGAGCTTTCTGCTGAAGAGGTGGGAGGGGGGTACTCTGCCTTTTTGATTTGCAGGACTTTTTTCTGGGGCACAGACTGGGATGCAGGGGCATAGCTACCACTGGACAAACAGGGACATTTGTCCTGGGGCCCATGCTGGCTGGGGGCCCAATATCCAAGGTAGCTAAGCCACCCTTCCCCCTCCCCATTTTTTCTTTTAAAATTGCTACCTGTGCTGTCTGGGGGCCTTTCCAGCTGCTACGTGGCCCCCCTCCCTGCCTGCGGTTGCAACATTGTGTCTGACACAGCCCCGGCAGTTTCACCACCAGCAAGGGAAATAGAGGTGGGGCCTACGGACATTTCTTGTCCCTGGGCCCATCCCAAGCTAGCTACAGCCCTGCTGGGATGGCTGGCTCTGAGGCTGAGGTGGCCGATTGGGGCCCGGTGACACATTATCTGGAGGGTGACTCGCTATAGAGTCCAGGAGGCTCACTTGGTGTTTAGTCTGCTGACCCCGAGGATAGGGTCTCCCTCTATCAAGTCTGAAAGAAAATGGAGTTCTTTTGGGAGTCTGGGTGAGATTGAGCAGGGGCACAGGCTGGTGATAAGAGCTGAAGGCTCTGGGTAAAACAGTGCCCTGCGTGAGCTGCGGCTAAAAACCATCACCCTGAACAGGTTGAGCTGAGATTGAAATGCCCTGTATGGGCTGGCCCTGACAGAGAGCATCCTGCGGGGGGGCAGGGGTGTGTTGCCGCTTTTTTAGTTTTGTGGACTTCCTGGGCTTTCCTACTTTTTTTGTTTTCTTTGACGGGGCCTTGGGAGGGGAGCCGTTACCTTGTGGCTGCAATGCTCTTTCCATTAGTTCACTCAGGCGCCTCCGGTGTGTGTTGAGGGATCCTGAGCAGAGGGCTTGACAAGCCGTGCAGGCTCTCCCAGGCAGAGAAGACAGCAATCGTGCTGATCTAAAGTTGGGATTGATGAGGCACAAGTGTAGCAGCACTTGAATCCCACTCTCGTTGCAGGCTGCTCTGCCATCCACGGGGCCCCCATGGGCCTGAGGTAATTAATATATATATTTACTATAATTTACAAATCTAATCTATCAAAAAACGGAACTATCTAAAGACTGCTAGTGAAGCAAGCGTTGCTCCTGCTGCTAGTGTGGCAAAAGGAACTGAGGTACAGCCTCTGCCCCCTCCTTTTATACTCTCCACACCCCCCCCCCCCATTCTCCCAGAGGAAGGGAAGGTCAAGGAGGGGCAAGCGAGAAGCTTCCAGAGACTTCAATAGCTAGAAGCTCTAGCCTGCTCTTAAAGAGGCGAGCAGTCCTGGCCAGACACTGATCTCCCATAGGTGAGAATCACAGAGCCACTCGAAGAAATACACATTTACAGACTGTGGATATATTCTTTACAGAACTGTACAGAATTAATACATGTAAAATATTGATCATATTCAATAACTGAAAGCTGAGTTTCCTTTGATCATAAAAATGTTCTGGAATGAGAGATGTGAAAGAAGGGAAATCAAGTGGGCAAGAACAGTTTCAAAGGATGCTAGAATGTCCGATATATCTACAATTTAGAAATAAAGGACAATGCACAATTGTGTCCTCCATATATGAAATCATTTTGATTACAAACATCAAAAAACTCGAGTGCCTATGAAAATAGTCAAGGTTTTTCCAGTTTAGAAAGACTTTGTATTATGGTGTAGTCACCCAAGTTTTACTTAATGATTAACAGAAAAAGTATTATAGGAAGGTCTCATCCAAAAGTTTATTTCCCATCATGTATGAAACAGATGCAACCAGATGAAACCAAGATGACATCTTTATCAAATATAAAATACATTATAAAAATAGAACATAGTATACAAAAATTACAGTGAACTGTTACCAAAAGCAATGCTGGTGTTTAAGTGTCAGTCCAGATTTCTGAACTATCTACTGATCCCATCTTGGGCCTGGTAAACACTCTCATCATTTTGAAGACTAAGACCACTTGCACACGAGATGGGGGAGGGCAGTCACATGAAGCTCTGCTTGTATGCGTGGGTTTTTTAACGTCATTAACCCATTTCTGCAGGGATTTCACTCATGGAGACAGGGCTCAAAATCCAGCCCCGTCTCCTGCGAGTGAAATCACGGCAGAAATGGGCTAATGATGTTAAAAACCCCATGCATATGAGTGGAGCTTCACTTGATCACCCTGCCACGATTTCGGCTCAGAGTAGTACCCTCCACCGCCCTCCCCGGCGTGCAAGTGCCCTAGCACACTGGCCCCACAACACTAGAAACCACACACGAAACATAAAAATGAAGCGGCAGGCATGCATGTTAATTTAGCATCTCACTTTTCCTGAATTTAGTTTAACACACTTTTTCTACTTGGCCCAATTAATTGAAAGAGTTTACAGGAGTTTTGCTGCATATACATCATATGGCAAACCTCATAGGATGCAACACAAAATTGTGATAGTTGCTCACTACACAAGTACTTCCTGCCACCCAATGTATGGAGCCATTCTCCAATATGGAAAGAGCATCTTCATTACAGCAGTAAACGGCAAGGTGTGTGAAATGGTCACACTAGTTGCAGAGACTAAAAAAAAACAGAATATTTTGGAGCACATGTCAGGATAGACTTAAGGAGCAAGAGAACACACATTTGGAAAGCAGTACTGCTACAATAGATATATACAGTTTGCATTTTAAATATAAAAGATTTATTATACAAAACACCTCTTTGAATGTACATTAAAAACGATGCTATAAAAATCGGACGAGTGATAAGCACCACAGAACTTTATTTACAAGGCACAGCTGGTGTCAAACATTATGGAAAGTCAGCTTCCAAACTGTTCATAGTTTCTTTGGGTATTTCAAGATGGATTCCTTCAAGGTAATGTAGAAACCTGTATTTAAAGAGAGTTCAGAGGTTTATTTTAATAATAGTATTTACCATTTAGATAGCACTTTCAGTGTTCAAAAGTGCTTTACAATCCAGTTCATTCTTAAATATTAGGCAAGGATTCTGAATGCAGTATAATGGAACAGCTCATACACGTATCTGTTTTCTCTCCCAATAGTTACTTGATACAAAGTTTCAGCTAAACATTTACTAAACACTGACATGCTAAAATGTAGCAAGAGATATTAGAAACTTACCTTCTTTTTGCTTTTTCTTGCTCTTTAAATTTCTCTGACCGACAAATGCTGCGGAGAGTAGGCAGATACTCTGTTATGCTGGCTTGCTTATTACCCAGATTTAAAGGTGTTCTGCTGGAAAATACAGTTTTGATGATTTCTGACCTCTCCTGTGCTTTCCTGTGAATACTATAAAAAAAGGAACTCATTGGTTCTTGTTCAAGGAAACAAATGCCAGATTAGAATTAAATGAAGAACAGATAACACTGAAGATTTTAAATCCAAAAGCACATAATTCACAGACATGTCACAGTAGGAAACACATACATGCATGTTTGTGATTAGAGGGACAGGCCTTAAGAATCATGAAAACACTAACACACGGTTAATATTTAGTACAATTTTATTGTACTATTACAATATTTCCTCCAGTCAATCCTATACTTTGAATAACTAGTAACACAAATTGCACTAAGTCCATGACTGAGGCCACTTTCAGATATGGCCCCCCTGCGCATATTCAGGCTGCGGGGGGGATGCGCAGCCTGAATATGTGCAGGGATTGGCCGGCCTGGAAGGCTGGTAAAACTGTGCAGGATGCAGAGCAGAAGATCGAGCTCTGCATCCCGTTCGGCTTTGCCAGCAAAGCCACACGAGAGGGCCTTTCAGACCGGCCAATCCCTGCACATTTTCGGGCTGCGCATTCCCCCCCACAGCCCAAATATACGTGCGGGGGGGCGCAATGTCTGAAAGTGGCCTTAGTCCCACTAAGTGTTTGCAGGATTGGAGACTGAAATGAGTTACTACCTTTTCACACAAGGTTATCAAACATATTCAAGGATGCAACCCAAATTTTACTAAGCAGAGCTTGTAGCCCGACTACAATGGTCCCCAAACACAGTCAGGGACAAGGATTTTCCCTTTCCAGGTTTTGATCACACTTTCCTGCTGCTCTCAGGCTCAGGGCAAGGTGAGGGACAGCACCACCCAAGTCCCCTCTGGGGGCACCCTCTCTTGCTTCTCTCCCTTTCCCCAACCTGCTGCTGGGTGTTGCTCTGTGACTGATTTTTTTTTGGAGGGGGGGGGGGAAAGAGAAGAGAAACACCAGTGCAGATTCCCAAGCCGACAGAAAGCAGTACCTGCCAGCAGAGAGAGAGAGAGTGAAGACGAGTGTGTGCTGCTGAAGGTGAGGTACCAACAAGGTGTGAGTATGGCCAAGAGACCCCTGAGCTTCCCTCCTCTGGCTGAATCCCCAAATACATTACTCACTTTATACAATATACTGCAAGAATAAAATAAAATGGTACTAAGACGGATGGAAGAATAGAAATGTTGAATTCTGAAATATTCCTCAGAATGTTATTTTGGTTTTAGCAAACAAAACATGCCCAGGGAAAGAAGCCAAGCTCCAGGATTAAAGGTTCTGGTAATCTTCTAGATTGAGACCCTGTATTAGTCTGTATGCCCTTAAATGGGAACACACTGGGTGCTGTTAGATAGATGGGCTGCCCTGGTCCTGCCTACTTCACCCAGGGGTGGCCCGTCTGTTTAAAGGCGCTACTCCAGATGTTGAAGTGGAGTAGGCACTGCCAGCTCTGGGCCAGTCCCACTTGTGGTGCTCCGGAGCATTCCAGAGCACTGCCTGTGGAGTGGGCACCAGCCCAAGGCTGAACTGTAATCCGTCTGCTCGGCAGACCCGTGCTGCAGCGCCACTTCTGAACTGGTGCTGCCCCGAGCAACATTGTAGAGTTGTGGGCACCAGCCTAGAGTGTCAGGCAATCCGCCTGCAGCCTAGGGAGGGGCGCCACATGAGCAGACCGTGGCAGCTGCCGAGTCCGTGGAAGAATGACCACAGGTAAGGCTGCAAGCAGGCAACCGCAGGGGTGCACCCTCAGGGCAGGCTGCCTCCTCATCCATCTGTGACACTTCACAATATAAATGTGTTTAGGATTGCAGCCCCAGTGGGGAGTTGTGTGCAAATGGGCTAAAAATGGCTGTATGAGCATATTGCACTGAGATCGTCACTTCTTGCCAAGAATAGTTACATGAAGTGCTGAACAAAATTAATTCAACCCCAATTCTGAGTATTAGGTGGTTATCCATTAGCTTATACAATTAGAAGGCTCCCAACAGAAAGTGAACCATTTCTTTCCCCCATTCATAATTGCTCTGCATCTAGCATACATTGAGGATATTTTAGTCTTACCTCAAGCTAGCTGCCGACTGACTAAAGTACACGTCAGTTCTGTCTTTTGAAACGTGGAGGGTAAGCTCTTCAGCTTGATATTTTCCTAGAGTTCTGGAGGAGTTCAAGCAGGTTTCCATACTTTGCGAAATACCAGCAGTACACCGTCTAAAACTGAGCGCTTCCACAGCTGCCTTTAGTTCACTGCAGCTCTGAGAGCTGTGCCAGTCAGTGTGTTCTAAACTGAACTCATCACACAGACCATTTTTGATCTTGCTATTTGTCCAGTTAAATGCTTCATTTCTACAAAATTCCTTGGGCTCCTGTACATTAGTGTTTAGACAGCAGTCTAAGAAAGACATGTTATCCATCAATTCTGTTAATAAATTCAAACAACTGGAAGCATAAGGAGAGCTTTTTTCCATTGCTGGGATTTCCAGTTTCAGTTGTTTTTCTTTTGTTATCTCAAATTTTGATCCTTCTTTGTTTTCTTCTGAACATGTGGTAGAAACATTTGATGGCAAAGTTAAAAATTCAGAGTAGTTTAATTCAGTCTCAAATAAATCACTATCATCCAATAAAGCAATAGTTTTTTGACGTTTTGACCTTCTAGCTTTTTTTGCAGGACTAACTTCCTCTGAATAATCAGCATCGACGGATTTATCATTTGAAGAAACTGCTGTAACTTTTTTAAGTGAAAGATTAGATGTCCGTGTTGGCTCTGGAAGTATTTGAACTGGAAAAGGCAAAACGAATTCAAGATTACTATATAGAAGATCTACATTCTTCATCTGGAATTCTGTGAGCAGGTGTGTCAACTTGCCCCATTTTCTTTTTGGCATGATTTCCTGCTGTAAAAAAATTATAAATTAATTTTAGTATTTTGTACAAAGGTAAGGTTTTTATTTAATGAAATAAATACATTAAAGCTGCATTCATTACTTTGTAGTCATGGGCTGTGATCCACAAACTACTTAACTCTGGAGAACTACCATTGAACTCTCATTCTCTGGAGTAAGTGGTTTGTGAGTTGCGACCATTATCAGCAAAGGTTTTATGTATTTTTTTGCTTGACTGGAGAAATTTCAATTTAGAATTCTTTTAGTTCCCATAAATGAAAATTTTATCTTTTGCTAACCACGTTTCTAAAACAATTCACAGAACACCCATAAGCCAATGTCTATCTTTCAGTTTTATTAAAACATTAGCAGCCATCTTGAACCAACATGTAAATACCTTAAGAAATGAGAACATGTCTTCTGAAGGCAAAAAGATGTTCTTAAGGCCAAGCAAATTCTCAATGCAGCCTATATCACATTTTGGAATATCCTGAAGAGGAATCCCAGTCTGAGGTATATTGCTCTTCGAGTTAGTAGCTTCTTCAGTACAAGCTATTTGAGGAGTTCCATTTCCCTCTCTTCCTCCTACACAAAAGATTTTAAGTTTAACTTATTAAACTCAAAAGATTTTAAGTTTAACTTATTAAACTTGACAAGCTGTGGTGTAAACTTGAGCCTGCTGTTTGTCAGATGGGTGGGATATAAAGATAAGTAAATAATATTTCAGTGACAGTTATCCCTTTCTTAATAAGTTATAATAAATTTGATTTACCCTTCCACTGACTTATCTTCTTAGAAAATATTTTAGAAGTTTTAAAAAAATAAAATCTCATGTCATGCTAAATTTATCTTAGGATAATTTAAAATACAATATACTTTCAAATTAGAAATTTCTCGATTTCCTTCTGTGTGATAGTTACCAATGCAAGTGTATACTCGCCCCCTCACAAATTTCTTCTTCCCCTTTCCTGTCCTTTTTTCTTTGCTGCTTCTTCATTCTAATCAGCTCTTTCCATTTATCTTTAGTTTCTTCCCCTTACTCCTTTCTTTACAGATCCTAGGTCTCTTTGCTTCCTTTCTCTTTCCTCTCTAGCTCCATTCTTAACAACACTCTGCCTCTCCAGGCAGTTGTGCTCCCCACACATCCCCTCTTCCCCATTCATTTCCCAGAGCAAAAGCAGCTCTGCTGTGCTGAACTAAGTTGTGCAGCCTGTCAACTTTTCCCTGTTCCAAATGAGATTAGCTAGCTCCTTGCTTTGCCCTCTTGGGAAGAACAGAAAAGGATAACATAATTAGGAAAGTTCATCTCTGATCACATAGGATGTTAACAAACGAGACAGTAGCCCACACCAGGTGGGTGTCCACCTACGCGTTTATTAGGAGTTTCCCCCCACCAGCCACCAGACATGCAGCCCCCAACTTGTGGCAGGGTCCTGGGGCATGTGGAGCCCACTGTGTGGATTAATTCAGGCTAATGCGCATCCATGTGTTAATTAGATTGCATGCAGTGCCTCCAATCCATGCATACGGGTCCACCAGCACCAGAGTTGTGGGCAAAGAGCCAATAGCATTCCCAGAAGCAACCACTTCCAGTCCCTCTCTCTGCTCTTGCCCTAACTGGAGGGCACGCAGCATCTTCTAAAAAGCCCACTGCACCATTTCCAAATATGCATTCTCCCAGCTTGTTCTGTTTGGCAGTACGTGCCCGACACTTGCTGTTTCCCAGCCACTGTGTTCTCAGAACGACTTGTGGAGGATTACCATCACTGGGGCCATGGCTCAAAACAGCAGCAGGCAACAACCAGCACCGCTAACTCCACTGTTCAATCACACCACTCCCTGCATACAGATCCACTTGCCAGCATTGAAGTCCTGGAACAAGGAAGAGACCAAGGCCTTCATTGCTCTATGGGGAGATCAGAAGGTCCAATATGCCCTGGTGAAGTGCTACAGGAATTAGGCAGCGTTCTAAAAGATCTTGGTCCAAATCACATAGCAGGGCTACACCCGGGACATAAGCCAGTGCTGTCAATGGGCCAGGGACTTGAGGCACGCGTACAGAGATCCGGGACAACAACTTCGCCTCCAGCTGTGGGAGTCAAACGTTGCCCTATTACAATCTTCTTGACCGGCTCATCTGGGTGGACAGAGCCATTCTTGCATCCTATTTGTATGACTGTATCTTAACACGGGGCCAGAAGTGATGGATATGGCTCTCCCACTGCCCATTCCAAAAGCTCCTGGTTTACTTTGATGACAGGTGGCCAGGAGAATGCAGAGGACGAGCAGCAGGAAAATCCCAGGACACAGCTTCATAGGACGGGAATGGTAGGCACAGGAAGTGGATGGGAAGGCATCATGGTAGACTGTCTAGGGAGTGGAAGCCAAAATGGCGGCCGGGGGGGAGGGGGGCACAAAATGACACCCCGGTGCGTGTGTGCGTGGTTGATTTATGTTATTCACTCTACAGTGATTGTGAGAGAACTGCATGATGTTGGAACCCTGTCGCAGCAACTGCCCCATGAGCTGCACAGGCCAGGTACCCAATTCCTGCTTCCCTTTGGGCAAGCGGAGGGCTGAAAATTGGGTGGGCAGGGGCCTGAAACACTGGGGCAGACAGGTTGGGCAATCTGAACGAATTGTTTTCCTTGCTACAAGTCTGCCAGTGCAATGATGCAGACAAAATCCCCTAGCAGCAGAACCAGGACCTGCAAGTCCTTAACTGGCGGTGCAGGGAGGATTTGGCAAGGGAGCTGCTTGGAGACACCACATGGTAGGTGGACAAGATCCACAATGCTATTAATGGCATGGCCACGGAGCACAGGCAGTTGGTGTGGCAGAACGCTGCACAACGCAAGGCCTTTGTTGCTGAGGCCTGCCTGGGCCGCCAGCGAGAAGACATGCACTGGGTCTGCCACTGGCAGCAGTCAGACAGCATGACTGAGAAGGTGAGTGAGGAGATGAAGGGAATGCGGGCACAGACACAAAATAGTCTCTCCCAGTGCATTGAGCTCCCGAGCTCCCTGCTTGAGCATGTTGCTGCCATGACTATGAGCATCACTGCTCAGGGACAGGCGCCATTTTCCTAACTCCTTAACTTGGCAGTTCATGCACTTACATAAACCCGCTTGTCCTGGTTCCCCCCAGCAGTTCCCCCCCGGGAAAGCACCCGAGCCCTCTTTGCACTACACTCACACCGGGGAACAGTTCCTGGGCCAAGCATGCTTCCCACTGCCAATCATTCCCACATGCCCCCCGTGAACACTTGTTCACATCTGTGGGAGGAGGATCGAGAAAATGTCCCAACAGTCCCCTCACCCAAGTGAGCATGCTAAGATGTCCCCGAAAGGAACAGGCGGGGAAAGAAACAGTTTTAATTTTATTTTAATAAAGTTCTTTAATTTTCCGTAATTCATGGTTTCTGAGCTTCTTCTAGGAGAGGAGGGAAGATGGGGGAAGGGGGAAGAGGCCTTGCAAGATGGCAGTATGGTATAGCGGTACAATGCTTTGGGGGCTAGAAGGAAAGGGGAGGAAGGGGTCCTCTGACCATGCACTTGAGGGCAGGGGGGGCCCATAGTAACCAAGCGGGGAAAAGCTCGGGTGCAAAGGGAACTACTGTGGGAAAGCCACAGGCAAAGGTTGGGTGCTGGCCAGTCACAGAGTAGTCAGCTGTATGCCTGTGTCTCTGAGCTTCCTATTGCCATTCCCAGAGGTTTAGGCCTACAGCTGGCTAATCTGAAAATCCCAATAGGGAACACAGGGAAAGGCCACCTGGTGGGAAATAGCACCAGGGGTGGGGAGGTGCCAAGGAGGGAAAGTATGCCATCCTGGTGGTCGTGGTGAGCCGGAGGAACACATAATGACATACAGGAAATATTTTTAAAGTCTTTATTGCTATCACAAAAAGATCATTTGACGCAGTTCACTGATGCTCATTAAACTGTCACCGATAGTGGGTGTTTTGGGCTAGCGTTGTAGTTGATGTGCCGGCACAAGGTGTCCCAGATCTTTCCAGCTATGCGCTGCTCCACCCTGTTCAGCTGGTCCTGGAACAGGGGCACTGGCTTGTTGGAGTTAACTGGTGGGGTGTTCTCTAATGCAGCCCTGTCAGTCTCACAGATATTATGGAGAATACGGGCAGCGTAGTTAGAAGTGAAGTAGTCTCTAGCTGGAAATCAATTCTGGCTGCAATTGATCCCCAGTGCTGCTTCAATAGCTCAAAAGCGCTCTCCACAACAGAGCAGGTGGAGCAGAGCGGCCAGTTAAAGTACTTTTACTCTGGGGTGCGGGCAATGCTGTAAGCCTTCATGAGCTAGAGCTTCAGGGGGTTGGCAGGGTCCTCGAGAACAACAGGCCTCACAAGCATCCCTTCAATGCATGTTTCAGTGGAGGGTTTAAAGTCTCCTGTGTACATGCAGTCAAAGAAGAGGGACTGACGGAAGATGCACGTGTCCTGGTTCTCCCCAGACCACCCAGCCAGCACATCCACGAAACGGGCACAGTGGTCCATTAAGGCCTGGAGAACTACAGAGAAAAAACCTTTCCAGTTCAGGTAGTCATAATTGCTATGGGGTGGCAAGATGACAGTGTTACGGCTCCTATCAATTACCCCTATACATTTTGGGAACTTCTCCCACTGGAAGACTTCCATTATCTCCACAGGTTCAGCCAACTGCACCACATGGTCCAGCAGCACTTCCACAATCCCTAAGCAAACCTCCACTAGTATGGCGCCCACCATTGAGGCTCCAACACCAAACTGCTGGGTGACAGCGTGCTAGGAGTGGTGAGCTTCCAGATGGTGATGGCAACACGCTTCTCCACAAGGATGGGCAACTGCATCACTGTGTTCCATTTCTTCAGTCAAGGCCTGAGGATCTCGGCTATCCGCAGGACAAGATGATGGGGCATCCTGAAGTTTGCGACCGACTCAGTGTCTCGCCACAAGGACAGCACATTCTCCCACCAGCCTGTACTCTTCTCCTTCACCCAGACCAGCCTGGGTGGTGGGTAAAGCCCTGTGTATGGCAGTGGTGATTGAAGCTGCATTTCCTGACAGGTACCCCTCTGCATGCATCAGCTGCCCTTGGCACAGTTTCAATCCTCCCCAGCATGGTTGGTTGTTGCCAGAGGTAGACAAGTGCACGATGCCAAAGTAGGACCTGCCTCTGTGGTGCACCCTGCTATCCCAGTCAGAGAGTGAGCAAGAGCCCTTCATTGACATAACATTTTAAAAATTGGGATTGGGGCGGGGGGGGGGGGACGATGACTGAATGTTAAGGAATGGGTAGGTGGGGGGATCTGCAAGGCAGCAGAAGGTCACACTGTGCTCAGAATGTATGTGGGAGCAGAGCTGCCCATTGGTTAAAAGCTACTCATATATTTTCTCATCTTTTGAAAGTAACAGTTTTTGCTTGCAACTAGCATGAGGGATCATAGCACCTTCAAAAGCTATTCCTGTGGATTATTTACCAGGGAAAGCCAAATTACTTTGACTTCTGTCGGTTGGTACTGTGGCTGCCCAGGGTACAGGGCCCAGAGAAGTTGGGGGTGGTGGTGATGGATACCCTGGTCTCTGCCAACATTTGGGTGATGGCTGATGTACAGAGAGAACTGTCAGACCCATTCCTTCAAGACCCTATGCGCTCATAGGGTGGCATGTACACACAACAGGGTACTATGTATGCAAAGTAAATAAATAAAATAATGATCAAGTACGGACACTTCACAACCCTACTGCAGTTCCAAGTTCAGCAGAACGAAAGAGTGGGAGCCTTGGATGAGACGAGAGTGCAGGATAGGAATGCGATCAAGACTTTTCTGGATGTTTGTGCACTGCCAGAAGCAGGGCAGTCACTAATGGAGGCTAGTTTTTCCTCATTACTGCCCTAATGACAACAAAAGGATACCTGCGGGGCCACCAGGAGTGCCTTGATCAGATGGCAGAGCTATATCTCTTCAGGGAAACAAGTGACTCAGGATACAGGGAATGTGAACTAACTGAAGAAGAGCTTGTTGCCCTATACAAGGTTTGGACACCCCGAGAAGTGCAGAGCGTCATTGTGAGTGGGGATGTTTTCTGTCCCAACTTTATAAGTAATGCAGAAGATGATCAAGAGGGGGTACATAATGTTTGACTGTGATTTTTATGAAAACCAATAGGGATTTCCAACACCACAGCGGGTGAGACTCCAATAAAACTGTGTGCATTATCTACCTGCCAGTACATCACTGTGCTGTGAATGTGAGAAACCAGGTTGACAACATGCAAAGACCGATTGCTTTTGCTTTCAATTTTTACTTTTGCTTTCATTTTTCACTCGAGGCACTCAAAGTATGTGATTTGTTCATTAAACTCAGCATTCTGTGCGTAGCTAAAGGCTATTTCCAGATGCCAAGTGCTGCCAGGTATGACCTTCTGAGGGTGGGCAGGGATAGCAGGCGCTGGACCGCCTCCTGGAAGAAAGAAACAGCTGGTGTGGCTTCTTCCCATGATTTGCTGTGGTTGAGTCATGAAAGGGGTGGAATACTGAGAAGTGAAAGGGGGTGCTGGTGGGCGGAGTGCAGCGAGGAAGAATACCTACCTGTGCATTAGGTTTGTCATGCTAAACCTGTGAGTGGGGGCTGCCCAAATGCACGAGAAATACACAAAGGGGGCTGCCTGCTTATTAGGCACTACACCCTAAACATGTGAGTGGGGGATGCATGTCATGTTGTTTGTTAATGCCCACAGTGATAACACACACACGCCAAACTTTTAATCCCTTACCACAAACGTTTGCAAGAATTAAAAGAATCTAAGTTATCACTATTGAACCCTACTAGACCTAAAATGAAAAATCTTGGCAAGTGCTGCTTCTGTTGGAAGCAGGGCATTCACTGAGGTATACACGACATGGAAAGTTACCAGCTTTCCCACTGTTTTTGCCATTTCCCGATATTTCTGCATGTTCACTTGGGCTGCTACCAGCTGGTCCCAAGCCCTGTGTAAGTCCTGCGTGCACCCCAGGGGTTGTGGAAATGAAAACTTGCTGGCAAAGCACTGGGGAAATATTGGAAATTGCCAAATGTGTTGTAAAGCTACAAAAAATTCCCCGAAAGTGACAAGAGAGTTCTAGAAAGTAGCGGAAAAATGGCAGAAGCATGGAATCACCAGAAACTGACGACACTCACAAGCACTCCTGAAAGGGTATTTCCCTTCAGAATGGCAACACTTGCTCTCCAAAATTTTACACATCTTATGGAAAGAGATCTATTCAAAACTGTTCTATAAAAACCCAATAGATGCTTTAGCTGAATATGAAACTTGGATGTTATGGCTTTCAAAACAAAAATGTCAACATGAAACCTACCATGAATAGCTAAAATTTTTTCTTTCAAGAAGCCACCTCCACTCCTAACCCAGAATTGCAGGGACAGGAGACTTTGTCTGATGTCACAATTATTTGTAGTTAAAAAAGTGGCAAAGTCTTTCATATCCGTCCGTAAGTTCTCAGCTAAACAGAGCACTTGCAAATAGCTAGCAACATTTACCTAAAATAAAATATTAGAGAGTTAAGATACTTTTCCAAGCATACCATGACAAATCACACCAGAAACAAGTTATTTTTACATATGATAACAAGTCAAGAACTTATACCTAATAGCTAGTGTTTTCTTCAGACTACACTCATGGTAACCTGTATTTTAAGACTCATTAATAAAAATTCAATGTTATGTCAGACAAATGTGTGAAGTCTTCTGTATCTTGCATAAAGCCTGACAAGATTTACTTTAAAAATAAAGCCTAATACTTTGTTTAACTGCTTTCATTTTTAAAAAGTCAAATAGGTTCACTATTAAGCAACCAAACTGTTCTGGTTAAAAATCTACCCTATTTTGCTAAAAAGCAAGTCAGACCTGTACTATATGAAAAGGCAGGTTTTCTACAAATCGTTCTATGAAAATAAAGCAATTTTTCAGAATGAAATACTATTGCATATAACTATGAAAATCTACAAATTAACCAAATTTAGCAGTTTTCAATTATGCTATGGAAGTCCTAACTTGCAAGATATTAAATTATCTATATTCCAAAAAGAAAAGTCCTACCAAAGAGGGTGTTTCAAAGTTGATTTCTTCAAAGCAGCCATCAAACATTGTACTAAAATGTGGATCTATGCAAAAGATTAAGGCTTGTTAAAGTTTATTAAGAAAGCTGCAGACTCTTTACCAAAGAGATTTAGAAGTATTAAATACATGTGCCAACTGGATATTAAAGGGCTAGAAAAAGAGTCCTGGAACCTCTCTCCACTCCCCCAGACCAGTAGCCAATGAACAAAGGGAAAGTAGCCAATGAACAAAGGGAAAATGGAAAGGGAATTATTGGAGGAGACTATTTCCCCCATTCTGCTTGTATGTGATCGCTACAGCACCTGGGGAGGAAGAACCTGTCCCTCCCCTCCCCCCCCCCATCTTTTTGCTAAGCAGCTTCAGGAGTTGATGAGAACTACTGCAAAGCCCAAGGGTCAGATTCTCCAACAACTTACAGGCTTTCATTGCAATGTGAGTGGGGCACTCCTTCCCCAACAGGCAAGGTTTGATTTTATTTATTTATTTTGACTTACACCCCGCCCTTCTCCTTAGAAAGGCTTACAGTATAAGAATATAAAACTCTACAATAATCCCACTTAAAGCCACTCAATCCTATCCCAAATCCTATCCCCACCCACTAAAAGCCTGGACAGGTTTAGCATGCCTTCCACCCCCACCCTTGCAACATAAGCCCTGCTTTCATCAAAGGCAGAAGAAAAAGAAACGGTTTCCTTTCTTTCTCTCCTGCCTGAAGTGCAAGTGCGGCTTGTATTGCAGTTTGTGAAGGAACGGGAAAGAGCGCTGCTACGTCCCAAAGCTGGAAGAGAATGTGTACTCCCAGGTCCCTGACAAACAGCTGATCTGAAGGGACTTGGGGTGCTTCTCTGCCCCAACAACCCAGTACAAACCCAAGATTTGCACTGCAAGCAGGAGAAAGGGTGCAAAGAATGTTAATTGGGAAAAGGTCATGATGGCCTCTTCCTGTGAAATGTTTTTCTCCTTATACACACATACATATATGGTTTAATAGTACTGACCAGCAACTCCAAATACATTGTTAGCACAAATGTTTTCTGAAATAAGGTTACTTACCATTTGTAGTAAGAATTACAGGCCTTTTTGCGGTAGCCATGAATGTCTTTATCGCACTTAGAAATCCAGCATCTTCATCAAATATTATATCAACCTATGTAAAGTGTGAACTATTTAGTAATTTGATAATAGCAGAAAGAGTTGTGTAGCTTTACTTTTCTTTTTAGTTGTATTTGTACTAGTGTCCAGCTTTTATCTTTGCTTAAATAGGTTTAAGTGAAGATTACAGTGAAGGAAACATAGTTGTTACAAATCAAATTCACCAGCAGCATCTACAGTTCTTACAGCAAATCTCTAGATCAGGGATGGGCAAGGTTCTCAACCTCAAGAGTCACATGCTAAGAGTGACATTACTGTTGCGCTCACATGCATGTACACTCTAATACAGTCACAGACAGTCCTACACAGAATCAGTCACACACACACAATCACAGAATTTCTCTCACACACACACACACAGGATGCCTTCTCATGAGATTATAGAAAAAACCTCACCCTGCTGTATTTGTGAATATATGCAAAGTTTAGGTCGCAGGATGTACCAGGCGTAATGTGGGTCAAGTCATGAAAGTTAAACTGAAAAGTAAGGGTTGACCCAGCTTCTACATTTTGGGTATAGTGTGAAGGGATTAATACACATATCAGTTAGCCTAAATTGTTACAATGTGAAAAAGAGGCAATTCCCTCCTCAGGGAATGAATTCCCACTGCCTGTCTGGTGGGGACAATGTATTGCTGATAAGAAAAAACAAACAAAACCCCTGCATAATAATGGGACACCTATTAACAGCAGTACCCACAGTAAATTTTGAAGTGGAAGGGAATAATTAAAATGTGCTAATGCAAACTCCTGCAACAAAGAATACACCTAGGAGGAGATGCCCCCATGTCATGGACACCCACCATCCATGTGGGGAAGCGCTTGTGTGAATTCGGGGCGCGTGGGGGGGCGCACTCCTGTGCCCCATCCATGCACAGGGCACTCTGTAAGAAGTCAGAGTGCCCCACAAAGGAATGGGGTGGACAGTACGGCCATGCATGCGGCCACTCATATGAAGTGGGCCCCCCCATGCACAATGCCGCCACACCTGTCCCATGCACCAACTGCGGACCCACCCCTGTTTGTCTCATGTAAAAACACTCTGTCATCTGGAGCTCCCTCTGCTTTGTCCTACTTCTTCCCAGTCCTTCATACTCCAGTTATGCTAAAACTCCACAGGGCATCTGCAATTAATATGTAACCTCTTCCTGGCTGCACACCAGCCTGTCCAATTACACAGCACTTGAGTTGGTAAGAAAGAGCTAGCATAGATGAAATCCTGGACCATGAGTTCAGGGAGTCTGGCGTGCACAACCTCATTGCCCAGAGAGCCTGCACAAGAAGCATTTCCCAATGAGATGTTGTGTGCTCCCCCAAGACACTCCATGCAAACACTCAGCTAGGATTGGTAGGGGGAGCTGCCAAGTCAAAAGGGAGATGGAGTAAGGAGCAGACACAGAGGCAAGTGCTTGCTCTTTCTGCGAGCACTAAACATGTTTTTTAGACAGATTTGGTTTCCAAAGTCCCCAGGTGTATAATCACTGGAGCTGATCCCGGGCCCCATGGATGTGCGCACCCCTACTGCTGGCACATTCTGCCGTGCGGAAACTGCACACGCATAAAGGTGTGTGAGGGATCCGCACAGCATGGTATCGGCCCCACTGAGCGCAATATTCAGTGTCACAAACAAACAAAATTAAAATGGCAGTAGCTCCATGGCTTATCATGTGCTCCATTCACTCTGCAAATCCACTTTCAGACATTCAAAAGGAGGAAATTAGGATTCAGAGAAACAGGGTCAAAGGTCCTCAGCAGCATTCTCTGTTCTCACAAGCAACAGTGGCGAGGCCAGATGCAGCCAGGGAAACTTGCCCCGTCACCTGGGCCTCCCAATATCTGACTCTGAATATAGCCTGTGAAAAAGAACAGACCCAGGTGACAACAAGTTGAGTTCCCCTGGCTGCATATGACCAAGGGGTTTCTGATGGTAGCTTGGGTACATATAGCTCTGCCACAGTCGCTTCTAACACCACCACTCAGCAGCTTTGGTCCTGTTTCTCCTGAATCCCTCCCTGCGAATCACAGCTTGAAAGTGGATTTGCAGAGTGAGAGGAACGTATACTAGGCTGCCATGGAGAGGACCGGCTGCTCCTTACCCAGCTCACAAGCTGCAGAGGTAGGGGCTGGAGAAGCTCAGCAGCCCTGGGATAGCTCCAGTAGTGATGGCATTGTTCCCCCTGCTCCTAATGGCATCAACCCCGAGAGGCAATTGGCCAATGGGAGTGAAGTTCTGCCCTTACCCCCCCCCCCCTACTGCTCATCCCCCTCGCTGCTGAGAGAGGCAGACTAAAAAATGGCTGGATATTTTTGTTGCCATTTCTTGTGTTTTTTAAAAAAAACCTACAATGCCAAGTGTTCCGAGTGCCACAGGACAGGTCCTGGAGAGCCTCATGTGGCTCCTGAGCTGCCATCTTCTCACCTGTGCTCTAGATTTTGTGAAGTAATTCTTCCTGGTACAGCTGTAATAATGCTATAGATAAGAATCAAAACTGTAATTTTATTTTAAATCATTTACTGTCTCCATTTTGGGTTGTAATTTCTCACTTTTAGTCTAAACACACAAGCAATTTTAAGGCCTGTCATAAAAGCAATTTAGCTGTTTGAGTTAAAATGTAAATAAATAAATAAATTTAACTCCTTCTCAGGAAACTACACTTTATTGGAGTTGGATCTCTCAAAAACAGCCACTTTAGTGCTTCGCATGGCATGCATACACTCCTAGATAAGAACTTGTGCCTTAGACATAGAGTAGGTATGCAATTTCACACAGAGAACATTGCACAAGGTAAGCACCTTTGCTTTGCTAGATGGTCAAGTACAAGTAGTTTTTCCATCCTCAACCATTAAGGTGCAAGATGAGTAAATTTTGTATTTGAAATAGTTTTTGCAAGTGTAGAAATAATATGAAGTGCATGAAAAATTTAAGTTGAATTACCATAAAACTTGGTATAGTATTAAATCTGGAGCCCAATAAATATATAAATAGATCCAATAATTTAAATACAATGAAACACACTTATTTTTAAGATCAATTAAATAGTTACGCTTTACCTCTTCAAAGAGAATGAGAGATGTTGCACTTTTTTTACTGGGTTCCTCTGCTCCCACTCCCTTATTTTTGGCCTTACTCAGAATATCCTCTTGTTTTTCTCCAGAACGATTTTGAGTTTTTTCTGCATGGACAGAATGAACTATATCAGATCAACATAAAACCGAGAGATGATTTAAGCCATTTCCATAGGTAACTACACAAGGCATTAGTTCACTAGAAATGTCTTGTGTGTTTCAATTGAAAACTGCATCATCACAGAGATACCGACTATCTGTTCCAGCGGTTCTTAAATTTTACAATATGTATGGAATTTTTATGGTTCTTAACTGGTCTGTAATTCCCAATTATCAGAGGAACATCAATTCAAATGTTACAAGAGCACCATTAATGTTGTCTAGTTCATTCCCAAGTTTTCTATAGTAATACTTCCCATCTTCAGCCTTTTGTGTATCTATATATACACACTCCTCAATTCTTTAAATATATCTAAGAATAGCTTAACTTTACATGAGTAGCTACATTAGTCAACAAGACTAATATAGTGCCTTTTACAAGGCTTTGTACAGTCCCATTTATTATTTATTGAAATAGTTTAATTTCTATCCTGCCATATCCCCAAAGACTCAGGGCAGCTCACATCATCAGATATACAAAATAAAAACCACTAAAAACACTAATATCCCACCCCAGGGCCTATCCCTGCCTGTTAAAGGCCTGACCAAATAAACACATCTTGCACTGCCTCCGAAAGATGCACAGACTAGGGCTTAGACGACCCTTCAAGGGAACGGAGTTCCAAAGCTGTGGAACAGCCCCCGAACACACCTCTCTGTGCGCCTGGGTTGTATAGACTTGACCCAACGATGGATCTTGCAAGAGGGTGCCCTCAGCTGGTTTTAGGAGCAGTGGAGGTACAGGAGGAAGAAAGTGGTCATTTAGACATTTTATAGGTCAAAACCAGCATCTTGAATTGTGCCCAAGACACTATTTGGCAGGCAGTACAGACTCTTAAGCATTGGTGTAATGTGCTCCCGGAGAACCACCCTTTCAAGAGATGGGCTGCTGCATTCTGCATGAGCTGCAGCCCCCCCAGCAGTCTTCAAGGGCAGCCCTATGTAGAGGGCACTGCAGTAGTCCAGCCTCAAGGTAACAAAGACATGGATGATGGTGGCCATATCCATATCTGAAAGGGACGCAGCCTTCTCACCAGACGGAGTTGGTGAATGGCACTCCTGGTCACGGCCACAACCTGATGTTCCAGATGCAGCTTGGAATCCAGGAGCACCCCATGACTGTGAGCCAGAATAACTGCCCAAGATCACAGGGCAGGCCAACCATCATCACTTCAGTCTTGTCTGGATTCAACTTCAGTTGGCTCACCCACATCCAGTCACCCGGCCAGGTGCCCTTTTGTCGTTGCGCTTCAGCCGTGTTAGACTTAGTCCTGGGAAGCCAGGGTTCAAATCCTGCCCTAGCCATGAACTCAATGGGTGACCTTCAGCAAGTCACAATCTCTCATCCTCAGTTCCCCATCTGTAAAAATAAGGATGTGCGTGTGTCTGTTGCTCCCTGTGTTCCCCATACCTTTGTCCATCTTATATTGTAAGCCCATTGGGCAGGGATCCGTCTTCTCCCATAAAGTACTGCATATGTCTAGAATCACTGTATAAATGATTAGCAGTAGCAGCAGCCATGGGCTGTAGAGATCTAGAGCGCTAACCTTCAGAACACTCTGCCAGCACAGGCTTAGTTCACTTCAACAGGGTTTGTGCCAGCAGAGCACTTCAAGGATCAGACTGTACCTATTGCTCTCAGAGCACAATGACTTTAACAGTGGAGAATTGTCCTGTTAGTAATCAAATAATCAATTTCAGTGTGTACACTAACCTGTAATGCGGGAGCTAACCACTTTGCAAACATTTAAAGAACATGTGTATTATGCTTTCCTTCACTGGACTTAGAATAGATTGACATGTTCAATGGTTAACACCTACCTTCATTGTTTTCTTGACAGAATGTCATTCCTTCATTATTTGGATGCTTGGAAGATATTTTAAAATAGTTTGCTAGAGTCTTTGGGGGCAGACTTCGTTTTAATCCCACTTTTTGGGGTGAAAGGGGCAATTTCCTTGGTGAGACAACTTTCTTGGGAGAGTTTACTTTTTCTGGAAGACAAATTTTACTTTAGTCTATAACTTAAAACTCTTGTATATATTACTGTTTACTTAGTAAATAGCAGCATTTAGCTTTAATCAATGACATTCCACTCATCCCCCCACAACCAATGCCATTACAAATATGAGTTTAAACCCCTCTCCCCCCCCCTTTTTTTTTTTTTTTTTTTTACTTTTTACAAAAATGGCCTTTTGTTTATCGCTATACTGCCAAATGAGAAAGTCTGAGAAATGCTCTACGTACTTGGTGATTTAAAGGTGCTGTAACTGTTAAAGAAACAAGGCTTATGGGCATTTACACCTTGTTTGTCCACTTGATGAGATTGAGTAGCTTCCTTAAGCTGAGATAAAATCTGTCTACCATTGCGCTGACAAGAGGCATTAACTTCAAATATCTGCAAGAACAATTTATAAAAAACAAATTTAGAATAATTTATTTAAAAGTATCTTGGAAGGAAAACAGATTTATATTTAGAAAAGTAGCATTAAGAACAAACCTTAAAGCCAAGTTCGTGAGCACAAGCATAAACAGCAGCAGTCTTTCCCACTCCTGGTGGGCCAGTAATCAACACAGTATTGCAGAGAATATCTTCTTCACTGTCAGATTTATCATCTTTAAAGTCCATACTGTCCAAGGAATCTAATCAAGTTATTCAAAATCAAGAGAAATATTTAATAGTTTTAAGCAGCCGTTCAATCCACTACAAATCATAGGAAAAATAAACAATGTCTACCTAAAACATTTCTTTCCACATGTTTTAAATTACTTGTCTATAGGTCATAAATAGACTTAACAGCTTTTAAGCGAACATTTTCACCTTGTTGTTGGTCAATGACATAATTTTCTCCTTTCTGTTTTCTTTTTTCTTCAATCAGCTCTTCTCTTCCATTCACTCAACCAGCTACGAAAGACAGCAAGTCATTACACATTTTTAAAGATTAAAACTTATTAGAAAATATTTGAAAATTAGTATAAATTAGTATAAATATTTGAAAACTGTTAAGTTAGTACGTTGGTAACCTGGACATATATGGCATAAGACAAGTTAGCATTGTTTTGTAAATAAGGAACAGATTGAAGGTCGCAATAAATGAAATTAGTTAAAATGAAAAACTATAGTTGGTTTCCCAATAGAATCTCTTTGAGCTGAAACACTGAGGGAAAAGTCAAACAGCTTGTTTGGAACACATGGCTGGGCTCGTACGGTTCGGATGGGCAGCACAGTGACTTTGATTCATAGCCAGATTTTCCTTCCTTCCTTCCTTGCCCTCCATCTATAGGACTCCCTGTGATGAAAGAATCCTACTGAAACTGAGGATCAGAATGAGGTATCCCATTTCTCCAGCTTGCACACCTTCCACTAGTTTGAAGACTGCCAGTATAAAGAAAAGGAGGAGTATTTTGACTGGGTATGGAATGACATGAACATGTTAATTGCAACCCTGCAGACTGGTGACAACCACAAAGTAAAGTTCTACATGGAGTCCAGCTGTGGCACTACCACCATCTGTGGGAATAAATAACTGGCAGAAGGGCAGCACTTCTGGGAGATCAAGATATCCTTGCCAGTCTTTGCCAACATAATGATGGGAACTGGGACAAGTACCATAACATGCACTGTAGCCTTTTGGGCAAGGATGAAGACAGCTGGGAACTCTCATACACAGAGCTACGCCACCACAAAGGCAACAAAATCAACTTCTTCTCAAGGTTTGGCCAAGGTTCCATTATTGGGATTAATTTGGACACATGGCATGGAATTCTCACCTTCTCCGAAAACAGGAAATGCAAAGGAGTTGCAGCTATCAGAGTAAGAATTCCTGCCCCTCCCCATTTGTACAGGAAAGGCTCTTCGGTGTATGGGAGTATGGAGCGGATGCAGAGGGGTGCTGGGGATTGTCAAGGATGGCAGAAGCTGGGGAATGCTGAGGCAGGTATGGGGGAGATGAGGGGATTCCTTAAGGAGTAAAGGAAGCTGGTAAGACATTGGCAGTCTGGAGATATGGGAAGCACAGTGCCGGTTCTTAGTTCAGGGCTGTTGGGTGGTGCCCCACAAACCTTGGCTAGGCTGCTGCTGCCGCTGAATTGGTGGGGGTGGGTGTTGTGCCCGTTTCTTCTGCGGGGGGGGGGGGGGCTTAGCTCGGAGTTGGCGTGACTAACACTGACAAGTTGCTTGTTATCGCTGACCTGATCTATAGCTGCCTGCCTGTGCTGCCTGAGGCCTCGCTGCGGTGCCACTGGGGGAAGGAATCCCCTTGCTGCTGGTGACGGTGAATCTTGCTGTGCGCACAGCGCACATATGTGCAGAGGCACAAGCTGCTGGAACAGGCTTTCCCCTGACTTGCTGGGGGGTGGGGTGGGGGAGGAGGCAGAGCTATGCGTGTCAGCATGCATTAGCAATTTGGGCATGGTGGGCATGCCAGGTGGCTGCAGGGAGGAGGGGGCAGGGGAAGAGCTCCCAGCAACGCTGAGAACACATGTGGTGTGTGTTGGAGTGAGCAAAGCGGCAAAGAGTGGAGCAAGCAGAGCCGGAGTGACGCACGCGCAGAGGAGCCCAGCAACCAGTGCACATTGCAGGTCCAAATCAGGGCCCCACCGGCCTGGCCCACATGGGGAGGAGGGGGCTGTCTGATTCTGAAATCTTGGCAAGTGAGCATGTGCGAGAGGGCAATGGTCTTATCACCCTGCTTCTTCCTCTCTTGCACATGCTCACTTGTATTTTGGGGGTGGGCAGGGAGGAGGCACTTGTGAGGATTCCTTTAGGAATTCTCCAGAAAAAATAAAAAATAAAATAATTTTTGGGCGATACAGCTATTGCCCTGGCCAATCTTTGGCCAGAAAAAAAAGCGGTGAGCCTAGGTGCAACTGCGCAGCCACTGTGGGGATGGGAAGTATCTGTGTGTGATTGATAGTGTGACCAGAAGGGGGAGGAGGGACTCTGGCCTGGGAGGGAGCCAACCAGGCAAGCCTTAGCAATGCAAAGCAAACCCAGGTGTCTGGCTGCACAGTAGCTGGCGGTTACAAGCAATTTGCAAATTGCAAACAAACAGCTCAGCCCAGCTAACAGCCTTGCCTCCCAGCTCCCAGCCCGCACTAGCACGTGTGGCATTGCTGCAGCTGAACTTTCCTTATTAAGGTAAGGTTTTCCTTTCCTTAGGGCAAGTTTTCCTTATTAAAGTAACGTCTTACTAAGGTGGTTTATGGCGTGGGGTGCTAAACTGGACTTGTGGGATTTTATTGGGATGCTCTTCCATCCTGGATTCTGCAGCTCTGGACAGGGTGTGTGGGTGCTGTACTAGGTTCTAATTGTCTCATGTCTCGGGATTTTATTGGGGAGGTGCTCTGTGAACTTAAGTACTAAGGCACTGCAGCTATTGGCTCTTGATTCTGGGGTTCATCAGGGTACTTTGTGACTGTGAGGCAGGGAAGCTACTGCATCTGCTAGCCATCTGATTCACTGCCCCTGCTGTCTGTGTGTGTTGGGGGGACGCCGGCAATCCCTGCTTCAAAGGGGGCGGGGCAGGGAATGGTCAGCCATTCCATGTCCCGCCCCCCTCCCGTTCAGGAGTCCTACTCCTTTTGATTGATCCCCTCCCAGGCTGGGTATGTTCTGGACTGGTTGCACTACAGGCTTGTCTGAGGACATATGGGGATAAAAAAGGATCTGGGATTTTGGCCCACCCTCCGCCTCCCCTGAAAGAGACCTCTCCCTTCCCTGCTTTAGTTTGTACTCTACCCCAGCAGCTAGTTCCCCTAAAGGGGAATGGGTAGAGTTGTTTGGCAGCGCCACCTAATAATACGTATATTTTTCCAGGCCACTTATGAAAAATTCATGTTGCACGGCCTACATTGCTGCCAATGCAAGCCCTGAAAAGGAAAATTTGGACACTTACCTCTGAATTTTCCTTCTACGGGGATCCTCCTGGACGGCCAGTCAGGACAGTATGGGTAGATCCTGCCAGCTACCAGTAGGAGGCAGACAAACCAAGTTTTGAAGAGCATGCTCAGAGGGATCTACCGCCGCTCTCCAGACATGAATAGCCCTTCAGTCATCTAAGACCTTCTCTAACTCTAAACTAAAAACTTAGTTGCAACAAAACCTAAACCCAGAACTATGGGATGATAACAAACCTGAGCTGTGACCAACCTCCAGCTACCAACGGATAGCTCTGAAGTATAAAAAAATCAGATTGAGAATTAACTCTGACAGAACGACCACCATAGAGATTAAACTCACCCCGGGTGGGGACTGGCTGTCGAAGAGGATCCCCGTAGAAGGAAAATTCAGAGGTAAGTGTCCAATTTTCCTTTCTCCCGGGGATCCTCCTGGCCGTCCAGTCAGGACAGTAGGGACATAACAAAGCAGTACCCCATGTTCAAGAAGGAGGGAAGAGCGAGAAGAATCCTGAAAACGTGAGCAAGCTCTCCAGGATAAACTTTAGAATCCTAGAGAACCGCCTGCAAGACTCTCCTCCCGAAGGCTGCATCAGCTGAATCCTGAAGAGGGATCTTGTAATGATTAATAAACGAATGTAATGAGGACCATGTCGCAGTGCGACATATCTCCCCATATGAAGCAGCATTATTAAAAGCTTGTGAGGTGGCTGCCCCTCTGAGGGAGCGAGCAAACACCCCAGAAGGAGGACTCCTGCCCCCTGCCCTGTAGGCTTCCACTATACAAAGAGTCATCCACTTTGCAATGAGTACCTTAGAAGCTTTCTTACCCCTTCTCTGCGGGCTATAGGCGACAAATAAGCCTGACGACTTACGAAAACGTTCCGAACCGTCAATGTATATCTTAAGTGACCTTCGGATGTCAAGGGTGTGCCAAAGCCGTTCCTGATGATGAAAAGGCTTGGGACAGAAAGAAGGTAAGATAACCTCCTGTTCTCTGTGGAATCTGGAATTGACTTTGGGAATGAACGCAGGGTCCAGTCTAAGTGTTACAATGGCCTCCCTGAAAATACAAAAAGAAGGGTCAATGGACAAAGCCTCCAGCTCTGAGACTTGCCTGGCCGAAGTAATACCTACCAAGAAGGCAACCTTCAACGATAGGTAGTACAACGCCGCCTCCGTAAGGGGTTCGAAAGGATCCTTAGTCAAAGCCCTAAGGAGGAGCGACAAGTTCCAAGAAGGGAATCTGTGGCTCACCGGAGGGGACAGGAGTCTAGCAGCTCTCGAAAATCTGCTAATATGAGGGTGTCTGGATACTCTATTGCCCTTGATAGACCCCAATACACTGCTCAGAGCTGCTACCTGTCTCTGTAAGGTGTTGGGTTTCAGGCCCCTACTCAATCCCTCCTGCAAAAAATCTAATACCTCCTTAACTGAGGCCCTTTCTGGTCTAATTGTCCTAGACTTGCACCAGTGTGCGAAAGAAGCCCAAGTGCTCTGATATATGCGCCTGGTGGCAGGACGTCTGGACTGGAGCATGGTCTCCAAGACTTGGTCGGAATAGTCTAACTTTTTAGCTCCCTGCGCTCAATCTCCAAGCTGTCAGTCTGAGCTTTTACGGACAGTTGTGTGTTACCAGACCCTGTGTCAGCAGATCGGGAATGTTCGGAAGACTGAGCGGAGGCTCTTGGCTGAGCTCTTGCAAATCCGCGAACCACGGTCTCCTGGGCCAAAAGGGAGCCACCAGAATGACCGTTGCCTGTTCTATCCGGATTCTCGCTAGTACTCTCTGTATCAGTGGTAGGGGAGGAAAGGCATACAGGAGTTCCTGAGGCCACGGGTTGTTCAGCGTGTCGAATCCGATGGCCTCCTTGCAAGGGTGGCGAGAGAAGAACTTTAGGGCCTTTGCGTTGCTCGAGGATGCGAAAAGATCCACTGTAGGTATTCCCCACCTTTGAGTTATGTGCAGGAAGGCTGTGTCGTGTAGACACCACTCCGCTTGGTCCAGAGATACTCTGCTCAGCCAGTCGGCCTGCGTGTTTTCCAGGCCCTTGACGTGTATGACCCGAAGCGATGAGAGGTTGCTCTCCGCCGAGCTGATAAGGACGGTCGCCATTTGATTCAGTGACTCTGACTTGGAGCCACCTTGGTGGTTTACGTAGGCTTTGGCCACTGTGTTGTCCGTGTAAACCAACAGGTCTCTGCCTCTGACATGCGGAGCAAGTTTTCGGAGGGCTAGGTATATGGCTCTCAGCTCTAGCCAATTGATATGTTTGCGTTCTCACGGACTCCACCGACCTTGTGCCGTGAAGCCCTGTGTGTGAGCTCCCCATCCATAGAGACTGGCATCTGTCGTTATCGTTGCGAAGACTGGTTCCGTCAATGGCACCCCCGTCGTGAACCTGTGAGGAAGAGTCCACCAAGTGCATGACCTCTTGATGGTCTCTGGGATGCTTATCCAGGGGTTGTCCCCCCATGTCAGCGTCTCCTGCCAGGGTCGGAGAAAACATTGCAATGGTCTCGCATGGAATCGGGCCCACTGTACTATCCCCAAGCACGATGTCCTGGCGCCCAGGAGGCTGGCTAGTGTCTTCAGCCGTGCCTTCTGAACCGATGTTACCTGAGTAATGAGTAGGGAGAGACTCTTCCTCCTGTGGTCCGGTAAAAACAGCTTGTTGTCTTTGGTGTTCAATACCACCCCTACGTGCTTGAGATTTTGTGATGGTTTCAGATGGCTTTTCTGGAAATTATGAACCCGAACTCTTGCAGATAGTTGATGGTCCTTTGAGTATTGATTCGAGCCCGCTCCGGAGAGGGGGCTCTGATCAGGATATCGTCCAGGTACGGGTGGAGCTTTATGCCCTCTTTTCTCAGAATCGCAATTAGAGTGACTAGCACCTTGGTAAAAGTCCTTGGTGACGTTGCCAGACCAAATGGGAGTGCTGCATATTGCCAATGTTTTTTGGCATAGCAGAACCTGAGCCACTGCCGGTGCTGGGGCAGAATCGGTATATGGAGATAAGCCTCCTTCAAGTCTAAAGATGTCAGCCACTCTTCTCGTGAGACCGACAGTCAAATGGATTGCCACGTTTCCATTTTGAAGCGTTGTACGTTGACCACTCAGTTTAGTTGCTTGAGGTCCAGTACTGCTCTCCATTCCTCCGACTTCTTCGGCACAAGGAACAGAACTAAGTATTGCCCCCTGCCCTGTTCTTGAAGGGGTACGGCCTCTATGGCTCCGATGTCTTGGAGGTCTGATAATCTCTGCATTCATAGCTGATTGTTTTGACTGATCCTTTATGACCTGTGAGATGCGAAAACCATGTCGGGGTGATGCCAGGAACTCTATGGAGTATCCCTGCTGAGTTGTGCGAGTCACCCATGCGTCTGAGGTAGCGACCTTCCATTTTGCTGCGAATCTTTGTAGCCTGCCTCCAAGTCGCTTCGGGACAGGCTGATCGACGTGTGCATAGTCAAGCGTCGGTTTTGGGGCGGGAAGCTCCTTGTCTCTGTTTGGGTCTGGAGTCATTAGACCTCTGTTTCTGCCATCTTGACTTGTATCGTTGCTGGTTCCCTCAATGAGGGAAAAAAGGCCTCCTGTTTCCGGGCGGTGGTGTGAAGGATGTTGAGAAGGGACGAAAATGCCGTCTTTGTCCTACCGCTACCGATTGCAGCGTGTGTTTCTTTGACTTATCTGCTGCGTCTGCCAGCACCTTATCGAGGCAGACCCCGAAGAGCTTCCTGCCCTGGAAAGGTGCGCCGATCCAGGAATTCTTTGAAGTATTATCCCCCTTCCACGATCTAAGCCACAGTCTACGGTGAGCTGCCACATTAGACATGTTAGCCTTTGCCGCCCATCGCAGGATGTCTGTTGATGACTCCGCTATAAATGCATAGGCTAACTGAATTATCGTGGATAGTACCCTCATCATCTTCTGGGATACTTTGGGGTCCCCTGCTCTCCTGATCCAAGTCATTAGGGCTCGGAAGAAGTGCAAAGTCATGGTCACCATCTTTATTACCGCCGCTATCTCCTCATAATTTCTCCTGAGGTTACACTCTATGCCCTTGTCTGTAGGGTCTCGGGGTAACATTCCCCTTCTGTGGGAAAGATGGAATTTCTGGCCAAAGACGACGACGCTGCGTCGACCTTGGGAGCAGCCAAGAGTTCACTCTTTGCCTTGGAAATAGCATACAGAGTCGGCTGTGGCTTGGACAGTCTTGCCGCCTTGTTAGGCTGTTTCCACTCTTTTCTGATTATTCGTTTGTATGCCTTGTCGAGTAGCATACCTCTGTCCCGGTCTCTGGCTTTAGGTAGGCACTCTCTTTCTTCATCCTCTGATGAACCCCCCTTCTCCTTTTTTTCTTTAAGGTGAAGCGTTTTGATCACCAGCTGGTAAATTTTCTCCCTGTACTTAGCGGGGAATTTTCTGTCCGGATCAATGGAGGGATCTAGCTCCAGATCCTCTGGGTCTCCTTCCCCTGAGCGCCCCCCAGATCGGAGTCTTACACAGCCAGTTTGCCCTCCTCCTTGCTAGACTGTTGTGAGGCTTGCTCGTTGCCTCTCCTTGTTCTTTTTCTCCCCTCGTCCTCTGAAGACTGCACAGAAAGCAGGTCTTCTTAGTCCAAATCAGAGCCCACTGGGGAATCCAGCAGTCCTGCAGGCTCTCTTGGGCTGCTTGCCTTTACCTGCTCCCTTAGAAGAGCCCTTGAAAGTAGCCAAGCCCGTCGGGTGATGGGGATCTCTTCTGCTTGAGTTCAGACAAGATCTGCAGTAGGACCTCCATATGGGGATCCTGTGCCTGTTGTGGGCCTGAACCTGCTAAAGGTTCTGAGGAGGCTGGGGAGGACTCCCTGTTCTTGAGGCCTCCTGGTTCCCTGTTCTCGCTGCTGCTGATTTGCGGCGGGTAGACATTTTGCCTGGGCTGAGGGCACTCTGAGGGCCTGGTGCGGTTTCCCGCCGAGGCTCCGACTAGTGTGGGAGGCGGTCAGAGGAGGTCCAGGTGGGGCTTCCCGCCCGTGCGCTGGCACGCGGGTGGGGGGATGGGCGGTAAATCGGCGGGCGCTCCTGATCCCGACTCCCCGTTTGTGTTGTCTGGGGGAGGGACGGCCGATAGCCCTGACTCACGAGTCCTCCGTGGGCTTAACGGCTTTTGTCCGGAGGGCTAGCTCCAATCTGCCCTCCTCGACCCGTTGTCCCTCAGAGCACTGGCCAGGCTTCCGGTGAGGCACAGCTCCAGATAGCCCGCTGAGGGGGCTGAGATGCGGCTAGGCACGACCCTGTTTGAGCCTGGTGCTGCAGCTTGACTGCGTGCGCCAAGGGAGAGGCGGCCGAAAAACCTGGGCTGAAGCCGCGGCTTGTCCTGCGCTCCCCAGCCTTCTGCAGGGTCCTAGTGCCCGTCTTTTTCCCTTAGGTTGTGGCAATAGAATATAGTGTTATTGATAATCTTATGTTCTCCTGGCCTGGACAAAGGAAGCCAGACCTAACTTCGGTCAAGCAAAGGCAAAGAGAGGGTCCAGAACAGCCAGCAGGCCTGAGATTGTGATGGAATTCAAGCTGAGATGACTCAACATGTGGATAAGGCCCCATCAGCATACTAACAAAGGCATAGCCAGACAAGTATCTTCTCCTGGCACCGCCACACATGCTTAACAAAGTCTCCTGCTGAACAACTGGAGTTGACAAATGAAACCCATTGTGAACAGATAAGTGGGACATTTGCAACTCTGCTACTGACTTCCAGGCAGGAAAAGAACAATCAAGGAAAGATACAGATGTTGATATGCTAAGGGCCCTTCCTCCCAGGAAGACGTTCTTCTGATATGCTAAAGAACTGTGTGATGTCACCATGACATGGCATCTGGCTATTACTGACCTGTACCTCAGAACTGTATAAAAGAACCTGGTCATACAACATGACTTTGGGTGAAGGCTAGTGGTCACCAGTTGGTGAATCACGTGGTTTCACTCCCTTCCAGACCTTGCACACACGGATCACAACTTGTCTTCGCTCGCCAGCAGCTCTACTCTCCAGCACCAAAGGGCCCTCTCTCAGTCTTTTCCCTGAATCAGCCTGCGTGCTTCCAGGATTTGGCCAGTCACAGGACACGTAAGATATCTTTATCTGGGGACTATCTGTATAATACTGTGTGTGTAGTATAATCCTGCCAAGAATAGAAAACCAAGGTGTGCCGTTCCAATAAAGTTTTGTTTTGTACCACATTGGAGTGGTGTTTTATGACGATCTCGATCCCAATAATTAATTAGTAACAAGGTGGGGATTGAGCTCCAGCTCCCTAGGCAGTTTCCACAAGGGATCAACTGCTGGGCCCGCCTGTCGGCCCCCCCCCCCGCACCAGTGGGGAAGGGGGGGTCCAGAACTGCTCCTGAGCCCTTCCAAGAAGTGGGGTGAACAGGGAGGAGAATTTCTCTCCCCCTGGCACCTGGAGACTTGTTGAAATTTAAACCATTTTTTGCTGTCCAATTCTCCCAGACAGCGAACTGCTCCTACTTCGTAGAAGGCAGACAAAACACTGGAGAGTGGAGGTAGATCCCTCTGAGCATGCTCTTCAAAACTTGGTTTGTCTGCCTCCTACTGGTAGCTGGCGGGATCTACCCTACTGTCCTGACTGGACGGCCAGGAGGATCCCCGGGAGAACATGTATTTTTCATAAGTGGCTTGGAAAAATATACATATTAGGTGGCATGGGAACCCTAGGAACAGGGGTGGGGTGGGGTGGGGGTGAGTCATGGTGGCTTGGCCTTCAAGATTAGGAGAGGAAAGTTTTGGTGCAGCTTTCTGGAGTGATTTTCTGACTGTTGTTTTTCTTCCAGTGGAAGAAACCATTAGAGGAGCAGCAGTCTCCTCTTCTCTGGAGACTCCCCTCTGACATTACAGGCCTCTAAGCCCACCACAAGGCACCAAACACATAGGGTAAGGTCAGGGTTATATAAACCTCTCTCTCACACACCCACATACTTCGAGAGGGGGCGGGGGGGGGGGAGAATGTCTGCACAGGTGTAAACAGATCTATAGACAAAGTTGTCTAGGTAAGTAGGTAGGTGTGTGTGTGTACACGTGTGTGTGTGTGCGCGTGTGTGAGAGACACACAGAGAGAGCGCTCCATCTCAAGTTCAGGTGTGCTTTATGTCCCCTTAAAATAGGAGGGAACATAAAGCACACCTGAACTTGAGATGGATCTCCTTCTCTCACGAACGCGTGCCCACACGCATGCGCATACTGAACTAGAGTAGACAGCTTTGTCTATAGATCTGTTGACACCTGTGCAGATATCCTAAAATACTCGTGTGAGTGTGAGTGAGAGTGAGAGAGAAGACAGACTATCTTTCTATTGATCAATTGACAGGTATATAGTTTTAAATATAGAAAAATGAATTGCTTGGGTTTGCTTAACTTAATCTTGGCTTTGGAGAAAATGAACTGTGTTTTAAAATGAATGCATCATCATTGGTCGTGTGATTTGATTTTAATTTCTCTCAGTGTAATAGTGCATGGCGCCCGACTTACTGTCTCTTGACTCTCTTAGTTTCTCATGTTTGAAGCAAGCTTGATGTTAAAGAGAAATCTTATCTTTTCAAGGAAGCTTATTAATATTGTAGTTTGGGAGTTTGAATCTCAGTCATGATTTAGTGGGACTAAGGGAAAAAAATCCTGCATGGTGGCAATCTTTATCACTCAGCATGTACTGAAATCAGTGTCTCTTACAGTCTTAGTGTGCTTTCAGACAAGACATTCTCCACCCACCTAATATACATGTTACAGGGCACCCATAGGACAACATTGCAGTCCTGCAACATGTATAGTGGGTGGAGAGTGTCTTGTCTGAAAACATCCTTACTCTGCCTGTGTTTGGGGTTTACAAATTATTTATTTTAAGCTTGATGTGAATGAAAACTGTGTTTTTCCCCAATCCTTAATCTGATGTAAAAAGAATGGTGGCCAAACTTTTAAAAAAGGGCTTGTGTGTTTAGACAGGCATTTGGCTGCTGGGGATACAGTGTAGGTAACTGGGGAATGCTGGGCTGGATGGGGCTGCTATACAGGCCTGCAACTGCTCTCCTTGTGAACACAGGAGAAAGTAGGTAGGAGCATGGCAGAAGAGAAGGCTGCAGACAACAAGGAAACCCCTTCCCCCTGTTCCCCACTGAACCCATCTCTTCCACTTCCTCTTCTCGTGCACCAAAACCAAACCCTTCCCCTCCTACTTCTCCTCTGTCCTGTCCTCTTCCCTTTCAGTCTCTTCTGATTCGGCTTGTCGCAGGATAGGGAGCTAATTCAGTTCTCCCAGTTTTCCAAACTAGAAGGAAGGCTTGTCCCAAAGCCTACACCTTCAGAAGACTACAGATGGCCAAGGAGGGCATAAAAATCGAGAATTCAAGGGTTCAGGATAAAGGTAGGTGATGGCAATGTGATCTGTTTTTTTAAAAAACCTGCTATGGTTAATTTGGACTCGGTGGGAAAGGAGAATTGGTAACCTACTTTCGGTGAATTCCTCTCTCATATGCTCTGTATACTCCTCCTGCTGGGTAGTTCTACCGTTGACCGCTAGGAGGCAGATGATCTAATTTTCTTTCTGTGCCTGCGTCCACGGAGCTACCCGGCTCTCTCGCCAGTCCGTTCGCAAGCTGGAATTTCTCTAGTTTTGAATATAACTCTATAACAAATAATGGTTAACTCCCCCAACTATGACTCTACTACAACAATACTGAAGAAAACTAGAACGATTAATGTAAGGTATCAGTCCCCCACCCCCTGATCCAAATTCGTGCTGTTTTGGCAGGGAGGAACAGAGGAGTATACAGAGCATATGAGAGAAAGGAATTCACCGAAGCTAGGTTACCAATTCTCCTTTCTCCTCATAGCTCTGTATCCTCCCCCTGCTGGGACGTACCCAAGCACTCCTGAAAACAGTTAAGGGTGGGAGCCAACAGCACTGTGGGACTCCAGTACCGCTTGCAACACCCTTCTGCCGAAAGCAGCCTCTGCCGATTGGTACACATTAATCTTATAGTGCCTTACAAAGGTGTGGATGGAGGACCACGTGGCCGCCCTGCAGATTTCTTCGTATGAGGCTCTAGCTTTAAAAGCATACGAAGTGGCAGCGCTACGCACAGAGTGCGCCCAAATCTGGAGGGGAGGGACTTTTCCTTTAGCCTTAAAAGCTTCAATGATACCCTGCTTTAACCATTTAGATATCAGGGTTTTTGAAGCTTTGCGCCCCTGGTATCCTGGCCTGATGTTCACAAATAGGGCCGTGGACAGTCTGAATCCTTTGGTTCTAGCCAGATAGATTTTAAGAGCTCGTCTGAGGTCCAAGGTATGCCATGCCCTCTCTTTCGAGTGGGTAGGCTTTGGGCAGAAGGAGGATAAAATAACCTCCTGAGACCTGTGGACGATGGAATTAATTTTAGGGAGGAAGGCCTGATCCAGTCGTAAGGTGACTGAGTCCTTTTTGAAAATACAAAAGTTATTCTCCATGGATAAAGCTCCCAGCTCGGAAACCCGCCTGGCTGAAGTAACTGAAACGAGAAAAATAACTTTTAGTGTCAGCAAATATAAAGATATATGCCTTAATGGCTCAAAAGGAGGTTTTGTCAAGGCCTCTAGGACCAAATTCAGATCCCAAGAAGGAACTCTGTGTATCACCTGGGGGCAAATCAGTCTAGCTGCTCTAAGGAATCTCCGCACATTCTTGTGTGTGGATACTATCCTGCCTGATACGGGTCTAAGGACTGAATCGATGGCAGCTGCCTGCCTCGCTAACGTGTTAGCCCGAAGACCCTTTTCTAACCCGAGTTGCAGGAACTCTAGGGCCTGCACTACTCCTGCCTTCGTAGGGTCCCTATCTAATTGAAGTGACCAGGCAGCAAACATTCTCCAGGTGGCTTGGTAACTCCTTCTGGTGGCCGCCTTTCTGGGACGCTGGATAATATCCAGCACAGCTTCCGAGTACCCCTTTTTTCTCAGTGCTGCCCGTTCAAGTTCCACACTGTTAATTTTAATGTCTGTATTTCTGCGCAGCATACTGGGCCCTGGGTGATTAGTGTTGGAATCAATGGCAGTCTGCGGTATTGAGAATGGTTGCGTTCTATGAGCTCGGAGAACCACGGTCTCCTGGGCCACCATGGGGTGATAAGTAAAAGATGAGCTTGGTACCTGATTGCCTTGGTTATGGTCCTCTGGATCAAGGGAATTGGAGGAAAGGCATACAAGAGGCCCCGGGGCCACGGATGGTTTAGTACATCGAAGCCTTCCGCTTCCGGACACCTCCCTTGTGACATGAATCGAGGGACCCGAGTGTTTTCCTTTGTCGCAAACAGGTCCATCAAGGGTAGACCGAACCAGGCTACGATCTGCTGGAACACGGATCTGTCCAGGGTCCACTCATGCGGGTTCAGGGTCTGGCGGCTCAGCCAGTCTGCTCTTGTGTTTTCCAGGCCTTTGATGTGTAAGGTTTTTATTGAAGCTAGGTGTGATTGTGCCCACTTGAAGAGCTTGATTGTCTCCCGGTGTAACTCTCTCGACCTCGATCCCCCCTGGTGATTTATATATGCCTTCGCTGTTATATTGTCCGTGTATATGAGAAAGTGACTTGAAGGAAAAGTCAGTAGTAGTTGGTGTAAGGATAAGCGGACTGCCTTGAGCTCGAGGCAGTTGATTGACTTGCCCGAGTCCATCTTGGTCCACAGTCCTTGGGCTGAGTGAATCCCCAAGTGTCCCCCCACATCCCTGGAGGCTGGCATCGGTTGTCAGCACTGTCCTGGCTGGTTCTGAGAGCGGTACTCCCGCCTGGAAGATTTCTGGGTCTAACCACCAGGACATTGAGTGTTTTAGCTCTGGTGGGACGGGAACCCATGGTTCAAACCGAGAGTGAGCTCTCTCTGCATACCTCTTAGCTGCCTCTGCAAGGGGCGAAGGTTGAACCGGCCCCAGGTTACTTGACCTATGCAAGACACTAGAAGTCCCAGCAGGCTTGCCAGCCTTTTGAGTCTCATTCATGTTCTCTGTTGAAGTAACCTGATCAGATTCAGAATTTTCTTTCTCCGCTCTGGTGGTACAAATGCTCGATCGGAGGAGGTATCTAGGAGTATACCTAGATGCTCCAGCCTGCGGCTCGGGTTGAGATGACTCTTCTCCCTGTTTATAATGAACCCGTTCTTCTCCAGGTATGAGATGGTCTTGTTCAGATGTTTTTCCACTGTCGAGGGGGAGTTGCCCGATCAGTATGTCGTCCAGGTAGGCATAGATACGAGTGCCTTCGCTGCGGAGGTGGGCAATCAGTGGAGCCAAGATCTTTGTAAAGGTTCTGGGAGCGGAGGAGAGACCGAATGGAAGGGCCTTGAACTGCCAGTGCTCTCTGTTGTACGAGAATCGAAGCCATCGCTTGTGTGGATTCCATATAGGGACATGGAGATAAGCCTCCCTGAGATCCAGGGATGCCATCCAGTTGCCCTTCTGAAGGTTTCGGCACACAGACAGGGCTGTTTCCATCTTGAATCTCTTCTTTTTTACCACCTTGTTTAGGCCTTTTAGGTTGAGGACGGCTCTCCATTTTCCCAGCTTCTTTTCCACTAGGAACAAGATGGAATAGACACCCAAGAAATGCTCTTGCTTGGGTACTTTTTCTATCGCTTGAATTTCCAGGAGCCTGTGTATCTCCGATACTAGGGCCAGGTGTTTTTCTGGGTTCTTGGATGTTGGTGAGGCCACGAATCTTTGTCTTGGGGGGCGTTCTACTTCTATATGGTACCCGTCTGTGCAGGATATGACCCAGGCATCGGAGACCGAGTTTTGCCACTCCGCCTTGAACTGTTGTAGCCTGCGCCCCACCCCGTGGGTGGCATAGTCAGGCTTCTTGTCTTGTCTGGGAGGAGCTGGCCCCCCTGGACCTCCGCTTGTCAAATCTGCCCCCTCTGAAGCCTCTCCCTCGAAAGGAGAAATTGGAAGCAAATTCCCCGTGACTTTGAAAATGTCCTCTCCTGTTTGTGCCAAAACCCCTGAACCTAAAGGATTGGCCTCGAAAAAATCCCCTTCGAGGAGCTACCTGCTGCAGGGTCTTAGGTTTGTCCTTCAAATTTGCTTCCTCCAGGACTTTCTCAAGGCATACCCCAAAGAGTTTTGAACCCTTGTAAGGGGCGGAGGTAAGGAGATTCTTGGCTGTTGTGTCTCCTTGCCAAGAGCGGAGCCATACCCTCCGTCTGGCTGCTATCCCATTTGCCATTGCTCTAGCTGACCAAGTGAGCCCATCTGTGGTTGCATCTGCCAGAAAGGCAGTGGCCATACAGATGCGGGAAGATAGCTTTTGTGACCTCCTATCTGATATTTCGGGGTCTTGTGCCTCCTGCATCCACGCCAGTAGGGCCCTTGAAACATAGGATGCAACTATGTTTACTTTTAAGGAGGCCACCGTGGAATCTACAGCTCTTCTTAGTGCTGAGTCTACCCCCTGTCTGTCGGATCTTTAGGGTGACAGTCTCCCTCGATTGGGAAAACTGTCTGACGGGTTAGGGAGGCGGCAGCCGCATCTATCTTTGGACTCCTGAATAAAGACTCCTTTCTCCTAGAGAAGGAGTAGAGGGAATCCTGGGTCCTGTTCATTTTGAAGGCCGTATCAGGGTGTTTCCACTCCTCTAGGACAATTCTTTCAAAAGCCCTGTTGAGGGGCAGGTCCTGATCTCTCCCATGCACTGAGGGCATGTACACCCTAGTCTCCTCCTCCTCCTGTGATTCGGAGGAGTCCTCTTCAGAGGGTTTTTCTTTAAGTTGCAGTGTTTTAATCACGTGAGAGATTAACTCCTCTCTGTAGTGGGCCGGGAATTGTCGCTCCCTATCCTTGGGGGTCTGCGGTAGGCTCTACCTATTCCCCTTCCTCCATCTCGGACACCCCCTGAGAAGAGTCAGAGTCTGAACTGGAAAGGAGCTGCAACTGAGAAGTGCAGGCCTGTTCATTTTCCCCCCGCTTCTCTTCCGCCTCAGAGTCCTGAGGAGAAGTTAGAAACTGTCTCCTTGCTCCCCCTAGTGGGACTTTGGCTCTTTTGTTGGTCCCTGAGGGCTTTCCCGCCCTCAAGAGTTTTTTTTAGAAGGCCCAGGCTCGGGGGAAGCTCTCTTCCTTTTCCCACCTTTTTTCTGTTTAGCCTGGGTGAGGGCCTTTAGGGAAGCCATGATTTCCCCCCATAGAATGGGCTAGGGAAGCCATAGAGGGTACCTGATGTTCCTGTGATCCCTCCTGTGGAGACCGCGACTCCAACCCGCCAGTGGGGGTGGGAGGGGGGGCCGGTTGTATCTCGGCTGAGCTCATCCTCACTTTTCTATTTTGTTATTATAATTTTGTAGTTTTTATAGACTTGGAGGGGCTCTTTAGTCGGCAGGATCCAGCAGCGCTGTCCCTGAACCGACAGAGGCGGGGGGATCACCGCTAGCTGAAAGGTTCCTGCTAACCGGAAAGGAGAAGGCAGCGTCCCCTGCTCCCCGGCGAACTGCAAGGGAGCCGGTGTTTTTTTTTTTTTTTTAAATGATCTAGTTTGTGGCCTGGCCGAGCGATCCCGAGACAGCGTCTGGGATCGCTAACCCCAAGTGCCCCGCCGAGGAAAAATTCACTAATTCTGTCCTACTGTTTGTCCTAGGTTCCTGGAACCGATGCGCGTCCTAACGGCTTCAAGGCAGACGACGGACTGGCGAGAGAGCCGGGTAGCTCTGTGGACGCAGGCGCAGAAAGAAAATTAGATCATCTGCCTCCTAGTGGCCAACGGTAGAACTACCCAGCAGGAGGAGGATACAGAGCTATGAGGAGAAAGTGAGAGTGGACAGGACCCCAGTAAGAGGGCTCTCTATCCTCCAGCGACAGTACTTCATGCAGCAGCAAGGAGTTCCCAGTGTTAACTAATGTAATGTCCTTCCAATGTTAACCCGGGGAACTCCTTGCTGCTGGGGTAAGCCACGCCACTGGCCTAACCGTTGCCACGGCTCCGCCCCTAGGCCCGCTGGCCAGGCTCTACCCCTAGGTCCACCTGGGTAGGTTCAACCCGCCCACTGCCCCACAGCAGCTGCCATTAGGGAAGCAGGATGTTTTTATAGGTCACTTATCCAGTCTTTAATACGCTGTGAGCCACCCTGAGTCTTTGGGAAGAGGACAGGATTATAAATAAAGGGCTTCACTAGCAAGGGAAGTTGTCATGCAGTGGCTCCTCTTACAGTCTCCCTTGTACAGCAGGTGCTGTGTGAAAAGGATTTGCATGAGAAGCAAACTTGTTTCACACGGTATCTCCCACACAAACACACCCAGAGAGGGAACCCATCACGTGGCTCCATGTTAGCATCCCTCACTTGGGGGATGAAGTGTGGATGCACCCTCTGTATTTTGCTAATCTAAGGGTGAAAAAGTTAAGACTATGCAGTATGTTTGTTTCTTTGAGTTTTGCCAAATTTGCTTTCAGATTTATTTTCTCTGTAGAAACAGTCCCATTGCAAGGAGAGCTGGAGCATTCAAACTGTACCCAGTCCAGAAACCTCAGCTTCCTAGTACCTCAGGTTGACAGACTGGTAGGAAGACCAGGAAGGCAGGGCTTAGAGCCTAATTAGTGATGTGAATGTATTATGTTCTGGATTTAGGAGAGCTGAGCCTCCAGATCAAGAATAAGACCTGGGAGCCAGGCCTGGTGCTAAGCCCTAATGAATTACAGGAATGAGAACAAAACAGACTGTAGTCTGTATAATAAGCCACTCTGACTGAAAAGAACTGGTGGAGTCCGCTGCCTAATTTCTGGGAAAACTGTAGTGCTCCCAATAATGATACATGGTTGGAGTGAGCGGCCTAAATGTCCATTTGCTGTGGAGATATGTAAATTTATATGACTAGTTTACATGAGTTGTAACAAAAGTCCCATTAGCAAACAGGTGCGAAGATGTCATACAAAGCTTAAATTGCATCACAAGAGGCACTGTAATAACTTACATTTCTTTTTGGCAGTGTCAGCAGAAGGGTAAAGGTTTAAGCTGGCCAGAGACTAGACTGTCCTTATTCCTAAAGGTGGCATCCAGGTCAGGTTAAGCCATGTTTATAGGAAAATATGAATAAGCCGACAGCTGCATATTGTACCTCTTGTTTACAAATAAAATCTGTCAGTCTCTACTGCCATTAGTCTGATGGAATTAGTTTTTTAGGACATGCTACTACAGTGCAAACTGGAAACATTTCACTCTAGATAGAGCCAATGTGGAATTTTAGTGTCCCTCATGCTTGAATTTAGTGATATTAGGGTTCCTAATAATTACAGTAAAATAAATCAGAAGCAGATTTATATTAACTAGCACTACGCTTATCATTCCAGTAGAAAAGACTGCGAAGTCTTACTACAATACCTTCAAGTACTGCTGTGAAGTAAAAAAATCAAGTACTGTAATGATCAGTTGTTCTGTTAAGACAATATGATACACATTTACTTGTTTCTAACCTGTGTAACCTTTTTATTGCTCTGATGTTTCCTATTAGTTCAGTGGAGTCCTGGGGTTGATATTTTTCTGTCCAGAGCATGTCTTCATTTTCAGAACCTTAGCAATGAAAATAGAAATAATCAGATTTGAACATTTTGCTATGTTGAGATATCAAAAAAAGTACAATCTTAATATTACTTTACAAAAAGTTTCTGAAGGCATATTTGGATCAAGAGAATAAGAGGAGAAAAAGACTAATTCAAACAAATGAAAGAATCAAAGTTCTGACCAATGCTCAAGTCAAGTGCTGCACCTTGCACAAAGCCAGAACAAGTAGGCTGTATACATGCAGAAGTCCATAGAGAAATTGTTTGTGGATGGAATATCCCAACAGCACCACTGGATATGCTGCAGGTCCCCCCCGCCAACACTTCTGTGCATGGCATTAACAGGATGTTCTCATGAGCTTCTGTGCATGGCATTAACAGGATGTTCTCATGAGCTTCTTCAATCAACCTTGAACCACTCTTCTTCCACCATAATGTAGGTTAAAGTAAGTTAATGGGATATTAATCCAGAAGAGCTGATCATGAGAACAAATGCCGAGTCACAATCTCTAGAGTGGTTTAACCCACTTGACTATGGTTTTCTGTTTTCTTTTCAATGCCCCGCTGTGGATCACCTACAGAAATAATTAGTAACTGTGGTCTGCAGCACACGAAGGGCTCAATCCTTCACAATTAACATCAATAGGTGCTTTGCCATTGAGATGTGCATCCTAAGCAGCATGGAAATCTATCAGTAGCTCCATCATGTAATATTGGTAACAAGTACTTATATTCAGGGACCCCATGTTCACTGTATTTCTCCCCCCATTGGCAGTAATGGGAAAATGCAGTGAACACAGGTCCCTGCTTATATAGCACCAGCAATGTACCTGGCACTGTACAATGATTAGAGACAAGTCTTGCTCCAAGGAGCTTATAAATCAAGGTGAGACAAGGGAGAGGGGAACATAGGGAAAGAAAGGGAAATATTCACAAAGTTGAGAAGTCACAGGTGTTCATGCTACACTTAGTTACAGGGGGAGGTGGAGACAGTGGGGCTGATCCCAAGCCCCGCGGAAACCGTGTGCACCACCGCTGCCAGGACATAGTACTGCGCGGAAACCAGGTCCACGGGGCTTGGGATCAGTCCCACTGAATGAAAGGACAGTAAAGGGGAGTATCAGTGACCAGTCTGTGGGGATGAAGAGCTAGGAAAAGTCTATGGAAGAGGTCAGATTTTAGGAGTAGTTTAAAGGTAGGGAGAGAGGGAGCAGAATAAATTTGTTTTGGGAGAGTGTTCTAAAGCATAGGGGGCAGCATGGGAGAAAGGGCAAAGACCGTTTAGGGAGTAGGAGATTCTGGGTCAGGAGGGGGTGGCAGCAGCAGAGTGCGAACAAAGTTCTTGGGTGGGAGGGAATACAGTGTGAAGAAAAATAGGAAGTAACAAGTGCAGAAAAATAGGAAGTAGCAAAACCATGAAAAGCCTTGATGGATATGAAGGGGGAGAGGGAGCCAGTCGAGGGGCTGGATGTGATCAAAGCAGCAGGCCAGGTGGATGACTGTGGCAGCACGATACTGAACAGAAATGAGAGGGTCAAGGTGAGAGCAAAGAAAGTCAGTGAAGGGGAGGTTGCAGTAGTCAAGGCAAGAGACAACAAGAGCAAGGACTAACGTTTTGGCAGTGAGAGAAATAAGTGCTGGCCAGATTTTAGCAATGTTATGCAGAGAGAAGCAATGGCAAAAGACTGAATCGGAGGTGCAAAGGAGAGGGAGGAGTCAAAGATGAATCCCAGGCTGAAATGGAGAGGAAGGTTTATTTATTTAGTTATTTTATCCCACTCCTCCTGAAAACAGCTCGGGGCGGTTTAGGGCGAGAAACGAGGAGTTCAATCTTTGATAATAAGTTGGAGGTAACAGTGAGACATTCAAGCAGAGACATCAGAAAGGCAGTTGGTGATGCAAGAGGGAAGAGAGTAGGGGTAGAGAGAGCGAGTTGAGCATAGTCGGCATACAGGCGATACTGGAAGTGCAGCCTCAAGTTCAGAGTCTTCTAAGATTTTTGTGTTTGAAGATTTCTTTGTAAGTAAAGTTGTATTAAATATAAGATAGCACATCTCCCCAGAAGAGGCTGTACAGTCATCTGTTGAAAATGTAGCTGTAGCCATCCTGCATCCAAGCAGGGGGTTGGACTAGATCACCCTCAAAGTTCCTTCCAACTCTATGACTCTATACTTGTGTCATTGTTGATTAGAGAATTAAAACAACAAAACCAAAGCTATATTTCATTTTCCATGTTATTAGTTTATCCCAAACTAGATTAACTTCATTTTTGAGGCAGGGAATCGACATGATCATCATTATGATTTATCTCGAGATCGGGAGCTAGCAACACAACTACAAGTGTGATAGTTGTAACAATGTGGAGCCTATATACAACGGAAAGAAAAATTCCATTAACTCCTTTAGGTCCTTTCACTTAAGCTTTTTCTAAGAATTGAGTTAAAAAGTGTAAGAAAAAAGTTACCAGAAGCAGATTTTATTTCTGATGATCTAATTTCAGCATCCTCTATTGTTATAACTTCAGATTCCCTGGTTTTATTTGTTTTCACTCTGCATGTTACATTTTCCATGTTTGCTTGTTCTATACAGGATGTTTTGGAAGTTTTGACTTTCAGTTCAGCTTCTGTTTTATTAATTTGTTTCTTTTTCTTTGATTTGTCATCCTCTGTTTGTTTTCTTTTCCTTTTGGCTTCTTTCCGATTATCAGAGATTTTTTTATCTGTTTCAGAATGTGAGGTTTCACATTTGCTTGCTGATCAGCAAAGAACAAAAACACAACATTTTAAAACTTTAAGATTTCATTAATGTGACAGCAGTACGTTCTTTCCACTGTTTATACTGTAAACTAATCCAGAGCTGTATAAAGGGCAGTGCAATTTGTAAATAATTTAGTACCAGAACTAGTCTCTTGTGCTGGTCCAAGACCACATTCACACCTTCAGCTCCAGGCCAGCCCATGCATATTTTGGCTCTGGGAGAGAATCCGGAAGACAAAACATACGTGGGGTTTGGCCAGCGCGGATGCCCACCTGCACGGCTTTACCAGCAATTACCCGGAAAAGTACAGAGCTCCTATGAATGTGGTCCAAGTCCCAATTGTTTCAAAAGGCAGGTGCTAAATGGTTTGAGGCTCATGCTGCTAGGCACTGAAATCCAAAATAAAATTACTGCAGTTTTATTCAAAGTGCACTATGTACTATGTACATTATCAATTTAAACTGCATCGATATTTGTTTGCTTATGTTAATTACATATTACTACTAACCTAATTTATTGCTTTCAGGAAGTACATGTTCAGCTTGCTTTTTCAGAAAGAGGTTAAAAAATTTTCTCACAGGAAACTGTGAGTTAGAAGACTTGATCTCCTCTAATAACTGCTTCCTTAGTACTTTGGAAAAAACTGACCTCCACCCAGAAGACTGTAAACAACAACAACAACAACAAAAGAATCTGAATTAGTTTGTATAACATAGTAACCACTGGAGAACACCTGCAACTATACAATTTTAAAGCATGGTATAAAAGACAGAAAATTGTTTTGACCCAAGTTTGAATATATACAGAAATGATGATGGGACACTATAGTTTAAAACTTAAAACCTCTATCAAGGGGAAGGGGTTTTATATTTTTTATCATCTGTAAGCTGCCCTGAACCATTGGGAAGAGTGGCAAATAATTCAAATAAAATAAATAAATAAATAAATAAAAATGAAGAAGGGGCTATAAAAATACTAACCACAACTATAGAATTGTTGCTATATGGTTTTGAATCTAAAACTGAAAATTCACCAAGTGAAAGAGTGAGTTTTGTGACATCAGTTACTTCAGCATTCACATCTCTTAGCCTAATTAAGAGAGAACACGATGGGGACTCCAACCTCCACATCAGACAACCTATGCAAGAATGAAAACTTGGTTAATAAAGAAATATTTTATCTTCATTTCCTCACAGAGAGAGCAAAAAGGTCAGTGACCACTTTGCTCCCTCATTTACTCCAGGTCAGGAAAGTAGAAGCATCTGGGCTGCTTTACATTTCCCCCTCAAGAGACAACAACTTCCATGTCCCACCCAACCCAGGCACAGTATCTTATACCATCTTATCCCTCAGGATTCTCCTTCTCCCACTGTAACTCAGTTAAGCACATGTACTTAAAACTTTTCAGCTTCATGAACATACTCAACTCTCCTTATGTACCTTTGACCTAGTCTCCCCACCCTTGTACATTCTAGACTGTAAGACCCTTGGGGCAGCAACCTGTCTCTAGCCATGCCCGTACAGTGCCAGGCACATTACTGGCACTATATAAGTAAGCTAATAAATGTATCTATTTATTTTTATTTTATAAAAAATCTTGATACCCCGCCCCTCCTGACACAGCAGCTTGGGGCGGCTTACAAACAAACAAACAAACATTAAAACATATAAAACTTATGACGACAAGGAGGATTAAAAAAAATCCCTTCCCCCCCCAACCCAATTCCCACCACCCTTCACCCATCTACCCCGCCAAACACCTGGCGTAACAGCTAGGTCTTACAGCTAGGTCAAAAAGAGGGGAGATCTGGGGCCAATCAGGCCTCCACTGGAAGGGAGTTCCACAGCCGCGGTGCGGCCACCAAGAACACCCTCTCCATTGTGTCCCCTTGGAAAACACAGGGGACCTCGAGGAGGGCACCCCTGGATGACCACAAGAGCTGATCTAGGATCTGAGGCGGTCCCGCAGATAGGTAGGGCCTAGAACGTTTAAGGCTTTATAGGCAAGAACCAACATCTTGAATTGGGCCCGGAAGACTACAGGCAGCCAGTGCATAGATCGGACAGCCAGTGTAACATGCTCCCAGCAGCCCAGTTCCACCAAGAGGCGGGCCGCCGCATTCTGCACCAGCTGCAGTTTCTGAACGGTCACCATGGGTACTCCCACGTAGAGTGGATTACAATAGTCCAGCCTAGAGGTGATGAAAGCATGGAGGACAGTGGCCAGGTCAGTCGGAAACATACAATGAAAGCCAACGCACCAGATGTAATTGGCGAAAAGTACTCCTTGCCACACACAGTCTCCACCTGAACATCCAAGCAGAGTTGCGAATAAAGGAGTATCCCCAGACTCTGCATCTGGGAGACCAGTGGAAGACAGACCCTCATCAATAGTGGGGGCCATCATCTCCACCGCCTTACCCACCAGCATCACCTCTATCTTGTCAGAATTCAGCCTCAGTCGGTTAACCCTCATCCAGACCCCCACGGCTATCAGACACCGAGTACGCACGGAGACTGCCAGGCCTGGATCTGATGAAAAAGAGAGGTAAAGCTGGATGTCATCCGCATACTGATGACACCGCACACCAAACCCCCTGACAACCTCGCCAAGTGGCTGCATGTACATGTTGAACAAGAGAGGGGACAAGACCGAACCCTGCAAGACTCCACACGAGAGGCCTCAGTATGATGAAAAATGATCCCCAAGCACCACTCACTGAGTTCTTCCAGCCAGGAAGGAGCGGAACCATTCAAGAACTGTCCAGCCCATGCCTGCACAGTCCCGCAGGCATGTCACCAACATCTCATGGTCAACGGTATCAAATGCAGCTGACAGAATAAGCAGGGTTGATCGACTAACGCCCCAAGCGCAGTCTCGGTGCCATAACCCGGATGAGATCCACACTGCGAGGGATCAAGAAAACCGATATGATACAGATGCTCATGTAGCTGCCGAGTCATTACCCATTCAATAACCTTCCCTAAAAAGGGAAGGTTAGAGACAAGCTGATAGCTGGCAAGAGAGTCAACATCAAGCGATGGTTTCTTGACCAGAGGCCGCACCACCGCCTCTTTGAGACAGCCCGGCACTCTGCCCTCCCGAAGGGAGGCATTGACCACCCCGGCCAGCAACGGCCCCAATGTCTCTCATCAGGTCTTAACCAGCCAGGATGGGCATGGATCTAATTCACAAAAAGTGGCCCTGACCGCCCCAAGAACATCCTCTGCATCAGTGGGTGTCACCGACTGAAATTGATCCCACAAACTCGGACAAGGCGGGGCTTCCGTAACATCTGGTTTCCCTAATGTAGTAAGTGCAGCGTTGAAGTTGTGGTGAATCAGAGTGATTTTTTGATTTTTTTTAATATAGTTTTCTTTATTTATATTCATTCCAAAATATCACAAATATTTCTTTCATTTTCGGGCTTAACAACCGTCGCCCTTATTACATATAACATATTTCTGTATTTTGTGTAGTTTTATTATCTTCCCTCCCCACTTTATTTCCTTCAATGTATTGGCCCTGAGCACCATCGCTCTGTAATAAGTAATCAACTCGGGGCAACCTATTCCTCCTTTTAACTGATGTTTATATAATTTTTTATTTATTCGGGGTTTCTTTCCTTGCCAGACAAATTTCAAAACACTTTTTTCCATTGTCTTAAAGTAAGACCTTGGTATTTCGATTGGGAGCGCTATCAAATTGTACAATATCTTAGGTAAGATCATCATTTTTAGTAGGTTAATTTTCCCCATCCATGAAGTTGCCAGTGCATACCATGTTTCCATTTCTGCTTGTATTTTTCCCATGTTTTCTGCAAAGTTTGTCACATATAATTTTTTCAGATCTCTAGTAATCCATATCCCTAAATATTTGAATTTATCTTTTTCTATTTTAAACTGTAAGTTTCTTTCTAGTTCTTTTACCATCTTTTTGTCCTCTACATAAATCATGGCTGAGGATTTACTATAATTTATTGTATATCCCGATATTTGACTAAATTCATCTATCAATTTTACTAAGTGGTGTATTGATGTGCTTGGATCTGTGATATACACTAACATATCATCGGCGTATAACGCCAGCTTATGTTCCTGTTTGCCTATTCTCACCCCTTTAATTTGTTGCTCGCTCCTTATAGCAATGGCCAATATTTCCAGTACTAAATTAAATAACAATGGAGACAAGGGACATCCCTGTCGCGTACCCCTTTCTAATACGAACTGTTCAGTCAGTTCGCCATTAATTAGCAGTTGCGACACTGGTTTTTTATATATGGCTTGTACCCATTGCAAAAAATTACCAGCGAATTTCATTTTTTTCAATGTTTCAAAGAGACATTTTATTTCAATTTGATCAAATGCTTTTTGCGCATCCATAGACAGAATCATTGTTGGCATGCGTTGTACTTGGACAAAGTGGCATATGTCTATGGTTTTACGAATGTTGTTTGCCCCCATTCTATTAGGTATAAATCCTACCTGATCTGGGTGGACTAGTTGGGCAATAATATCCGCCAGTCTGTTCGCTATTGCTTTTGTAAAAATTTTGTAGTCTGAATTCAATAATGATATAGGCCTATAGTTTGAGCAGTCTTCTTTATCTTTTCCCTGTTTTGGGCATATTGTTATAATAGCTGCATTGAATGATGGTGGCATTTCCTTCTGCTGTGCAATCTGATTAAATGTGTCTGTTAATGGCTTAGCTATTTCATTTATGAAAATTTTGTAGTATTCATAGGGTAGCCCGTCCGGCCCCGGTGCTTTATTGGTAGGTAGTTGTTTAATCACTTTTTAAATTTCCTTTTCTGTAAATTTAGCACTCAGGTAGTTATTTTGTTCCTTGTTTACTTGGGGGATTTTATATTTTTCCAAAAACTCTGTGATTTTAGTCCTAGCAGGTGATCTAGTTTTGTACACCCTATCGTAATGCTGTAAGAAAGCTTTTTGAATTTCTCTTCTATCATTTTGTCTATTGCCTTGTGTATCTTTTATCCCTTTAATTACATATCTTTCTCTCTTTTTTCGTACCATATTGGCTAGTACTTTATCCGCTTTGTTGTTTTTCTCATAGAAGTAGCACCTTATCTTTCTCATGGCTTGGGCGGTATTTTCTATCTCCATAGTGTTAATCTCATTTCTAATCCTGTGAATTTCCTCATTTGTTTCTGCTGATGGGTGTAACTTTTGTGTATTTTCTACTTTCAATAACTTTTGATAAAGTTCCCTTTTACGCTCTGCCTTATGTTTATGTTCATATGCACTCTGTGAAATGAAAACACCCCTCATTACCGCTTTCGAGGCATCCCAGATTGTATGTGTTGATACATCACTTGTATTATTTGTTTTGAAATATTCCTTTAGCTCATTTCTGGCTCTTTCTTTTACTGTGTCAAGTTTCAGTATTTTTCTATCCAGCGTCCAATTTGTTCTTGTCTTTTTTATGTGGTCTTTCTCTGGGCCTCTTATTACTAACATTACTGCATAGTGATCTGATATTACTGCCGGTATTATACTACACTCTGCACAGCGAGCCTTCAGTTCTTTGGTTACGAAAATATAGTCTATCCTTGAGAATGTTTTATTTGGTGGAGAGTAAAAAGTATACTCCCTCTCTATCGGATGCTTAACTCTCCATATATCTATCCATCTCCTTTCTTGTGCCTGCTCTGCCAATTTTGTGTTTAGTTGCCTTTTTCGTGGCATGTCAGATCTGTCTTCCCTCTGCATTGTGCTATTAAAATCTCCAAGTATCAAAAGTGTGCCTTCACTATTGTCTTCTATTATTTTAAAATACTTTATCACAAATTGGTTATTTTGTTCTGTTGGGGCATATATATTAACTAGGGAGACTTTCTCCCCATTTAATATACCTTTTACCATTATAAATCTGCCCTCCTTATCTGTTAAGACAGATTCTTTTACGAAGTTGCAATTAGCTGCTAGACCAATGAGCACTCCTGCTTTCTTTTTAGCTGCACAGGAGGCATAAATTTGTGGATGGTTTTTAGATTTCATTCTGTACACATCCTTTTGTAAGAGATGCGTCTCCTGTAGACAGAAGACACTGATGTTGTTACTTCTCATTAGTTGATGAGTTCTCCTGCGTTTGATTGGGCTATTTAGTCCTCTAACATTTAATGTGAGTGTCCTTATGTTATGCATCTTTCTATCTTTTTGTTGTTATTCCTTTCTTTTTCATACCTCAGGTCTTGTTGTTTTTGTTTATCTTTATTATCATGCCATATATCTTTTTTCTGTAGTTTCCTTATCTTAAATTGTCCTATTTCTCCTTTATAGTACCTCCTTTCATTCTTTCTCCTTATCTTTTTTTTACCCCTTCTCTCTATATCTCTCCTTACCTCCATTTTTTACCCTTCTCTAGTTTTTAGGGTGGACTGATTCAGCCTCTCTTGGGAATGAGCTCCTCCGCCTTCCTACTTTTTTCTACCCATATGTTCTTTTGAGCACCTTATTTTCTTAACTGCTTAATAACTAACATTTTTGGTTTCTTTCCCCTTCTCTGTTTCTTTCAGACACACACTCAAACCTTATAACATATTTTTTTACAACCAACTTAATCCTTATATTAATCATCATATATTGTAAGAAACTTTTAACTTAAGTTACTGTTATTATAATAAAAACATTCTTCTGGCTTACAGGCTTACATTTATTCCAAAAACATTTTTCTAACTAGTCTGCTTTGCGGTATTCTGCCTTGCCCTTCTCGGGGCGCATGTGGGCAGCATTTAACCCCTATGTTAACTCTTTTATACGTTGTTAAACTTATATTTTGGCTTCATAAAGTTAACATAAAAACTTTTCCTATGTCATGCACTTTCTTTTATTTTGCCTTGCCCTTCTCGGGGCGCATGTGGGCAGCATTTAACCCCTGTGTTAACTCTTTTTATACACTGTTAAACTTACATTTTGGCTTCATATCGTTAACATAAAAACTTTTCCTATGTTATGCATTTTTTTTTATTTTGCCTTGCCCTTCTCGGAGCGTATGTAGGCAGCATTTGACCCCTGTGTTAGCCCTTTTACAGATTGTCTGCTTCACATATCTTTCCCTTTTTGGGGCTTTTGTAAGCAGCCTTTGGTCTCTACTCTTTCACATACCTTTATACATTTACTACTTAAGACCTCTATATTGTTCTCTTTTTCCTGCTTGTATGTTATTGTTCTTCCCTTTGTAGTGCTCCACTTCTATTTCTTCTCTTATTTGGCGATCTTTGTTTTTGGTAATTCACCTCGTGCTGCAGAAATATCTCCAAATCTGCTGGATCTTGGAAGAATTTTCTTTTACCTTGAAACAGAATGTTGAAGCGTGCTGGGAACAAGATCTGTGGCTTGAGACCTTCAGCTATTAATGGACCCATATATTTGTACCAGCTTCTCCTTTTATTCATTGTCTCAACTGAGAGGTCTTGGTATATTTTGATTTTGTTCCCTTGTAAGTCCATATCTTGTTTTTTTCTGGCTAGCTTCAGAATCTCCTCTTTTTCTGTGTATTTTTCTAACTTCACAATAATTGCTCTTGGAGGTTGGTTGTCTCGTGGTCTTGGACGCAGTGATCTGTGTGCTCTTTCTATTTGAACATCATGTATATGATTTTCTGCAGGGAATATTTGCTTCAGTGCTTGTTTAATGAAGGCACACGTGTTGTTGTTTTCCATGCCTTCAGGCACTCCTACAAACCTCAGGTTACTCCTTCTGCTTCTATTCTCGAGGTCTTCGCATTTTCCCTCTAGATACTGCACTCTAGCAAACAGAGATTTTCTTTGTGAGTCTGCCTCCAGTTCTCTTTCCTCAATATCTGTTATTCTTTCTTCAGCTGTGTCCACTCTTTTATTCACTGCTTCCACTTTTTTATTAACCGCTTCTAATGTTGAGTGGACTTTTGCAAATTCTGAGGTGACTCTTTCTAGTAAAGTCTCTCTGTCTTTTTTTGCAGCCCTTAAGTCTGTTTTTAAGTCTGCATAAACTGCTGTGCAGTGATTACAGGCCCCTTCTTCATTACCTTGTGGTATTTCTTCATTCATCTCTGCCACCATCACAGCTCCGGTAGCCATTTTGTCTGCCAGGCTGTCTTCTGTTTGTTTAGGCCTCTGATTTGTAACAGTTGTGCAGTATTTGTTTAAGGTATTTTTTCCCTTATTTTCTTTCTTTTTCCTTTGAGGGTACCTTTTTTCTTGCCTCATCTATGTTTTTTTGTGCTGTCCCGCAGCTCTGTCTTTTATTGAAGGTGCTTTTAGTTGCTTTCACGGCAGGAGCTCTTTCCCCGTGCTGCTACTCCCTGCACATGCTCAGTCCATCCCTGAATCAGAGTGATTTTATCCACAAAATAATCCACAAACATGTCACAGCGAGAACTAGATGATTCCACTCCCAGGTGGAGGGAGGCCGGACTAACCAGCCCCCATACCACTCGGAAAAGCTCAGCTGGACGGGATTTTGTGGATGCCAAGAAGGCAGCAAAACTCTTTTTGCTGCCTGCATAGCCATGGCATAGGCTCGTAAACTAGCTCTATGACGCAATCTGTCGGCTTCAGCACGCGAATGACACCACCATCGCTCTAACCGCCTCCTTCTCGCTTAAGCACCTGCAGATCCTCAGAAAACCAAGGAGCCACATGGTGCTGACGCCTGGGAAGCAGACGCCTAGGAGCCATCTGATTGACGGCCCCCATCAAGAGAGTATTCCATAACATGAGCTCATCAATGAGACGGTTGTCGAGATCAGAGGGTCTCTCACCCAGAGCATTCCGGAACTGCTCTGGTTCCATCAGTCTCCGGAGGCGAACCATTCGAATTGGTTCTGCACCCTTCCAGGGGCCAACATGCGCCAGGAGAGAGGTCTGCAGGAGGTAATAATCCATCCATGTCAAGGGCACAGCTGATATCGCCCCCATTAACGGAACCCCCGCCGCAAGTCCAGTGCAAAAAAGGGAACTGGGGCTCTTACCTGTGAGTCCCTGTTCTGCTCGGGCTAGGCCAGTCCAGCTCTTGGGTGACACTGCGCTTGACCAGCAAGAGGCAGGAATCAAAGAAACTGATTGGGCATGCGCGGGGTCACCCTCTTGCGCAACTCAGTTGTAGTACAGCCAACGATCTGCAATGCACTCGAAACATAGTTAATGCACACACAGAATCCGCTGCACTGTACGTAGACCCTTCCCACTGTCGGAAGGGCCGCTGGACTGGCCTAGCCCGAGCAGAACAGGGACTCACAGGTAAGAGCCCCAGTTCCCTTTTCTGCTCTGGGCTGCGGCCAGTCCAGCTCTTGGGATGTACCCAAGCGGTACCGTGAAATAGGGAGGGAGACAGCGGCACTATGGCAGAACAGCCTGCAGGACCCGCCTGCTGAAGGAGTTGTCTGCCGACTGGAACGAGTTCAATTTGTATTTGTGCAGGGAGGCCCAAGTGGCAGCCCCGCACACCTCCTCGTAAGGAGCTCTGGCTGCAAAGGCAGCCGATGTGGCAGCTCCCCAGGTGGAGTGTGGCCAGATAATATGGGGAGGGATCTTCCCTTTTGCCTTATAGGCCTCTGAGATGCAGGCCACCACCCACCTGGATATGACAGCCTTTGAGGCCTTGGATCCCTTCGACCCGGGGCATATGTTGATGAATAGGGCGAAGAGGATCGGAATGTGGCCGTGCGCTTTAAGTAAATGCGCAGAGCTTGCCTGAAATCAAGGGAATGCCATTCCTTTTCTCTGGGATGGGTGGGCTGCGGGCAGGAGGGGAGGCAAATCTCCTGGCTTCTGTGGAAAAGGGAGTTGACCTTTGGTAGGAAACCCTGGTCCAATCGGAGCACCACCGAGTCTCTATTGAACTGGCAGAACCCACTCTCTATGGAGAGTGCCCCCAGTTCTGACATCCGTCACACGGATGTAATAGCAACAAGGAAGGCAACCTTAATGGACAAGAAGAATAGTGAAACCCTCTTGAGGGGTTCAAAGGGTGGGGCGTGGAGCGTCCCGAGGACTAGGTTGAGGCTCCAGGATGGGAACCTGTGTACAACTGGAGGGGAAATGGCCCTGGCTCCCCTTATGAACCTGTGAATCAAGGGGTGACCTGCTACCTTGAACCCCTTGGCTGGGAGGAACATGGAATCGAGGGCGGAGACTTGCCTGGCGAGGGTATTGGGCTTAAGGCCGCAGTTTAGACCCTCTTGCAGAAACTTCAGGATTTGGGGGATTCGAGCCCTCTCTGGGTCGAGTGTCTTCTTATGACACCATCCCTTGAAGGCCTTCCACGTGGATTAATAGATCCGGTGCGTGGAGGACCTTCTGGAGGCTAGGAGAGTGTTCATTAGTGCCTCCGAGAAACCCTGTTCCCTTAGCACTGCGCGTTCAATGTCCATGCAGCTAGCTTCAGGTGGGCCAAACCCTCGAAGTGGAAGGGGCCCTGTGTCAAGAGATTCAGAGTTTGTGGAAGGAACAGGGGGCTGATACTGCGAGCTCCACTATGTCGGAGAACCACGGCCTTCTTGGCCAGAATGGGGTCACTAAGATGAGGACTGCTCTCTCCATCCTGGCTTTCGCCAGGGTCCGCCCTATCAGGGGAAAGGCATATAGGAGCGTTCTGGGCCGGGGGAGTTGAGGGCGTCTACCCCCTGCGCACCCTGGGACCTTGTCCGGGAGTAAAACAGTGGGGCCTTCGCGTTCTTTGGTGATGCAAACAGGTCCCATTGAGGGGACCCTAGCCGTGAACATATCCGGTTGAAAGCTTGTGGGCATAGGGACCACTCCCCAGGATCCAGGCGTTGTCTGCTGAGCCAATCCGCCTCTGGGTTGTCCTCTCCTGTGATGTGTAGAGCCTTGAGCGATAGTAGATGGTGTTCTGCCCAGGCGAGGAGAGTACAAGCCTCCACGGGCAGCGTCCTGCTTCTCGATCCGCCTTGGTTGTTCACGTACGCCTTTGCTGTCGTGTTGTCCGTGAACACTAGGACGTGGGAGTTCTGTGCATGTGGGAAACTTAGCAGGGCGAGTCTGATGGTCCTGAGCTCGAGAAGGTTGATGCTGCTGGCTGCTTCCCTCGTTGACCATGTCCCCTGGCCGTCAGGGCTTGGGAGTGGGCTCCCCATCCGGTCAGGCTTGCATCCGTTGTGACCGTGATCCTCTCGGGCTCGAAGAGGGGTGATCCCGGTTGGAACGGCTTGTCTGTGAGCCACCAGCGCATGCTCGCTGCTAAAGGTGCGCGGTACCCTTTCAAGGGATTGCTGCCTGCGATGAGGTGGGTCTGCCATGGCCTGAGGAGGCGGAGTGGGCGAAGGTCGGAGTGAGCCCATGTAACGTGCTGGATGCAGGAAACGAGCAGACCGAGGAGAGCTGCCAGGGTTTTTAGTCGGAGACTTGTGTTGTTGTTGAGAGAGAGAGTACTCCCTTTCTGATCTTCTCCTGCCGTTGGCAGGTGATGAAGACCCTGTCTCTTCCTGTGTCAAGGACGACACCTAGGTGTTCTATTCGTCGTGATGGGATCAGGTGGCTCTTCTGGTCGTTGATCAGAAAACCGTGTTCGGTCAGGTATCCAATTGTCATCTGGACATCNAAGGGAACTGGGGCTCTTACCTGTGAGTCCCTGTTCTGCTCGGGCTAGGCCAGTCCAGCTCTTGGGTGACACTGCGCTTGACCAGCAAGAGGCAGGAATCAAAGAAACTGATTGGGCATGCGCGGGGTCACCCTCTTGCGCAACTCAGTTGTAGTACAGCCAACGATCTGCAATGCACTCGAAACATAGTTAATGCACACACAGAATCCGCTGCACTGTACGTAGACCCTTCCCACTGTCGGAAGGGCCGCTGGACTGGCCTAGCCCGAGCAGAACAGGGACTCACAGGTAAGAGCCCCAGTTCCCTTTTCTGCTCTGGGCTGCGGCCAGTCCAGCTCTTGGGATGTACCCAAGCGGTACCGTGAAATAGGGAGGGAGACAGCGGCACTATGGCAGAACAGCCTGCAGGACCCGCCTGCTGAAGGAGTTGTCTGCCGACTGGAACGAGTTCAATTTGTATTTGTGCAGGGAGGCCCAAGTGGCAGCCCCGCACACCTCCTCGTAAGGAGCTCTGGCTGCAAAGGCAGCCGATGTGGCAGCTCCCCAGGTGGAGTGTGGCCAGATAATATGGGGAGGGATCTTCCCTTTTGCCTTATAGGCCTCTGAGATGCAGGCCACCACCCACCTGGATATGACAGCCTTTGAGGCCTTGGATCCCTTCGACCCGGGGCATATGTTGATGAATAGGGCGAAGAGGATCGGAATGTGGCCGTGCGCTTTAAGTAAATGCGCAGAGCTTGCCTGAAATCAAGGGAATGCCATTCCTTTTCTCTGGGATGGGTGGGCTGCGGGCAGGAGGGGAGGCAAATCTCCTGGCTTCTGTGGAAAAGGGAGTTGACCTTTGGTAGGAAACCCTGGTCCAATCGGAGCACCACCGAGTCTCTATTGAACTGGCAGAACCCACTCTCTATGGAGAGTGCCCCCAGTTCTGACATCCGTCACACGGATGTAATAGCAACAAGGAAGGCAACCTTAATGGACAAGAAGAATAGTGAAACCCTCTTGAGGGGTTCAAAGGGTGGGGCGTGGAGCGTCCCGAGGACTAGGTTGAGGCTCCAGGATGGGAACCTGTGTACAACTGGAGGGGAAATGGCCCTGGCTCCCCTTATGAACCTGCAAATCAAGGGGTGACCTGCTACCTTGAACCCCTTGGCTGAGAGGAACATGGAATCGAGGGCGGAGACTTGCCTGGCGAGGGTATTGGGCTTAAGGCCGCAGTTTAGACCCTCTTGCAGAAACTTCAGGATTTGGGGGATTCGAGCCCTCTCTGGGTCGAGTGTCTTCTTATGACACCATCCCTTGAAGGCCTTCCACGTGGATTAATAGATCCGGTGCGTGGAGGACCTTCTGGAGGCTAGGAGAGTGTTCATTAGTGCCTCCGAGAAACCCTGTTCCCTTAGCACTGCGCGTTCAATGTCCATGCAGCTAGCTTCAGGTGGGCCAAACCCTCGAAGCAGAAGGGGCCCTGTGTCAAGAGATTCAGAGTTTGTGGAAGGAACAGGGGGCTGATACTGCGAGCTCCACTATGTCGGAGAACCACGGCCTTCTTGGCCAGAATGGGGTCACTAAGATGAGGACTGCTCTCTCCATCCTGGCTTTCGCCAGGGTCCGCCCTATCAGGGGAAAGGCATATAGGAGCGTTCTGGGCCGGGGGAGTTGAGGGCGTCTACCCCCTGCGCACCCTGGGACCTTGTCCGGGAGTAAAACAGTGGGGCCTTCGCGTTCTTTGGTGATGCAAACAGGTCCCATTGAGGGGACCCTAGCCGTGAACATATCCGGTTGAAAGCTTGTGGGCATAGGGACCACTCCCCAGGATCCAGGCGTTGTCTGCTGAGCCAATCCGCCTCTGGGTTGTCCTCTCCTGTGATGTGTAGAGCCTTGAGCGATAGTAGATGGTGTTCTGCCCAGGCGAGGAGAGTACAAGCCTCCACGGGCAGCGTCCTGCTTCTCGATCCGCCTTGGTTGTTCACGTACGCCTTTGCTGTCGTGTTGTCCGTGAACACTAGGACGTGGGAGTTCTGTGCATGTGGGAAACTTAGCAGGGCGAGTCTGATGGTCCTGAGCTCGAGAAGGTTGATGCTGCTGGCTGCTTCCCTCGTTGACCATGTCCCCTGGCCGTCAGGGCTTGGGAGTGGGCTCCCCATCCGGTCAGGCTTGCATCCGTTGTGACCGTGATCCTCTCGGGCTCGAAGAGGGGTGATCCCGGTTGGAACGGCTTGTCTGTGAGCCACCAGCGCATGCTCGCTGCTAAAGGTGCGCGGTACCCTTTCAAGGGATTGCTGCCTGCGATGAGGTGGGTCTGCCATGGCCTGAGGAGGCGGAGTGGGCGAAGGTCGGAGTGAGCCCATGTAACGTGCTGGATGCAGGAAACGAGCAGACCGAGGAGAGCTGCCAGGGTTTTTAGTCGGAGACTTGTGTTGTTGTTGAGAGAGAGAGTACTCCCTTTCTGATCTTCTCCTGCCGTTGGCAGGTGATGAAGACCCTGTCTCTTCCTGTGTCAAGGACGACACCTAGGTGTTCTATTCGTCGTGATGGGATCAGGTGGCTCTTCTGGTCGTTGATCAGAAAACCGTGTTCGGTCAGGTATCCAATTGTCATCTGGACATCCCTCACTGCTTTCTCCCTGGAGGAGGAGCGGATTAGAATGTCGTCCAGGTATGGGTGCACGTGGTCTCCTTGTAATCGGAGGTTCACTATCAGCGGCACCAGGACTTTGGTGAAGGTGCGTGGAGCTGAGGCCAGGCCAAACGGTAGGGCCGTGTACTGCCAGTGCTCCCCGTTGTAAGCGAATCTGAGCCACCTCCGGTGGTTGGTGATGATTGGAACGCGAAGGTAGGCTTCCCTTAGGTTGAGGGAGGCCATCCAGTCGCCCTTCGAGATTGCTTGGCAAGTTGTCTTGAGGGTCTCCATACGGAACCTCCTCTTTTTTACGCGCCTGTTTAGGCGTTTGAGGTGCAGCACCGCTCTCCATTTGCCTGACTTTTTTGGTACGAGGAATAGTATGGAGTAGAGCCCTTGACCCTGCTGATCCGGTGGCACTGGTTCTATGGCCCCGATGGTGTGCAACCGGTGAATCTCTTGGAGCATGGGCTGGTGTTTCTGTGGTCTGGCCGAAACGGGGGAGGGGAGGAACTTGTTTGGAGGTGGGGAGCAAAGCTCTATTGAGTATCCCTGAGCTATGCACTCGGAGACTGAAGCTTCCCAGACTGGAGAGAAATCCAGTAGTCTACCTCCGATGCGTGTGGGATGGTCATTCTTGTTTTCTCTGGTTGGGGCCCCCTTGTTGCCTGTTGCGAGGGGGTGGTTGGTACCTCTTCCTCCCTTGCCAGGCGGGCTTACTCTTGGGCTGCTGTCTGTGGAAGGCGCCTTTTGAATTCCCTCTTCTGAGACCCGCCGAGTCTCCTGTGAAGCGTGCTTGACGAAAGGCAGGCTTCTTGTTGCCCACCTGCTGGAGTCGTGCGCTTCTCTTTGCTGGTATGGTCCTCCAAAATCTTCTCTAGGTACGCGCCGAAGAGCTTTTGGCCGGTGTAGGGGCTGTCTACCAGGAGATTCTTTGCTGTGTGGTCCCCGCCCCATGAGTGAAGCCAGAGACGTCTGCGGGCAGCTACTCCTGAAGCTGCTGCTCTGGCTGAGGCTTTTAGTGCGTCCGTGGATGCATCAGCAATGTAAGCTATCCCCAACATAATGCGCGATGTGAGGGCTGTTGCCCTTTTCTCAGAGATGTTCTCATTCTGGACCTCTTGGAACAAGAGATGAGGGCTCGTGCGACATACATGGTAGCCGTGTTCATTCTGAGGGCCGCTGTTGACGCTTTGAATCCCCTGCGGAGAGCACCTTCAATGGCCTTATCGGTGGGGTCCTTGGGGTAAAGGTCTCCTTCCGTCGGGAAGAGGGTTTGCCGAGCTAAGGAGGCTGCTTCTGGGTTGGTGCAGGAGGCCTCCCCTACGTTCTGCTGCTGCTGCTTGGGGAGCCTGTATGAGCGGGTAGGTTGCTTCCACTCATTGAGGACTAGCTTCTCGAAAGCTTTGTCAAGAGGCAGGCCCTTATCTGGTTTGTGAACCGTGGGGATATGGGTCCTGGAGTCTTGTTCGTCATCTGACTCTGAAGCGTGGTCCTTTGTGGCCCTTTCCTTCAGCTGGAGCGTGCGCGTGACATGCTTCCTCAGCTCATCCCAGTACTGTAGAGGGTCGTGACTTTGGACCTGGGACCCTTCACCCTCCGAGTCCCCCAGTTCTCCCTCCTCCTCTGAGTGGGAGATATTGCTGTCCCGCTCCTGCAAATCCCTGGGGCTGGGGATGGGTTCTTGGGATGAGGAGGCGGAGGAGGCCTCTCCCTCTGACTCACACCCCAGTGCCATGAGCCTTGTGACCCTAGTCGCAGCTGCCCTCTTGCCCTTGGGCTGAGCGCGCTTGGCTGGGGGTGAACCCTCAGTTCCCCGGGAGCGTTTGCCTCCCTCCGAGGGGGGTGGTGTGTGTTTTCCAGCCTGTCAAGGCGAGCCATGATGCTGGAAAGGGCTTCGGCAATTGTGCTCATGGCCTGGTTGTCGAGGGGGAGGGGGGTTTTTTGTTTGGGGCTGTCTTAGGGGGGAGGCCTTCCCTAGTCAGGGTGGGAGGTGGCAAATCCCCTGAATTTCCACGCGGGTCCTTCGCCCCTTGCTCTCCCTCTGGGGCTGCTTTTTTCTTTCCCCCCCCCCATCCCTGTACCTGAGACCCCGCAGGGTCGAAGGACGGTCCGGGCGGCGATGCAGGGACTGCTGCTGTGAGGAGTCCTGAGCCGCTCTGGAGCGAGGGAGGCAGCCAGTGCAGTCCCAGCTGGGTTGGTGGGACAGATCCAGGATGCCGCGTGTGAGCTGGGCCCCCTGGAGGAAGCTGTAGGGGCGGCTGCGGCAGCTGGCCTAGCGGCGGCGGATTCAGGCCAATGGAGCAGGGCGGCTCGCCGATGTGGCCATATACTGCGGCGGCGGGGCTGCCTTTTGTGGGCCCTGGATGGTGGCTAGGTTGGCGGCGGCGTGGGCTCGAGCCGTGTGGCCAAGATGGCGGCCGGGCGTCCCGCTTCGCGGAGGGAGGGTCCGCTCCTCCGCGGAGCCTCTGGAGTGAAGCCCGAACGCCGCTGGTGCCTTGGATCCTGGGACGAATCGCAGGATCCACGGCTGGAAAGGGGAAGGGAGAGAGCCCACGCGGACCGGTGGGTCTGGGCAGAGCGCAGGATCCTGCCACGAGTTCGGCCGCTCCAGTGCCTCTCTCCCGGGGGCTGGAATCCTTTGCCCCATTTCTCCCTTCCTCTGAGGTTTTGTTTTCTTTTTCTTCTTTTTTCTAGAAGCTCTGCTCTCCTGAGCACAGTGAAACTGCTCCTGCCAGCATGGAGGCAGGAAGGAAACTGAGTTGCGCAAGGGGATGACCCCGCGCATGCACAGTCAGTTTCTTTGATTCCTGCCTCCTGTTGGTCAAGCGCAGTGTCACCCAAGAGCTGGACTGGCCGCAGCCCAGAGCAGAACATACGTTCCAAGGTACGTTCCCCCCTGATGTGTCGGGCCGATGACCATCTGGGACAGGCCCATGGTTGCCATGAACTCAAGCTCCACTCCCCCAAAGTCAGCATCAACAAGGATACTGAAGTCCCCCAAGACTAATGTCTTCGGGGACCGCAACACCACCTCCGAGACGGACTCTGCTACAGTATGTATGGAGACTGCTGTACAGGTAGGTGCATGATATATCAGCAGCACTCCCAAACTGTCTCCTGCCAAATCTATCACCAGATGGAGACCCTCAATACCCGATATTAATTGCACCAGATACCTCCAAACAGACAATGACTCCCTAAAAATCATGGCTACACTGCCCCCCACCCCCCCAAATCCGTGGCTGATGCTGCACGGAATACCTGGCCAGAATCAGGTCAGCCAAAATAGGCCTTGACTCCGTGTCTGGCCAGGTTTCTGTGATACATAAGAGGTCGGCTGCAGGTCCAGGATCAATTCCTGGACAGTTGTTGCCTTATTGATAATAGTAATAAATAATACTACCTATTCTTCCTGGAAGCCGAGTTCTCAAAGTCTGCTTTTGTTTTACTAAATTTTCAGCAAATTATTTTCTGTGTAGAGACGTATCATTTTATGTCATTGTGATTCCAAAGACCCATTTAAACTTAAAAAAAAATGTTTAAAAAGACATAGGACCAAAACTTTAATGTTTTATTACTGCAACAGAAAGGAAACAGAACCAGACACTGCCAATTTTCCCATCACAGCTACTCTAATTTTTTTTTTAAATTTCAACATTTTAGACTCCTCCTAAAGATATCTGAACTTAAATGGCATAACAATGAATAAACAAGAACTCACCCTCATCCTTTTGCTGTACATGAACCACTGTTTGGAAACAGGAACTTGCCATAGAGTATGCTTCCAATGCTGCTGCTTTCTTTGCAATGTGTCTTTTCAGGGACTCTGGCAAGCCACTCATCAAGAATTCACGCTTTGCTTTGAACTGCTCATCGTCATGAGAATTTTCAGAGGTATCTTGACTAAGTAAAAACAGCAGCAGATCAGCTACACATTTAGAGTTCAGTGTTTAACTGGATAAAATGCATTTATCCGTATTAATTTTACATATGTTTTCAAAATGTTACTCTTTTCTAAAAACTTGTTTACATTATGGTTAAGCTAGCATTTAAAATGACACTCACTCCTCTTATCGACTCATTTTTTAAATATTTGCAGCAGCATCCTTTGGCAGCCAACATGCATGTTAGCATTCAACATGCAAGCGAGTCCCATTCACTTCAATTGGACTTGCACATGCAGACTGTAAGCATGTGTGTAATCTAGTGAAGGATCACACTTCTAAAAATCTTATATTATTATTATTAACAAACATTTATATAGTGCCAGCAGTGTACCTGGCACTTTACAAAGTAATAAAATAGACACGGTCCCTGCCCATAGGGCTTACAATCTGAGAGGTTAACCAATGTCTCTTTGAGCAGCCCACGAGACATATTAGGTCTGGACTAGCAACAGTATATCATTAGTGTTTAAAGTATTTTTACAACATTTTGAAGTAATTCAATAATTTTCTTATCTCCATAAAACTGTACTGGACTAACCTGCTTTCATCAAAAATTGTGATTGGTTCATCTGCAGACTTTTGAGCTTTTTTGCCAAGGAATGAAGGAGGGACTCGTACTTTTCCTTTAAAAATAAAGTTTTAGATTAGCATTGAAATTTACATTCAATTTGTCAAAATGGTTAAAATTAATCAGCCTCTTATCCGACTTGTGTTTAGTGATTTCCAAAGATGCAATATTCTTTTTGCAATTCTTATGTTATACTGTGCCCCAGTTCCCTTAAAACTGTCTAGCTTGGGAGACGTTTTCCAGTTTTTATGAAAGAACGATCTGAAAAAGCTTGCTTGCACACAACACATGCTTTCCCATGCACATTAGCAGTCTGAATTCAACAGTACTATGTATGGGTAAGAGTTTGCAATATGTATTTAAATATTTTCATGTTTGCGATCCAAAGGCACAATCCTCAAATTGTCATTTACAGCAGGAGGCATCATTGTGTAGTGCAACCACAGTCAACGGGCTACTGCTTATAATATTGCCCTGCCCCGCCCCTCCTGCCACAGGCAGCTTGGGGCGACTTACAATCAATAAAAACATCACCTAAAACAATTCATAAAAGGAGGAAGACAATACCCAACCCCCATCTCCCCCGCCAAATGCCTGGTGGAACAGCCACGTCTTACAACTTCTTCGAAAGGAGGGGCGATTCGGGGCCAAACAGGCCTCCACCGGAAGAGAGTTCCACAGCCATAGTGTGGCCACCGAGAATGCCCTCCCCTGTGTGGCCCCCCGGAAAACCCAGGGGACCTGGAGCAGGGCACCCCCAGATGACCACAAGGGCCGATCTAGCACCCAGGGGGTGAGGTGGTCCGTTTAGGGCTTTATAGGCCAAAACCAACCCCTTGAATTGGGCCTAGAAGACTACCGGCAGCCAGTGCAGAGAATGGAGCACTGGTGTAATATGGAGCATATTACACCAGTGCTCCATTCTCTGCCCAGTCCCACCAGGAGACGGGCCGCTGCATTCTGCACCAACTGAAATTTCCAAGCCGTCACCGCACGCCCAACCCCCTAATCACCTCGCCGAGTGGCTGCATGTACACGTTGAACAGGAAAGGGGACAAAACAGAACCCTGCGGGACTCCACATAAGAGGTCTTGGTATGATGAAAAATAGTCCCCAAGCACCACTCGCTGGGTTCTTCTGGTCAGGAAAGAGCAGAACCATTCAAGAACAGTCCCGCCCACCCCTGCACAGTCCCGCAGGCGTCACCAACATCTCATGATCAACGGTATCAAATGCAGCTGATAGATCTAACAGAATCAACAGGGTTCAAGGCAGAGGGAGGCCGGACTGACCAGCCCACCCCCACCCAGAAAAGCTCTGCTGGATGGGATTTTGCGGATGCTATGAGGGCAGCAACAAACTCATTTTTTGCTGCCCACATAGCCACAGCATAGGCCCATAAACTTGCTCCATGATGCAATCTGTTGGTTTCAGCACAAGAACGACACCACTGTTACTCCAATCGCCACCCTTCTCGCTTCAGCAACCGCAGTTTCTCAGAAAACCAAGGAGGTCTGCGGAACAGTCACCTGGGTAGTGGACGCCTAGGAGCCATCTGATCAATGGCCCCAATCAGCAAGGTATTCCATAACACAAGGTCATCAATGAAACGGTCGTCAAGGTCAGAGGGTATCTCACCCAGAGCACTCTGGAACCGCTCCGGTTTCATCAGCCTCCGGGGGCGAACCATCCGAATCGGTTCCGCACCTTTCCGGGGGCAGACATACCAGGAGCGAGGCCTGCAGGAGGTAATGGTTCATCCATGACAAGGGTACGGCTGATATCTCCTCCGCTAATGGAGCACCCGCCTCAAAGACAGTGCAAAACACAAGGTCTAAGGTATGCCCCCCTGATGTGTCGGGCCGATAACCATCTGGCACAGGTCCATGGTTGCCATGAACTCATGCTCCGCCCCCCCCAAGGTCAGCGTGAATGTTGAAGTCCCCCAAGACTACTGTCTCTGGGGACCACAACACCATCTCCAACACCACCTCCGCCAGAGCATGCAGGGAGGCTGCTGCACATGCAGGTGCACAGTATACAAGCAGCACTCCCCAACTGTCATCTGTCAAATCAAACACAAGGCGGAGATCCTCAATATGGATTGCACTGGATACCTCCTCATAGACCACTCCTTAAAAATCATGGTTACATCGCCCCCGCCCCCCTTCCGATCGCAGCTGATGCTGCATGGAACACCCAAATGGAACAAGGTCAGTCAAAATAGGCCCCGACTCATTGTCCAGCTGTGTTTCCGTGATATTTACGAGATTGGTGGCACAGTCCAGGATCACTTCCTGAACCGTGTTGCCTTATTAACCACCAAGCTCACATTCAACAGCACCAGCACAGGGTCGGGGGCCCTCTGACCAAGAACCATCTGCCCACCTGTCTGGGGGGTAGTGAGCGGGACACGCAACAAGCACCTATCCCACTTCACTGATCTCATCTCCCCCCATTTGTGACTATATCTCCCAAATCCTATCTCGACCCCTATGGCTGTGCCCCCCCCCCAGGCTGCCCCGCCCTGGCAGTGGGGAGATCCTGCCCACCCCATCCCATGTAACTTCCCTCCCCGTAACCCAATCTCTCCCCATCCCTCCGCCTCCCCCCTCCCACCCACCCTCTCAAACATAATACAAACCCCTCACCCCCCAACCCCTTCCACATGAATATAATATAAAATATTGTATTAATACAATATAATAAAACATAAAACAAAAAAACAATACAAACCCCTCACCCCCCCCACAACCCCTTCCACATGAACACAATATAAAGTATTGTATGAATACAATATAATAAAATATGAATACAATATAAAATCCCCAAATCCTCCCACCAATACCTATAGGACTTTCACCCCTGCCCCGCCAAGGGCCACACCTAAGGGCCCTTATGACTGGTCAGACCATGCAGGTTTGTCCTAGGCCCTGGGGCAGGTGTGACACTGCATGTGTAATGGGTAATGATGCCTCGCACTGTGAAAGAGGATTTGGCACATATAACCTCCTTATTAATCCAGACGTATAAGGACTGTGTTCTAAGTTTTCTAAGGACTGTGTTCTAAGTTTTCTAAGACCCTTTTTACACAAGATGGGCCACTGCGTGGGCATGAGTGGGTGCAGTCTATGTGACTGCCACGGCGGGTGTGCGTGCGCTTCTGTGAAACACACACACACACACCCCACTCATGGTGCAACTGGCCAAAATGGCGACTGCGCCGTAAGCGGGGATGTGTGGGGAACCGGTGTGCATCTGTGTACACTGCCCCCCCCAAGCACCGCACGCACACCAATTCCCTCTGCACCTGTGACCTGTCTAAAAAGGGCTAAGAGGTACTTTATAAACTGCAGTCAAAGTATATGGTAATTTAGTGAAAAGCAGCTACCATTCAAGTTCTTAGTAGTCTTTGCATTTCCAGATTTTTTCCCTAACACATCATTCAAGCTTCGAAGACTCTTTTGTTTTCTCTCTGAAGCAGCTGTGTTATCATTTAGACTTGAATCTATAATTATCACCGAGTCCTGGAGAGGAAAGAAAAAAAAGTGATAAAGAAATAAAACCTCTTCTGTTCAAGTTTTTGTCAACTATTAATATGTATTAGCAAATGAAACTAGCATAGCTAATAGATAAACAACACAGGTGTAACGTGCAAAAATTGGGAAATGCAATAAAAAAATTATGCAACAGCCGTGTCAAGGTTTTTAGAAAAGGTGTAACGCAAGAAGTAAGTTATGGGGGAAAAAGTAAAATACGTTTGGGGTATTCTTTTCTTGAAGAATGGGAGGATCATTATGAAGATAGTTCAGCAGCTCAGCAATGTAATAATAGGATTCCTTTTCTGGAAACAGTTATCCTTACAGGTAATGTTGGGTCTTTCACTCCTCCGCATTGTTACTACTAGGGAACAGTTAAAACGAAAGATCCTGCTTTCATTAAAATTTTTCTATAAAGCATAATAAAATCAAAACTAATCATGCATTTTGGATAGAATGATGTTTTCTTATTCCTACAACTGATGTTTTTACTTGAAAACAGCAATGGAAATCACTAAAAAAGCTGTGCCCAGAGCTTTTTCAAGTCCAGTTTTACAGCCCAAGTGGTTTCTTCATTCAGAGTGAGATCAATGGAGCCATAGTGTGTTCACAAGACCAGGAATGAAGCCCCTAGCTGTCAGGCATAGCTCTCACCAATTATTAGTAGAGACCATTAATATACCATCACTGCACCACTATTCCCTTCAGATCATCTCCGAGTATACTACAAATATGTACAGACTAAGTTAAAACAGAACTAAAGACTCACTAAATTTTGAGAGCGAAACAAATTTTGAATTGTACATAAGTCAGCAAATTTTAAACTTACTTCTGTTTCTTGTATCTTTTTCCGTTCAGCAAGAACCTGTTGTCTAGAAGAGCGCCTCAGAAGTGTCAATGCTTCCTCCTTACTCTTTGATCTATTATGCTGAATGACCTTTGCTTTTTCAATTAATTGTTTTGCTTTGGACATATTTTTAGAAGTATAGTTTATCTATTACCAAATACAAAAGAACCAAAAGTGGGTCATTAGCAGTCATTCTATATTTAAATAAATATCAAAGTCAATAGCCCTGGATAAGCCTTCTTTAAGAACTTCTGCAGCATACAACTTAAAAGGAAATAAAATAATTCCGTGAATCACGGTTTCTTCTTGGGAGAAGATGGTCTTAAATGAACTCACTAAAGCACTATCCTATGCAAGCAGGTGACTTGATACAATACATGCTACACAGCAGCACAATCTATCACTCTGACAAGCTTACTCATATAAATTGGGTATCATTTTCTTAATAAGACTCCCAAATTACCAAAAATAAATGCATGAGATTTGCATGACTAAGCTACTTAGGAACTTTGGGAGTGGAATTAAACCGAGTGCTCTAAGTTCTGTGTATGCATTTGGTACGCGCCACACACCAGGCAATCATTGCGAGGCTGCTGCACAATGGGGCATAGTGATGTGCACTAAATATTGTGCATACCTTTTGCATATACAAAGCCTCCTGTAACCCTCCAGCACTCTTTCTGGATGGTGGCTATATCAGTAAAGAAAAAGTTAAGACAAGACAAACATTCATTTTAAAAATCAGCAGACACAGGATATAGATGTGATTTTTGACAGCTTTATTATTGTCCTCTGCAGCAAAATTAACAAGAGGTTTATTAATTTCATTCTACCAGACTGGCAAAATCACAGCCACTAGAATTGTTCATAGACTCAGGCAGGCAACACTGCATCTGTTCATATTCGACTTCCAAAGGTAATTTTAAAAGTATTTTAACCTTAAATTCTGCAATAATTAACAAAGCAGGTCTCCCTCATTCACAAGAGCATTCACCCCAGAGTGAGGTTTTCCAACTCCTAGATGGTTATTACACAATGGGTATTTTTACATGAGACGGGGTGTGCATGCGTGTCTGCAGTCTTTGTGTGGGGCAGGTGCATGGGCACTGTGTAGGGGGTGTATGTACGCTTCTCACGAGCAGCCCCATGAACAGCCCCCCATCCATGCACAGGGCACTCCTGAGTGCCCTGTGTGCGCTGCATGAACCCCCTTGCACTGGCTTATAACGAGACCTTCCCCACATGAACGGTGCCTGTCCATGCGTGGGGGTGTCTCGTGTAAAAACAATGCCACAGGCATATAAGCTCGTTGTTCTAGCATTCAGTCAATGATTTCTCAAATACATGCACAAATGACAGACTAAATTATCTATTTTGTTACCTTTATACTTTGTGGAATAAGTTCTTCATTTTCCATTGTTTTGGTTTGTTTAGATGCACTTATTCGAGTAAACCTTATTCTGAAAAAAAAGTAATTCAGAAACTCATTTAAAAATTTTTTTAAAGTAGGAATAGAGGTCTCAACTTCAGGTTTATTATGATTTTAAGATTTACTTGTAGACAGAGGCTCCAGTTGTTTAGCATCAGCTCCAGCACTGTGTACCAGTGCAATACCAATTCACTACAATGAGACTTGTGCTGGGGCAAAACAGCCAGAGAATCATGACCTGAAGTCTAATGTCTGAAGAGGCTAGATATACTTTGCATTTTTTAATATGCAAGAGAGCTTGTAAAGTAACTTTAAATTTAAAAGCGTGTTCACAATATTTTTTGTATCCTTTCATCATTCCATCGATTTCAGCTTACAACTGGAATTTCAAACTTTTGACTGTAGTAATGTTAGAAGGGAACCATCATTACTTGTCTGTTGATACTTGATCTTGCACATCATTTTCCTCAATTCACTTCCGAGGAGATTAGTGGAAGAAGTTACTAAATCTTCCCTTAAGCCAAACCCACAAATGTGCTTTAGAATTTGAAAGTATTTCTTCGTCAATGGAAAAAGGAAACCTCTAGGTTCAACTTATGATGTGAATGTCATGCACATACGGCAGCTACAGCATAAAGCTCCAACTGTTAAGGGAGCCTTCAAAGATTCAGGTCTTGCATGAAGCTACATACTCTGCTAGTCTCACAAGAGAACCTGAAAAGCTCTCAAACATCTACAGTCCGCCTCCTCCATCAGGATCACAGTCAATGTGAAAATACAGCAAATTGCAATTATAAACATAAAAAGCTACAACTCTAGTACATAAAGCTTGGATTCCAAAACAAAATATATCAGTTATTCTAAAAACGTTAGTGCTTACCTTATTGGGCTGTTTGAATCAAAAGGGACAGTAATCATCTCAGCCTTATACATGGTACTTTTCCTAAGTGACTTCTTGTTTGCTTTTGGAGTGGAGGCACACAAAGGATTATTGCCTGGTTCATTTTCAGAAACAGTTCTAACCCTTGTTTTTTTGGATGTAATATTTTTAGAAGCTTCAATTTTTGTTTGCCTTGGACTCCTCCTCAATACACTTTGTTTTGTAGGTGAAGCCCTTATATCAACTAAAGTGTTTTCATTAACCTGAGCACCATCAATAGTGGTCTTGTTTTCATTATTTTCACTAGTATTTGGAACATCTTCTCTTGTCTCCAACACCTTGTTCTTTTTCTTTCTAAGCTTGTTAGTCCTCCTCTTAGTAGTATTACTTTTTTCAATATTAACATGGGAATCATTATCAACAGAATCCTTTAGCGTTTCACTATCTGGTTTTTTATTTGAGGTATTGTTGCCATCTCCTACTTCTCCTTTGTGCTGCGAGGGTTTCTCTTCTATTTCTTTCAGCTTTCCAGATGCCTTTTTAACTCCATTTTTTACCATGTCAGATGTTGGTTGTCGAAAAGCTTTCATAAACTGGTGTCTTTCTTCTGCAGTGGCTTTAGACTTCACAGCCTCAGAACTCACAGCCTCCAGCACAGCCAACTCCAATTCTTCTTCTTCTATGACTACGTTAGATTTTCTTTTCCAAGTCATCCGTTCGATCTCTTCAACATTTGAGAGAGGCAGACTGCATTCTTCTTCTACTTCACTGCTTTTTTGCTTTAAAAAGATAGAAGCTATTTTTCTAAGAGCTTTTTGTTCTTTTAGCAGAGAGGGAGATTTGGGGGGAACAGGATGAATTTGTGCAAGAACAGTTACTTTCTTAAGTGGCAGATGTTGAGAACTTTCACAGTTGTCCATTTCATCTGCTGTAACAGAACTGTCTAGTGTTAGGACTCCAACTTCTGGATTCTGATCAACTTCATTTTCACCTTGGCTTTTCAGAAAATCCTCAAATGACACAGTTATCGTACTATCATTTACCTGCGAAGCCTTATCTGCATTAACTTCAGGACCCAAATCATTTATAGTGCTTTCATTTTCAGTTATATTAGACGTGATTTGTTTAAGTTTATTTTCACACTTTTTCTCCTCTGAAAAGCTGCTGAAGGAACTTTCAGAAAAATCCATATCTTCTTTGTGCTTTCTCTTCCTTGATCTTCTTAGGGAATTTTTTGTTAAGTTTTGTTCTAATCCAGTTTTCTTAGCATCTTTTCTGCAGATATCAGCATTTGAAGAATTTTTGCTGTGTTGATCACCATCTGATAATTCTTGGACAAGTAAACTGGAAGCACTGTTTCCAGTAAGACTGGTGTTTAAGTCATCTTTCTTTGGACTTTGCACTTCTCTACTAACATCACTATTTATTTCTATCACCTGGTCATTCCCAGGTATTTTCATATTACTTAGTTTCTTATTTAAATCAACCCTTTTTCCTCTCCTCTTCAACTTTGAAGATGTCCGCACAGGTGATTTACAGTCTTTAACATTATCAATACACAGTGGATTTGCCTGGTTTACTGTACTTTCCCTTTCTACAATGGATGAAGTGACCTTTTCATTTGTAGGAGTCTTTTTAAAATAATCCAATATGTTACATGATTTTGGTGGCGATAACACTTTATCCATGGGTTTTGTTAATGGTGAAAAATAGTTTGTAATTGTTTTTATGGAAGGATCTTCCTCTCTTCGTTTCTTGCATGGCTGTAAGAAAAAATAATTGTTGTTAACTTGAATAGTGATCTATATATTAACAGTTTCAGGCCCTAATGAGGTATTTAGGGACACACCAAATACACACTGCCAGGCTTTTGGGAAGAAGAAAAGAGCAAGTCTCCTGACAATCAGAGGTTTTGTGTCTCCCAACCCCAGCCTACTACTTGGCTAATAGCTATTAATGGAATTAGCCAAACCTTTTTTAAATCCACCTATATTACTGGCCTTGACCAAATTCTCTGGCAACAAATTCCACAAATTAATTGTGCGTTGAGTGAAAAAATACTTTCTTCTATTTGTTTTAAATCTGCTGCTGGTTAGTTTCATGGAGTGAAGGTAACTAACACCCTATTTATTTGCTCCGCTTGTGATTTTATAAACTTCTATCATATTCCTCCTTAGTTGTCTCTTCTCCAAGCTAAGGAGCCCTAACCTATCAAATGTCTCTTCATATGGAAGCCGTTTCGTACCTGTTATCTTTGTTGCCCTTCTCTGTACTTTTTCTAGTTCTACCATATCTTTTTGGGGATGGGGTGACCAGAACTGCACACAATATTCAAGGTGTGATCGCACCATAGATTTATATAGAGACATTATATTTTCTGTTTTATTCTCTATTCTTTTCTGAATAATTCCTAAAATCTTGTTAGCATTTCTGACAGCTGTCACATGCTGAGCTGAAGATTTCAACGTGTTGTCCACAACGACTCCAAGATTCTTTTTCTAAGCGGTAACCCCCTAATTTAGAACCCAGCACTGTGTACATATAGTTTAGATTATTTTCCCCTGTGCAACACTTTGCACTTGTCAACGTTAAATTTCATCAGCCTTTTAATTGCCCAGTCTTCCCAGTATCCTCCTGCAATTGCTCACAACCCATTTGGGTTTTAATTACCTTGAATAACTTTGTGTCATTTACAGATTTGACCACCTCACTCTTTACTCCCTTTTCCAGATCATTAATGAATATATTAAATAACACTGGTCCCAGTACAGATCCCTGGGGCACACCACTCTTTACTTCTCTCCATTGGAAAAACTGACCTTTTAGTCCTACCCTTTGTTTCCTATCCTTTAACCAGTTACCAATTCATGATAGGACACCGACTCCTATCCCATGACTAGTATCTTTAAGAGTCCAGCATCTTGCAAAGAATTGAGGATCCAATACTGCAATTGGCCCAGCATGAGCAAATTGCTAACGATTTCTGTAAGGTTCTGCACAGTTTATCTACACAGAATCAAGAGCAAAGATCACTCTGAGAAGAACATAAAGTGCCTTAGTTGCTGAGCATACAAAGGCTTATGCCTATATTATGTACCACAAATAGTTTCATTTGATTTTAATGGGACTACTTACAGATAGACCCCAATTTTACATTGACCCCCAATTTTACATTGACTTTAGCGTCAGTAATCACTATGGGTGCAGCCACATGAGCCGTTACCACGGTTTGGGCAGCCTTACCGCACGATGCAGTGCATCATCTGTCCAGCAGTCACCAGTTGTTCACCCCGCAGCATGCCGGGGTAGGCAGCTGGCTGCTATGCCCTGCATCCTCAGAAAAATGCCAGGACGCAGCGCATAGCAGTCTCACTCAAAGCGTGGTAAGGTTGGCCAACATGCAATAGTGTGCCAAAACTCGTGGGACCAGTCCCCACGGCCACATCATGGCTGGGGGTGGGAGAGTGCGTGGGCTGGAAGGGGGGTGGGGCTGGGCAGCCGCCCATATGACCAGCATCTCAGCTTACCCTGGGATGTGGCAGGCCCTCCCACAGCAGTCCGCCTGCCTTCCCTGTGGGGTTGGGGGAGGGGCAAAGACTATCTACCCTGCTCGGCGCACTGGCCTCAGAGTGTGGTAGCAGCGATTGCCCGCCATGGGACACGCAGGGATTGGGCCCGCCCCAGCTCATGTGGTTGCACCCTCTAAAATAAATGAGATTATTCACATATGAGTATTTGCAGGATCAGGGCCATTGTCTGAAATAGTGCACCTGGATGAAAATCCTTGCATGATTAGGGCCCCAATATGCCACACTTTAGGACAACTCATCTATGATTCACTTTTTTAGGATAGCGGTCTTGTATATTCGTACAGCACTTACCTCAACAAGACTTTGATCTTGACCGCAGCAAAATAATTCTTATCAAACAAGTACTATTTTACAACATCCTAAGGGAAACTAATTACGCAGTCTACATTTCCTAAAGAAATAAGTGTTGTCTTTTTCTTCAGGCACAAGAACTATTATGCAGCACCTCTTATTTGCAATAGAGTATGTGGAGTCGGGGGAGAAGGGGAGTGCGACAGCCGTTCTGTGAGGGGGGGGCTTATGGGAAAAGGGTGGGAGATGGGAGTATAGGTGTGTGGGTAGAGTGCAGGAGGAAGTACCTTGGCCCCCCCTGTGTAAAGGGGGTACAGAGGAGGAGGGAAGGAAGGAGGTGTTTTCCTGCCTGTTGCCTCTGTTGCTCTGCCTCTGGGGATTCTCTCCAGCTACCCACCTAACTAGGTTCTTGTGGGCCATTTTGGGGTGGGTGGGGATTGAGGATCGTGTGCTAGAGGGGGAAGCCTGTTTGGAGGGGGGCAGCTATTGGCGTCGTCTTGGGTATGGTGAGGTATGGCAGAGGCAGAGAAGGACAGACCATTGGGACTCTTGGGAGAGACATTTAGTGTCTGTTGCTGTGTCTCGCTCCCTCAGTTTCGGAATATTTGGGGGTTAAGGCCAGTAGGGCTTCATATCTGACACTGATGCTACTTAATGCAAGGTTGATGACTAATAAATCATCAACAATCAGTTATCTTGTTCAGGATGAGGCCACCGACCTCATTTGCATTACATAGACCTGGCTGGATGAAGCATCTGGGCTGATTTTGTCCCAGTTGGTGCCAACTGGATACGTAGTGCAGCATCAGTCTACGATCAGAGGCCAGGGAGATGGAGTGGCTGTGAACTGTAATGACAGCTTGACCTTTTAAAGGTATCAGGTGCCTAACTCAACCAGTACGGAGCATGTCCACCTCGTGTTGAATTTGGCCGGGGATAGATTGGGGATTCTGCTAGTGTATCGACCACTCCACAGCACAGCCAACTCCCTGACCGCTCTAGCCGAACTGGTCTCAAAGCTGGTGTTGAAATCTCCTAGACATATTGTCTTGGTGGATTTCAACATACACGCTGTGGCCAACTTTTTAGGAGCGGAGCAGGAGTTCATGGCTGCCATGACAACCATGAGTCTATCAAAGACAGTATCTGCCCCAACATATGACAGGACACACATCAAATTTGATGTTCTGCACCAACCTGGAAATAGGGGTTCCGAGTATCAGGGTGTTACGCCACCATTGTCATGGTCGGATCATTACATACTGAAGGTGCAGATTCCACCCCCCCATCATTTAAGCCCTCATCGGGGTGGTGGACCCATTAGGATAGACCGCCTCTGGGAGACTTATGGATCCAACTGGTTTCCAGAACTTTCTGAGGGGTTTACCTACCGACCTTGACGGCTACTCTGTCGATGACCTGGTCACTTTATGGAATAACATCTTGACCATGGCGATCGACATGGTTGCACCCAGATGTCCACTCCCACCGCAGCAGCACAGGTCCCCTGGTATACACAGGACCCAAGGTGGCGTGGGGGGGGGGGGGCAGTCGTCGGTTAGAGTGCAGATGGCGCTCAACTTGTGCTGAAACGGATTAATTGTGGCATAGATCATTTTTAAAAAGGATTATGTCGTGGCTGTGATAGCAGCCAAGAAAACTTTCTTCGTCACTATCATAGCATCTACAGAGTCTCATCCGGCAGAGCTGTTCCGGGTGATGAGGGGTCTGGTTAATCCGGTCTGCCTTCGCCCAGAAATGGAGTCATCTAATGCTTGCTGTCACATTTTTGTTAACTACTTTGCAGACAAAATCGCACATATTCACCACGACTTGGGTGCTGCCTTTTATCTGCAGAGTCAGAGTTTGAGATTATGGAAGCTTTGACTTGTCCCGTTTATTTGGATCAGTTTCAACTGCTATCACCCACCAAAGCAGGGGAGGTGCTTGGGGTAGTGAGGGTAACCAGTTGTAAACTAGATTCTTGCCCATCCTGGCTGGTGAAAGCCAGCCGGGAGACGCTGGGGCCGTTGCTAGCTGGGGTTGTCAATGCCTCCCTTCAGGAGGGTAGGGTGGCTGATGTCCTCAAAATTGAGGTCGTCCAGCCCCTGCTTAATAGCCAATATTTAGATGCTGACTACTCGGCCAGCTATTAGCCTGTCTCTAACCTTCCTTTTAGGGAAGGTTATTGAATGAGTGGTTGCCTGACAGCTAGGCTGTGGGGTTTGGCGGGGAACTGCCTCCAAACCCCTGTGAGGGGATAGGGTAGGAGACTGGATCACGGGGGCACACGACACTCCCCCACAAGCAGTCTTCGGGTTCAATATCTGGCCCCGACCTGGGGGAGGAAGCAGCGAGCCTGAAAAAGGTTCCCTCAGGGTCTTATGCGGCAGTTTGGAGGATCTCAGTCTCTCCCTGCCAAGCTCATCATAGGGACTCAGGCCACGCTGCTCCCTGACCAGGGAAAGCCCCTCTGTCGCCCTTGCAAACACCCGGGCCCCAGGAACCAGGAGGGGGTGCTGGGGTAGTGATATCTCCAGTGAGGGTGGGGGAACCCCACCCGGGGTAACCCTCAGGTCTAGGGAATAGGGCTCCTTGTATCCTAGGCTGTTGCGGGCACCACGTGTAGGGAAAGGGGGAATTCTGACCAGACACTCTCCGCTCCACGGGGCTACTTACACGCACTATCGCACTCGCACTCTCTCTCCCACGCGCTCTCACGTTCTCGCTCTCAGTCACTCCTTTAGAAGGCTTCTGCTCAGTACTCTCACTGCTCCAACAACACACTTCGCACGGGGCCGGTCTCTCAGGCAAGGCTCTGATCACCAGCAATGTGAGTGTGGCTCCAGCCCCCTTATATAGGCGGGGCTGGGGCGTGCCGCTGTAAGCGTGCTGAGCGGCGCAGCTGCGGCGGCAAAGGCGTCGCTGCGGGGTTGACGTTGTCGGGGGGCGTGGTTTGGCACGTAACGTCCCCCGGGGGCGTGCCTGGTGCGTGCTGTGGAGGCCGCGGTGCCGGGGGTGTGGCCTGCTGGTCCGTTCCCAGCGGGGCCCGGGGGGCAGATGCCGGGTGTATCGGGGAGGTAGGGATGATCGTGCGGCGCGTCCTGCCCCCCCGCACTGGTGCCCTCCGAGTCCCCCACCTCCTCAGGCCCCAGGGCCTGACATAGGCCCATCTTGACAGAGTTGGATTCTTGGATCCGTTTCAGTCAGACTTTCATCCTGGGTGCGGTACGGAGACTGCACTTGTGGCCTTGGTTGATGACCAGTGCCTGGTGATTGACAAGGGGAATTCTACGCTGTTGATTCAGTTAGATCTTTCAGCAGCCTTTGATACAGTTGACCATGAGGTGTTGTTGGCACGACTGCAGGACCTGGCAGGAGCGTGCAGGGCGACTCGAGTGGTTCCGCTTCTTGTCAGGAAGGTCCCAAAGAGTGGTGATGGGCGATTGCTCGTTGTCCTCTCGGGACCTCTGCTGTGGGGTCCTGCAGGGTTCTACTATGCCTCCCCTCATGTTCAACGTGTATATGAGGCCACTGGGCAAGGTCATTCGGAGGTTTGTGGTTAAGTACTATCAGTATGCTGATGACACTCAGCTCTACATCTTTTTTTTCATCCAACCCAGGCCCTGCAGTCTCAGTGCTTACTCGATGCCTGGCTGCTGTTGGGGACTGGAGGAGGCTGAGCCGATTGAAGCTGAATCCAGACAAGACTGAGGTGATGATGGTTAGCTGACCTTGCGATGTGGAGGGGAGGTTACAGCATTGGCCAGGAGCTCTTTTCACCAACTCCACCTGGTGAGGAGGCTGAGGCCTTTTCTTTCTGATTCGGATCTGGCCACTGTCATTCATGCTCTCATTACCTTGAGACTAGACTACTGTAACGCATTCTATGCGGACTGCCCTTCGTGACTGTTCGAAGCTACAGCTGGTGCAGAATGCGGCAGCTTGCGTCCTTTCAGGGGCAAGGCACCAGGAGCACATTACACCGGAGCTCTGAAGTCTGCACTGGCTTCCTATAACTTTCTGGGCACAATTCAAGGTGCTGGTTTTGACCTTTAAAGCACTAAATGGTCTGGGCGCCACATATCTGAGAGATCACATGTCCTTCCATGCCCCACTGCAAGATCCATGTCCGTCCTGGCTGGTGAAAGCAAGCCAGGAGATGTTACGGCCGTTGCTGGCTGGGGTGGTTAGTGCCTCCCTTCGGGAGGGCAGGGTGCCCGACTGCCTAAAAGAGGCTGTGGTTAAACCCTTGCTCAAGAAACCATCTCTTGACGCCGATGCTCCTGCCAGTTATCGGCCGGTCTCTAACCTTCCCTTTTTAGGGAAGGTTATTGAACGGGCTGCGGCACGGCAGCTCCAGGAACATGTGGATCGCAACAGTTTCCTTGATCCCTCCCAGTCTGGGTTTTGGCCTGGGGATGCAACGGAGATGACATTGGTGGCCTTAGTTGACGATCTCCGTCTGGTGTTGGACCAGGGTCGTCAGACCTTACTGGTCTTGCTACACCTTTTGGCTGCATTCGACACAGTCGATCATGAGGTGTTGGTGACTCGCCTGCGGGACCGTGCCGGAATTGGCGGAACGGTCTTGGACTGGTTTCGTTCGTTCCTGGCTGGGAGAACTCACCAGGTGGTCTTGGGGGAGTGTACGTCTTCCCCCCGAGACCTCACGTGTGGAGTCCCGCAGGGTGCCATTCTGTCCCCCCTCTTGTTTAACATCTATATGCAGCCGTTAGGGGAGATCGTGAGGGGGTTTCAGGGCATGCAGTGTCATCAGTATGCTGATGACACTCAGCTCTACCTCTCCTTTTCCATCGACCCAGGCCATGCAGTCTCCTTATTTTCCCAGTGCCTGTCAGCTGTGGGGGCTTGGATGAGGTTGAGCCATCTGCAATTGAATCCTGACAAGACGGAGGTGATGTTGGTGGGCGAGGGCTTGGGGGGCCTGGGGGTGGTTGAATCTCCTCTTGTTGGGGGGGTTCGCCCCCCCATGGTGTCTCAAGTGCGGAGTCTGGGTGTGCTCCTTGATTCGCGGCTCAGCTTGGAATCTCAGGTTGTGGCCGTGGCGGGGAGTGCGTTTCGGCAGTTACATCTTGTCCGGCGGCTTCGGCCGTATCTCTCAGACTCCGACCTCGCCACTGTCATCCATGCCTTCATCACCTCGAGGCTGGATTACTGCAACGCGCTCTACGTGGGGCTGCCCGAGAAGCTGGTCCGGAGGCTGCAGCTGGTGCAGAATGCCGCGGCCCGTCTCCTGACGGGGGCGGGTCGCAGGGAGCACATGACACCAGTGCTCCGGGCTCTGCACTGGCTGCCTATAAAGCACCAGGCCAGGTTCAAGGTGCTGGTTTTAACCTTTAAAGCCCTTCATGGCCTGGGCCCTGCCTATCTGCAGGGGTGCCTCACTCCCCATGTGCCCGTGCAACCCTTGAGATCGTCCATGGAAGCCTTTTTCAAGGTTCCCCTGGCGAGGTGGGTGGCCACCGATGTTAGATCTTTTTCGGTGGCCGCCCCTGTGCCGTGGAATTCGCTCCCGGAGGAGGCTCGGCTGGCTCCCACTCTCCTGCTGTTTTGGCGTATATGTAAGACCTGGCTGTTCCGTCAGGCTTTTGGCGAGGGGTAGGGGTTTTCCCCACATATTGTATTTTTAAATTGTTTAAAAATTTTATACTGTTTTAATTAATGTTGCTCATCGCCCCAGACTGCCCTGTGGGCAGGAGGGGCGGGATATAAATTTTAAATAAATAAATAAATAAAATTTTGTTCTCCTCAATCCATTGCAATCCTCCTATTTCACCCATCCACCTCCATATTATCATTTATTTAGGTTAGATTAGATAGATTTAGGTGTTATTTTTTATTTTTACACCTCCCTGTGTTCACCTTCCTTCCTCCCTCCCCCCTCCATTGAATCCTTTCCCTCTCCCTTATTCCCTTCCCCTGTTTTAAGTTTGGGATTTATTTAGAGTAGGATTATTTATTATTAGATTGATTTTCATTTCAGTTTTGTACCCCTCCCTGTGTTCCCCCCTGTGTAATACTGTATATAGAGATAGTTATTAGTTACTAGATGGATATACATAGTAGTTAGCTTAGTTATAGAGAGTGTGTTTGTAGGACAAGGCCTTTGTAGTTAATCATTAGGATATTCCATTTAGTTCAATAGGTTTTAGAGTAGTTAACAGCAGTTATATTTAGTGTAGAGATAGAAAAAAAGGAACAGCCACTCCAGCCCTATGACCCGCCGTCAGGGTTCTGGGGCCAAGTTACTGGCAGGGAGGGCTGTGGCCCATACCTAGAAGCTGCTACTCTAGCTCCAAGATCCACTGTCATGGGTCTGGGGCCATCATTCCTCATGCAGAGAGCCAATTTTCCAAAGCATCAAGAAACAGCCACTCCAGCCCCAGGACCCACCGCCAGGGTTCTGGGGCCAAGTTACAGGCAGGGAGGGCTGTGGCCAATACCTAGAAGCTGTCACCTTAGTCCCAGGATCCACCATCATGGGTCTGGGGCCATCATTCCTCACATGGAGGTGATGTCTTTCCACTGCATCAACAAACAGCCACTCCAGCCCCAGGACCTGCTGTCAAGGTTCTGGGGCCAAGTTACAGGCAGGGAGGGCTGTGGCCAATACCTAGAAGCTGCCACTCTAGCCCCAGGACCCACCGTCATGGGTCTGGGGGCCATAATTCCTCACACAGAGAACCTTTTTCCGAACGGCCGAACCGAACCCAAGCGAACGAACTGAACGGCCGACCGGATGGCCGAACCGCGATCTGTTCGCCCATCCCTAATCCTTACCAAGTGCACCTTCGCAAGAACCCTGTAAGGTAGATCATAATTATTCTCATTTTACAGATAGGGAACAAAGATCGAGAAATAGCAATTGCCCAAGGCCACCCAGTGAAGTGATGTCTAAAGAAAAATTTGAACCCTGGTCTCCCAAGGTCCAACCTTTATTCATTAAGCTCATGTTCCAACAAAGATACTTCATAGTAGTTAAGCATTAAACCACTTTTACTCCAGAGTTGTTCACATGCCCAGAGCTCTAAATCAAGGATATTGAGGGATAGGAAGCAAAAGACATACACCTGCAAAATGAGTACATACTTCCCTTCATTCTTAACTTCAAAATAACTGTAGTGTGAACCTTTTACTTTGAAGGGGGAAAAAAAAAAGAGAACCATTTTTGTCATGACCATTAGGAGGAGATTGAAAAGTAACTATTTTGTTTGCAGCTGCAGCATGAACAGTACCAAAGTGGAATAGTTATTTTAATGTAATTAAATCAAAGTAGGTCTATGTCTTACTATTAAATGGAAATAACCTAGGCTACAAAACTGCACTAGGAAGCTGCTGCACAATTCCAAATGTCAACATCCACCCCCTTTTACAGTAGGATGCACTCACACCACCATACCTCTGTCCCATAGACTCCTTACCCTCCCAGGCTAGTGCACAGCAGCCCTTAGAAAGTACCCATCTCACAGCCTCAGGCTGGCTCCCCACCCACAGCTCCTACCTCAGCATCCTGTTCCTACCTCACAACCCCCCCACTCCTCCAAGGCAGGTGTCCTAGCTCCACAGCCTAAGGCGTAGCATTTCCCTCTAGTACCTAACCACCTCCCCCTCCCCGCACAGCTAGGGTTGCCACTTTTTGCAGTTTGACCCCGAGACTCCGATAGGCCCTAATGGCAGTCTCAGTATCAAACTACAAAAGGTGGCAACCCTGCCCACAGGCCGGTACCCCAACCCATATACCGTGCCCATCAGACTAGTGCTCCCCCCCGCCCGAGGCTCGTGCTCCTCACAGGACAATGGCACGGGCCCCCACTTCCACTCGGGACCCCGGGGAACTCGTCCCGGAACGAGGGCGGGAGTCTCACCTGGGCATCTCCGTCCTTCCCCACCGGGGAGGCGGCCGTTGCCATGGCCACCTTCCCGACCATCTCCACCCCTCAGCTCCGAGGAAGCGCCCTCGGGGCCGAAGCCATGGGCTAAAGCGCGCCGTCCCCACCGCTTGACAGGAATTAGCGCGCGACGCAGAAAAGCGCGCGCAGGACAAGATTCAGACAGAGCCTAGGCGCTGGAGGAGGAGGGGCGAGCTCAGCCGGGGACCCACGTGATACAGGCAGACATCAAAACTGCCCTCTTCCTCTGTCACGTGATGTAGGTACTGTTCCACCCAGCCTTCACCCAGTGGCTTATTTCGCGTCACGTGACACCAGTGGTGCTTGGCCGAGAGTACACCCTCTTTTGGATCACGTGGCCGCACGGCTCGGTTTTCTTTTCAGAAGGCCTTGTTTGTGTTTGATGGATTTTCGCGCCTCCCGCCAAGAGGCGGTGGGGCAGGTATAGTGGCATCATGACGTAGTGACATAGGTTGTCAATGGGGTGACGACTCTGGCCACTAGAGCGACTCAGCTCCTTCCAAGTGCCTATAATGGGGGAGGAGTCCGCTGTATGCGTTAGAGTTAGAGATTATCAGTGACAGAGTGTGAAGCATGAGAGGGAGATTGTGTATCAGTTGTGTGTATCAGTGGCATTGTGTGTGTGAAAGAATGCGTGCAATGGCAGAATGTGCTTGTGTGAGTGTCATTGGCAGTGTGTGTAAATGGCAAAGCGTGTGTGAGAGTATGTCAACAGCAGTATATCAGTATGTATTAGAAAATGAGATTGAGCATAATAATACACCATTAAAGTCATTGAGAGTAGTTTATTGACTTCGGTGGGTGGATGATGCACTGTGTGTGTGTGTGTGTGTGAGAGAGAGAGAGAGAGAGAGATCAATTTGTTGGTGGCAAAATTCCTGTAACTTTTAAGGCATGATAATTCCACCCTGTGTCCATCTGTCCAGGGGTGCATACAAACATGGAAATTGCAGGCATGTGATGGATCCCCAGGACTTCACCTTGTCCACATACTCCTCCTTAGCTATACTTTGACGTAGATGCTTATCCAACCTATTTTCAAATACTTAGTAGCTGTAGGAATACCCTTAGTAGCTGTAGGAACAGAGACAGTGTGATCCTGTCAGTGGGCAAGCACACACTAGAAGTTAGTTAAGGCAGACCTGAAGGCCTTTGCACCCATGCATTAGTGGTGCATGCATTACCTGCTCAATTGAGGCTAGAGCAATGAACTGCAGTTTCACTTACACATGCTCGTTTCCCCCTCCCCAGCAGACATGCACCAGTGCAGCATAGAAACGACATAGGGTGCAATCCTCTTATCAATGAAAGTCAATGGGAGATGAGCCATTGTCTAAGGAGGATGCACCCTATTGTTAATATCAATCATAAGTGGTGGGAGTGAATGTGGCCACACCTGGATTCTGTGTGTTGAGTACTTTGCTCACCACCCTCTTCCTGTAGTTTACACAGGTAGGACATCCTCTAGCATTAAGGTCTGTGGAAGCTTTGCCATTAACTTTAATGGCAGAGGAACATGCCTTGAGTCCCCCAGGAAAAAGGATTTGGGGGTTAATCTTGAAAACAGGACTCCAGTAGGACTGCTTCCCCCCCCCCATTCCTGCAGGGGGGTGGGGCTCAGCAGGACTGTGCCCTGAATGGGGTTGCAAATCAAAATGATCATAAATCAGCGCCCCGTTCCCAAATCAGAGGATTGGGAATCGGGATTAAGGGCATAGTCCTTCACCATTAAATACAATGGGAGTTGAGCCATTGACTCGAATGGATGTAGGACAAAACTAAAAATATAACATTTGGGCTGAGAAGTCAGGACTTCACCCTGAGGAAAAAGTTATCTAATCTGTTCAAAGTTGGCCCACGGGGACCTGCCCTTGCTAACTCCCCCGCCCAATCTATGTCACTTTGTGCGCAGTCCATAAAGTTTCTTTTGTTTAAAAAAAAAAAAAAGGCAACCAACTGCTGCCCTGGTCCGCCCTCTGGTGGCTGGTTGCCCGGATGTGGGACGCTTCCGGGTATGAGGCCGGACCGCCACGGCGGTTGCCAGCAGTCGGTGCCCGCCGCTAGGCGGGATGGAGCTAGAGGTTGAGGCGTTATTGCAGGAGGCTCGTGAGAGCATCGAGGCGGCGCGGAGCTACAGCCGGGAGCTGCAGCAGCGGCTTCGGGGACTGCACCAGGCGCGCAAGCAGGTGGGGGGGCGAAGAGGGGTAGGGGGTGTGGTCAGGGGTGCTGGGAAGGGAGGTGGGAGTAGGAGGAGAGGGGAGTTATGGGGTGGGGCTAGGGTAGCCCGGGGGGAGTGTCTAGAGGGGCTAGGGCAGCTGTGGTGTGTGTGAAGGGGTGAGAGGCTAGGTAGGGGAGGTGGGAGATGTAGGGGCTAAAAGGTGCTGGGGAAGGAGGATTCTGGAATGATCATTGAGTTTCTGGTCCACACCATAAGAGCAAGGGTCTGGGGAGCTGAAGGGCTCAAGGTTGGGTAGGATGGAGATGAGGGTCTGGGGATTGTGAGTGGGAGGGGTGTGGAGAGGGATGAGGGACTAAAGAATCTTGGCAGGGGGAATAGAACTGGATGAGAAGCAAGATTAGGTGTCTGAAAGGGTGTGGAGCGGGGGTGGGGGGTGGATGAGGGGGCTAAAGGAGCTGGTAGGCCATGTGTGGGAAGGTTATGTGATGGGAAGGAGGACTAGGGGAGCTGAAGGTTGTTGGTAGGATGGAAGCGGGATTGGGGATTGTAGGTAGGAGAGCTATGTGAGGGGTTAGTGCAGCTGAGTTGAAGTGGAAGCTTGTGGGGAGCATGGTGTTTGGAGGGATGATGGACCAGGGAAGCTGGTGGGGTTGGGGCTGAGGAATGAAGGGGCTAATGGTTGTGGGCAGGCTGGGATAATGGGTAGGTGGGTCATGCAGTCGGGTAGACTAGTGGATGTAGATAAGATGGGGTGAGGGTCTGGGGGTTGTGGGTAGGAGACTTATGTGAGGGGACAGGAGAGCAGAAGGTGCCAGTGCAGGCTGGACCAGTAGTGTGACTTAAATAAGCTTCTATAAACTGGACCTGAAGTCCCCGCTCCCACAGACTTCGTTTCTGATCCAGCAAATATCTACTGCTTACCATTTCTGTAACGCTACTACATTGTCTACTTCCACATTGTCTCGCTGACATTGACAGAACTATGCCCAGTGTATGCATCTGTAGTATGTGCACGATTGTTGGATTGTGATCCCAAAGTCTTCAGTTTCTGTTTTCGAAAAAAGTTTCTAGCCTATTTGGTTGTGAAGAAAACCAGTGCAGAGGGAATTGTTTAAGTCTACGAATATAGCTCTGACAAACGAACCAGCTTCGTTCATCTTACATGACGCCAGATCTTCTGTCTATGACACACATCTAAGCTAAGCTGATGTAGCCATGCATCTAAGCTTAAACAGATGCTGTCTCTCTGTTAACCCCGCTCCCACCTTGCTCTGTCCACTCCCACCCATTCTGTGCCCCCTCATATATATGTGCTGTACATTTTTTCAGTTTATATATTTCTCCAGGCTACACTACATGCCTGAGGAAGGGCTCTGTGTGGCCCAAAAGTTTGCTTATTTCCACCAACAACAGTTGGTCCAATAAAAGAGATCATTCGAATGCTTTGTCTCTAAAAAGTCTGAATCGGGCTTTTAAAACTTAGGTGTGTGGCTGTGTATTTAATTTGTCTAGCGTGTCAGTGGATCCTGCAAGCACTTAAGTGCATGTGTAGCTTTGCTATTGTGAGTCAGGGTCAGGTTGCAGTCCTCTAATACGGAGTGTCCCCACAACTGAGTCCTTGTTTAGGCAATGAGTTCTGTGTTTGGGTCTCTTTCTCTCATCAGGATTATCTGCACTTGGCTTTTGTGATAAGCTCTTGTTGGAGACCTGTAGAACAGTGGTGCCTGAACACTGAGCTGCAGCTTCAACTGGGGTTTATTTTATTTTTTTTTAAAAAATTATACCCCGCCCCTCTTGCCACAGGCAACCTGGGGCAACTATACCATATGTAGATAAGGTCACAGTCTGATTGATATTCTCTATACTTTGTATTCTCTTTCTTGCTGTCTGGGGTCATGGGATTGTATTGAGACTCGAATACGGTCATGCAGGCAACAAGGTTGGAAACCACTGCTGTAGAACAAGAGTAAGCACATAGCTTGCTCCTATGGTACTTAATCCATAATCCAAAATAAAGTTTTTGACACAGGGTATAGCCACAAAAGATGGGGCAGGCCTGATCCCCTGCCTTCCCTGGGGGTGGGCAATTGCAGCTGCCACACTTTGGGGCAGTGAGGAGAACAGGCCAGAGGATCTGCTCTCCTCCCCCATGGCCATCAACCAGCCCCTGCATGCCAAGGAGCCAGTCACACAGGGCTGGATGCCTGGACTCCTGCTGAGCTCCAGGATCAGGCCTGCTGCTGCTAAACAGATGATGGACAGAGGAGTGTGTGTATGCTTCCTGCCCACCTAACAGCTAATAGGGGGTTGGGGTGGCCCTGGAGCAGTGTGTGCTCCTCCTACCCGCCCAACAGCAGTTGTTTTGCCATTGACTTCAGTGGGTGGAGGGTTTCACCCTATGTTTGGCAACTCAGGGCTAGAGAGAAGCTGCAGTGTTTGCATCTTCTAAGGTTTGTTTTCACAAGCCAGGGTAGTTACTCTGGAGTGATTACCCTGCTCCATATCCTTTCCCACAAGCATGGAGAACCTCTCCTAAACAGTAGCTTCTCCTCTCCCCTAATCTTTCTTGGGGACTTGTAGCGAACTGCCACTAGGAGGAGGTGGACTAAAAGCAGCCCGTGAGGCAGAGGTGTTGCTTTTTCTTCACACAAAGGAGGAAGTGCTGAGGGTTATTGGGAGGGAAGAGGGGTAAATGTGCAGAGTAATTACTTCTCTCTAGTATAGATGAGCGAACCTCCCTCCCCTCTTCTTTGGAGAGGTAAGTACTGTTATCCTCATTGTAACCCCTGTGCTCTGGGGAACACAGGAGGTTAAAGTGAGTTAGGAGGTATTTGGGTGTTTTCAGACATTACAATAGCCCGCATTTCCATGCTTTGACCCTTAGTCCACATTTCCATATCATAATGCCAGAAACCACCGCCAGATGTTAGCCCGGGCCATTCTCTAGGCAGTGTTAGCACTTAGCCTGGTCTGCGACTTGGGGATTTCCCCAACTCACACAGCCCAGGCTAAGTTCCAGTGTCTCCTGGGAATGGCTGCCCGACTGGGTGGAAAGCATGTTGTAACGTGCGTTTGGTTGCTTTGCACACTGGGTTGGTGGCAGGGGCTGTTGGCCGCCATGGCCACCCAGCAGTCAGAGGGCGGGCCACTTCACGTACCACGGGGGTGGGGACATGAACGCACGTTTGTGCATCTCCCCGGCTGCTGTAATGTATGTTGGGTGGCCTGGCCAAGTCCCGGCCAGAGTGATGGCTCCTGCCACGACCTGGAACAGTATGTAGCCGTGGTGGCAGCCATCACGTCTGAAAGCACCCTTTATCTCCCAAAAAAACCACTTGTGAGAACAAGCCCACATGGTGAAAACTGGAGGAGGGTATGGCTGCAGAAATGTTAGCCTGATAGTGATGTAATCTGAACTGGATGGGCTAGGCAGGGAGAGTAGGTGACATCTCCTGGCGGGCTGAATTATGATGGCGTCAGGAAGACGGGCATGTCATTTAGGCACCTGAGGAGGTGGGAAAGGTGGTGACCTGCAGGATCTGGGTGCAAGGGTATAGTGGAGCTGGGATAGGCTTGGTATAGTTACCGTATAACCAAACCTGACCCTTAAGTTGTAAGAACAAGGTTGCAGTCCTCTTGTACGCAAACTAAAGAAAGCGCTGTCTGTATCTACCTATGCAGGATGTGCTAAGTGTTCGCACCTAATTATTGTAGGCATGGGGAAGAGGACATAATGCATGTTCCTATCTTGCTTCAGGATGCCACTACTTTTTGAAGAGGTGAATTTTAGCCTCTGGTTCCTTGGTTTATTTTGCAGACAACCTTCCATTTACTTTCTCTTGCAGAATATATTTTCTGTTGTGATCAGATCATCTCCTTGATCCTGATTCTGTCTTTATAGGAGTCCATTATAAACCTCATTGTAAGTTAGTGTCTTCTGTTAAGACCAGGAAAGCAATTAGTGTATCTTAGTCACAGTGGACTGAAAGGTATACGCTGTGTATCTGTCATGACTATCTCTAGTCCAGACATTGCTTTCACTACAACAATAATAATGCAACTTGGTTAAATACAACAGAACCGAAGAGAAGAAAATAATATTTGCGTATCCCAATTGGCTGCTATTTAATTTCCTTCATCAGTTCTGCATCTTGCTGTTGATTCTCGCTTCCTGGGTGCTGAACTTTAAATTCATTACGTCCAAATTTCCCTTTGCTTCTGTAGACTCCATTGATCACTTTGCTGTTTAATTCTGTACTTGTGTGTGATTCCTTTGCTTCCTGCTTCCTAGTATGAGGACCCCAACCCTTTTATATAGTGTTGCAAGTGTGAAAACGGCTTTGTGCTCATTTTGTTAATCCTTACAACATCCCTCCCCTTTTACAGATGGGATACTGGCTGAGAAGTAGTGACTTGCCTAAGGCGATCCAGTGAGCCCATGTCTAAACTGGGATTTGAACTTGGGTCTCTCAGTTCCAAGTCCTGGGCTCGGACTGTGAGATCTTATCACTTACCAATGGGGTCATAACTGAGTTCGCACTAAAGTATTCTGTTAGAAAGGAAATGGGAAACAGCCAGACAACATTCCCAGAGTGGATGAGAACCTCTGGGGGCCTGAGAGTGGCCTACAGCACACAGGAAACATTACTGCTTGAAGATTAATGGACTTTAGTGACAGGCTGCTTAATCCTCCATTTTCATACTGCTAGTACAGCCTTCAGTCCACTCTTGGGCCTTACATAGGCAAGGTCTTTCCACCCTCTGCACAAGCACTGAGATTTTTATACTGGCCGTGGCCACAAGCAATTTATACTTGTGGGCTTCAGTGGAGCTTCTTTGGAGTAAGTGGTTTGTAGATTGTCGCCTGTGCTTGTAAACACATCTAAAAGAGGTAAAGGGTTTGGGGAAATAGCTGCTTTCTTCTCCCTTCCTCTGCTCTCGCCCCACATACAAAGCCAAACAACTTCCTTTTTTTCTGAAGTAGTGAAATAACAAGGGAGGGAAAGCCAAGCTGTGTGGTTGCTGCAGAGCCAAATGAGGACTGCTTGAAGAGGAAACTTGCTTTACCTAACCAGAACACTTCCTGTGTTGTCTGTCAGAACTTCTGAAGATCTAGATGCTACGTCCGTACCATGGCGCGTATGTGGCATTTCTTTGTGTGGAGCAAGCACTTGATAAAAGAGTGCTTTGCTCTTTACTTCTAACCTGTGATTATTTTTGTTCATGTATTTCAATGTGTTTTGCTGCCTGAAAAATTAGATAGCAACCTTAAAAACTTGGAGACACTTTTTTGCAGTAAGATTCTTCCAGATTTTGCAATATTAAAATAGATGTAGTAATGTACATTCCTTGTTCACCTCTCTTGTAAAGCAAGACCAATAGGACTTGCATTGAATCTGAAAGGCAATGGATTGAGAACTGATAAATAGAACTGTTTTTTTTCATACTGTGCACAGTTAGCCAGTGGAACTCGTTGCCACGAGATGGCATTGATGCTATGCAACAGGAAGATTTTTAAAAATGGTTTATTTACATGGATTATAAAAAAAAACCCAAGAAATGTAGTAAATATTAAAACGTCCCAAAAGTTTCAGAAGAGAGAGGAGAAACCCTTGTGTTGCAGAACTTAAACCAGCCTTTGACTATTGGGGTTAGGAGAAAATTCTTCTGGGGGGACAGTTCTTTAAAACTCTTCACCTGGGGGGACAGTTCTTTAAAACTCTTCACCCATTTGAAAAAGAAATTTATTTCTGTGACCCCCAGACAGCAACTAAGGCCGTTTTTAAATGGGACATGCCCATGCAGGTCCACCCAAGCGCCTGTCTGAAAGTGGTGTAGGTGGGCACACGCTGCCATTACCCACTCATGCCTACGCACAGAGCATCGGGGGGGAAATACAGGATGCTCTGTGCAGGGACCGGAGGGAGCGGTGTGTGGGTAGGGGCGCACACTCATCCCAGCCCATTTAAATCCCCCTCCCCACTCACCGGACACGCTTCGGCATTCCACGTGGTACACACAGACCTGCCCCCCCCCCCCAGTTGTACCTGTCTGAAAATGGCCTAAGGCATCCAGAGTTTTATATGTCAGGATTGTGATCCCATCTTCAGATGGCATTATCCCACTTGGGCTCACGACTCTCAGTTTGCAAAGCTCTGGAGTTAGACCTACTTTTTCTCTGCATGGTTTCATGCACTTTCTTTTAAAACATCTGCTACTGATCATGGTCCGTGACAGGTTATTGGATTAAATTAAAACTGATCTGATCTAGTAATGCAGTTCTGGTGAGATGAAACTTCAATTTATGGTGTCCTTATAACTTGGAAATGATCCTAAGAATTAAATGTGATTCTAATACAGTGACACAGAAATTCAGAGTAAGCTGTTCTCCAAACACTGGCTGCTCAGACACGTTATTGGACTGACGTCTGCTCATCAGCTTCAAGAGATGGAGACAAAGTAGTTCAGATGATCTCTTTTGTTGGACCAACTTCTTTTGGTGAAAATATGTAAGGTTTTGGGCCACACATGGCCCTTCCTCAAGCATGTTACAAGTCAGAACTACATAGACTGAGCAAATTCAGGACGGGTATATATGAGGAGGCAGTAACTTGGGAGGGAGTAGATAGGAAAAAATAACTTGGCAGGGAGCTGTGGGTCGGGGTGTGTGTGTGGAACCCACAATGTCAGACCTTTTAAAAATAAAACTGTAAAAACCATTGGCATAAGAGACCAAGAATCAATGGATAATAGTAAATGCAGATAGCGGATTAAGATAAAGCAAATGTTTGGGTTGGAGGGGAGTAGAAAACCCCTTTCCAGATGGACTTGCATATCAAAGGAATTGAATTTGCAGCAGCAACAACACAAAAGCTGAGTATACAGCTGATAGGAGCTGTCAGTAACTTACAGATTCTTATAATGGCTTGAAAAGCCTAGGTCTGTGTTGAGACCATTATTGTTAGTATGCAATAAAATTGAGTTCCCTATCCTGTCCTTGAAGGTGTTGCGCAGGCTCCCCTTGAGGACAAACACTGAGAGATCAGAGATGGAGTGGCCACTCTGGAAAAATGGCTGTCCTGTGTGCCCCCTTGCATAATTTCAACAGCAGAAGTTAGTCCAATAAAAGGAATCATCTGAATAACTTGGGCTGTTTTTAAACAGACTGCCGGTGGGAGGGCGGTCTGTGTGCGGTGGGTGGAGTGCTGATACGGGGGCCATGTGTGGGGGGAGGTAGCAGCCGGGCGCACCTATCTCCACGCATGGAACAACCCACCTGGTTGTTCTGTGGATAGATGCTCCCACTCCTGAAAACCTACCACTTCCATCAGGCTTTCCCTGATCATGAGTCAAAAGGCTTGTCATGAGTGAAATTGCATCCTCATCCCTTTCTCGCTCAGAATCTCTTCCTTGTAACTAAGTGAAGCACATAATCAACTTCATGAATGTATCCTTGTCTATCCTGCTGTTCTCCCTTGTCTCCCCCCACCCCCTTCTTTGTCTCTCCTAGATTGTAAGCCCTTTGGGCTAGGAACTTGTCTATAACTACTGATTGTACAGTGCCAGGTATCACTGGCACTATATTTATTTATTTTATTTTATTTAGAACCTTTTTATACCCCGCCCCTCCTGTGACAGGCAGCTTGGGGTGGCTTACAATTACTAAAAACAATTAAAACAACATTAAAAGGAGGGAAAAAATCACATCCCCCCCTCATCCTCCCTCCCCCCCCCAATTACCTATTTCCCCCCANCCGAAAGGAGGGAAGATCCAGGGCCAGCCGGGGCCTCCACCGGAAGGGAGTTCCGCAGCTGTGGCGTGGCCACCGAGAACGCCCTCCCCTGCGTGGCCCCCCGAAAACCCCGTGGGACCCGAGCAGGGCATCCCTGGATGGCCGCAGGGGTTGATCCAGGACCCAGGGAGTGAGGCGATAAATAAATAATGTCCACTGGGTGGACATGAGTGGCAGCGTCTCGTTTAAAACGGCCTTGATCTCTGACTCTTACATTTGGGACCAACATGGCAACCACTCTCCCTCTACATTGGCTTCAGTAAGCTTTGGATTAGACCCCTCCGAGTCAAAATACTTGAATAGAACGTAGTGAACCAACAGCAGAGACCTTTCATGCACTAAAACATGCACAATTATAGAGTTTTTTTTGCTTCAGCCTTGCATGCCGAACTGCCTTTACCATAAAGTGAATCCCATGCCAGGCGCAGCCTGATCCCTTTTGTGTGTAGCTACAGGGGCTGAATGCTTTCATTGCCTTAGAATCCCAGCTGGGACAAGAAACGTTTGCACTGCCTGTTCATGTATTAATGACACAAACTCCTTTCAGGACAGTCATTCAGTATCTCTCTGACTCTGTCTCAGTACAGCTCTTAAGAGCACCTAGAATTTTGGTTTGTCATGCATCTGATCACGTCTCCCTTTTTAAGTCGTCTACTTCAAACTTGCCTTGGCATGAGAGAGAGAAACCCTGGTGTTTTGGATAGTTAAAACCAACCTTTAACTATCAGGGTTGAGAGAGAACTTTCCTGGGGGGAAGGTTCATTACAAATTGCTACCAAACCTTTTGCCTGTGTGAGCCCGTTTTTGGATGTTGGACTCCAGCTGTGGGGTATTGCTGTATTTTATAGTAAGGTCATAAGTTATGTATGGAAAAGACCTGTTAAAATATTAGGTTTCTTTGCTGAGCAGAATCTTTCCTGCATGAGGACAAATTTTTCTGCCCTGAGTGCAGATAAGCTGCTAATGTGTGAACTTTAAAATCTTCTCTGGAAAGGATTATTTTCTGAAATTTATTTCCATCCTCTGAAAATCCCCCCCACGCATTTATTTGATTTGCCTGTTCTGGTTTACTCTGAATGTGTTAAAATTTTGAAAATGCCCCTGTTCTGTTGAGCCATCTTTGTCAAACCTTTAAATGTTCTAGCTTTTAAGTTAATTACAAGGTATCCTACGACTGCATACCCTTGACCTGGCTTTTAATGCTAGCCTAATGGTATGGTTCACTGCTCTTGGGTATGATTGTGGTTAAAACAGTGCCAGTTTGCAAAGAAAGGGAGGGAATGATAATAGTTAGAGTGTCTTTAATAGTTGTCATGGCTTCACTCATTTAGAACATCCCTCTTTAGAAAAAAGTAATTTTTTGTTTTACTTCAGTAGGTGCTAACTTGATTTCTCTCTATCCCTGATTTACAAAATGCCTCAATTTGACTAAATCCTCCAGGAGATTTGTTAATTATCTGAGACGCTTTGTTGAAATTGGTCTGGCGTGGAGTAAAACTGCTCTCCAAAAAAGATTAGAGAGAGATCCATCAATGCCTGTAAGTCAAGAGAGTTAGGAGAGGGGTTGCCAAGGGTCATGACCCCAACTGGTGGTCCTATAAGCCTGTAATTCTAATGTATGCTTGCTGTGCTCTGTATGTCTCTGCTGTTCTCTGGGGTAATGGGATTATAGTTAAGTCTCAAAATGGGGTCACTCAGGCAAAATGTTTGGGAACCACTGGGCTGGGGAATGCATCCTCTGACTGCTGGGAGTGAAAGATGGAACAGATAATTCCATTTGTGCCCTATTTTTGTATGTTTTCTCTGAAACAGTATTGGCCGCTCTTGGAGATGGGACACTAGATTAAATGGTCTGTCGGTCTAGCCCAATATGGCAATTCTTACGCCTATAGCTTCCTACCACCAGAAAACACAGGTGACAAGACTAGCTGTAGGTTGTGTCCTCCCTCCTCTCCCCCCCCCCCCCTGGCACCTCCTTCACCATGTCTTTTCTGTTGTCTTGATTCAGATCAAAGAGAGTGCAGCACTGACCCGAGATGTACTCGAGCAGCATTTTAGTGATTTAAAAGGGACTCTGCAGAAGCTGCTGGATGAGCGATTGGTGTCACTGCTACAGGAAGTGGATGCCATAGAACAAGAGAGCATCAAACCTCTGGATGAGTGCCAGAAGCTAATAGAGCATGGAGTTAACACTGCTGATGAACTGCTCCGGGAAGGTAGAATGCTTCTTCAAACAGACTTTCCTATATGTCTCTGTCTTAGCAGTTAATGTGTTGATCGTGAGAAGGTCCCTCACCAGAGACTCTTGAGCAAACTAAGTAGTCACAGGTTAAGAGGAAGAGTACGGTCATGGACTGGTAGCTGGTTAAAAGAAGGAAATGGGTAGGAATAAATGGTAATTTTCAAGTTGGAGAGAGGAAGACAGTGGGATGCCTTGGGGGTTGGTACTGGGACCAGTACTGTTCAACATATTAATGATCTGGAAAAAGGGGTAAAGAGCGAGGTGACTAAATTCACAGATGATGCCAAATTATTCAAGATAGTTAACCTGCTCTGCCAGTCGGGTCACATGGTGCCTAGGAAGTTGTATAAAAAAATGTATACTACTTTTTTTTAGCAAACCTGTACCACTTCATATTCATGTATTCCTCAATGATGATGGGGTCAGTTGTGCTCCACTTTCTCATCCCCCCGGTTGTAGTTTAACATGTTTTTTGGTGATTACTGGAACGTAATTGGGGTACAATTGACCCCCTTGTAATGAATGGGAAATTGAAAGCACTATGTGCCTAGGGTTGCGGGGTCATAGTTACCCAAACACAACGTAGTAGTTAGTCTATTTTCATAATATGCTATTTTCTGTGTGTACAGAAAAAATTCACCACAAGGACGTTGAAGGGTCAAGTGGGAAAACGCCAGTTACCAACTTTCAAGTTTGCATTATCTTTAAATTCTTACACAGCAGTTAACCTTTTCATGGTGTGCTTCTTCAGTGATGGTTTTTTTACTTGCAAGGTTGTGTTGAAAAAAATTATTGTATTAGACTGGGGGTAATTTCAGAAGTGACGCATTCCAATTCACCACAGTGAATCCCACCCCGGTGTGAATGGATTCACCACAGGCTGTGGTGACACGTGCGGCCCCAACAGAAGTGACAGGATTGTGACCACCACCCGGGGGCAATCAAAGAGAACACGGGCCGGGGGAACACAACAGACATGCAGTGGAGGCGTGGACCACGGTTCGAGCCCCAGAATGCACCGTGGCTGGGGTCCATTCCTTCCACCGCGGCTGCGGGTTTCCGTTCAGAAGTTACGTTTCATTCACCCCTGCCGTGGTGACCATTCACCACACTTCTGGACCTCCTCCTGCCCCGACCTCACAAAGCGTGATTAGCTTCACCCCGGACCACGTTTGACTGTGGTGAACATCTGGATGTGAGCAAACAGACATGCACGGCGCTTTCATCACCCCCCGTGTTTGATTGAGGTTGACTGCGGTGGATATTCACCATGTCATTTCTGAAATCACCCTGGGTCATTTCAACTCCTCCATTAGTTATAATGGCAGTCAGCTATTGAAATTTATTTATTTATTATTTATTTATTTAAAATTTATATCCCTCTCCTCCTGCCCACAGGGCAGCCCAAGGCAGTGAACAACAATCAATAAAACAATTAAAAATAAATAAATTAAAATACAATATGCGGGGACCCCCCCCCCTCGCCAAAAGCCTGACGGAACAGCCAGGTCTTACATAT
>QEPC01005108.1:1895272-1914622 GCA_003113815.1 Sphenodon punctatus
GCACCCTGCGGGACTCCACACGTGAGGTCCCGGGGGGAAGACGTACACTCCCCCAAGACCACTTGGTGAGTTCTCCCGGCCAGGAACGAACAAAACCAGTCCAAGACCGTTCCGCCAATCCCGGCATGGTCCCGCAGACGAGTCACCAACACCTCATGATCGACTGTGTCAAACGCAGCCGAAAGGTCTAGCAGGACCAGTAAGGTCTGACGACCCTGGTCCAATGCCAAACGGAGATCGTCAACCAAGGCCGTCTCCGTACCGTACCCAGGCCGAAACCCAGACTGGGAGGGATCCAGGAAACTAGTGCGGTCCAGATGTTCCTGGAGCTGTCGTTTCACAGCCCGTTCAATAACCTTCCCTAAAAAGGTCCATCCTCCACCGCTGGCGTAGGCCTGAACATTGCAGCCTAAGGGCACGACTCTAGGAAAGCTAGAGTGCTCTGTGTTTATGGGGTTTTTCACACACTCTGCTTTCAGGATGCTTTTCTTTTAAATACATGTGGACTACAGTAGTGAGTTTTTGTTTGTTCACACTTCCTATCCTGCCCTTCCCTTAAGGTTCAGGGCGGGTTACAAAACACAAAATATATTCACAACTACTCAAATAAAACTAAATAAAATCCCTGTAGCCCCCTAATATATTAAAATACAACAAGGAAAACGGAGTAAAATAAAGTAACACCCACCCCCGCCACAACTCCCCAGGCCTACCCTTGTCTGCCAAATGCCTGGCCGAACAAGAAGACCTTGCGTCGCCTCCAGAGGGTGAACAGGAATCTCCAAAGGAAGGGAGTTCCATAATTGTGGGTCAGCAACCAAGAACATCCTCTGTGTGCCCTTGCTGTGGAAACTTGGTGGGCAGATGGTACTTGCAAGAGGACTCTTCCAGCTGACCCCAGAGGCTGTGGTGAGACATGAGGGAAGAGGTGGCCTTTCAGATATTTGGGGCCCAGGCCATTTAGGCGTTTATAAGTCAAGACCAGCACTTCAAATAATGCCTGAAAGCTACTGGTAGCCGGTGCAGACTCTGGAGAACTGGTGTAATGTGCTCCCAGTGACCCACCCCCGACAGAAGGTGAACTGCTGCCTTCTGTACCAGCTGCAGTTTCTGATCAAGAGCTGCCCCACGTAGAGTGCGCTGCAGTAATCTATCCTTGAGGTTATGAAGGCATGGATGAACATGGTCAGATCTGAATCTAATAAAAAAATGTCTCGGCCTTCTCACCAGATGGACTTGGTGAAAAGCACTCCTGGTCACTGCCACAGACTGATGATCCAGGTGCACAAATGGATCCGAGAGCACTCCAAGGCTGTGAACCTGAGTGTCTAAAAGGGGCTGGACTCCATCAATGGCAGGTGTCCTTATATCCCCCAGGTCACAAGACCAGCCAACCATCATCACCTCAGTCTTGTCTGGATTCAGCTTCAATTGGCTCACTAGCATCCAGTTCCCAATGGCAGCCAAGCAATGTAAGCACGAAAACTACAGGACCTGGGTTTGATGAAAAAGAGAGATGGGGTTATCAGCATACTGATGAGCCTTTACTCCAAATCTCTGTATGTCCTTGCTCAGGGGCCTCAGATACACATTGAACAGGAGGGGAGACAGGATAGAACCCTGTGAGACCCTACAAGGGAGTTTCTGAGGGAACAGTAAGCCACTGCCCATCACCACTCTCTGGGACGTCCCTGACAAGAATGAACAGAACCACTTGATCGGTCCTGCAAACCCCTGACCGGTCATGCAGCCATATCAACAGCACCTCATGATCAACTCAAAGGCCACTGAAAGATCTAATAAGATCAGCAGGGTACAATTACCCCAGCCAATTTCCAAGTGTAGATTGTCAACCAAGGCCACAAGCGTATGGTCTCGGTACCATGCCCGTGGCAAAATCCTGACTAATGGGTCCAGGAATCTAATGGCATCCAGATGTAGCTGAAGCTGCAAAGCAACCAGCCATTCAAAAATCTTCTCTAAAAAGGGAAGATTATAGATGGTGGTGATAGCTGTCAGGGAAGTCAGTGTCAAGGGATGGATTTTTGAGCAGGGGCTAGACGAGTGTAGTTTTGAGGCTGTCCGGCACCATGTGCCCTTGTCAAAGGGAGGCATTGACAACACAGACCAGTGTGTGTCAGCTACCTTTAACCAGCCAGGATAGGTATGAATCTAATTCACAAGTGGTTGCCTGCATCATGCCAAGCAGCACATGCTCTGCCTCAGAGGGTGATACGAACTGAAGCTGATCCAAGTATACTGGACAAGGCTGAGCCTTGCCATCCCCGAACTCTTGGCTCTGCACCCAAACTCGTAGTTCCCAAGTCGTGCCAAATACGAGCGAGTTTTCTACAAAGTAGATGGCAAACGCATTGCATTGGGCAGTTAATGACTTTAATTCCAGGTGGAGACAACCAGGATTCAGCAGGCATTTCCCTATCCAGGAGAGCTCTGCTCAATGGCACTTAGCAGAAGCCATGGCAGCAGAGAAGAAAGCTTTCTTTGCCACTGCCACAATCACGGCAGTCCTTCAAAAACAATCTATGCTCACAGTTGGTCAGCTCTGGTGAGAATTGAGTGCCACTTATGCTCTCACCGCCTCCTCTTCTGCTTTAGCAACTTCTGGTCCTCTGTTTACCGGGAAGACCTGTGCTGCTGCAGCAGAGGAAACTGACACCTGGGTGTCACCGTGTTGATGGCCCAGGTCAGCACGCTGTACCACAAATCAACCAGGTCAGTGACAGCAAAGCTGTCTAGGTCAATGGGTAACACGCACGCGCGCAAAGGCCAGGCGTTAGTGCTGGTTAGGTAAAAGTCCCCCCACTGCAGAGGGATTAGACAAGGCCTTTGAACTAGTTGACGTTCTTTTTCTTGGATAATGAGCTCCTCAAATTCAGTGGGGTTGGAAGATATAATATAGCTATACCTATATCTGTATCTATATCTGCTATGGAATAAACGCATGCTACAGAAGCCTTTGGATTTTAATACCAAATACTGGCCTTTTCTTTGCTCCTTATTTGATCAGCAAGGAAGACAGTGCTTCCCTCCAAGGGCTTTGAGGTTGGGACTGGAAACAATGAGAGCAGCCTAATGGACCATGTAGTGCAAAACATGCCCTCCTATTTTAGAATAAGCTACCCCCTGGAATATCACTTCAGCAGCTGTCTCTTTGCTTTGAAGGCTCTGCTCTATAGAATGTTTCAGCCACAACTGAGCTTACAATTTCCTTTCATTGTTCTCTTCTGTGTCATTTTTAACTTTGTGCTAGGGAGCTATCTGTGTGAATTGCAGTGTATCCTGCAGCCTGGAAGTCTGGCTATAGACTGGAATTTGGAAAGCGGTGTTGTCTGGACAGTCCTGTAGAATAAGGCACTATATCCACAGATGACATGATAGTAATTGAATACAACTTACAATCCAGACTTCCTTGCACACTTCTGCAAGACTGCTATAACTCACTCTGTCACTCACGCTTTGCAGATGTGAGTAAGAGCAGTGGCACAGCAAGGCGGTGGTGGACCTGGGCTCAAGTCTCAATAATGGAGCAGTGGAAGGGGGCAGGGTCTCCAGAGTGGGGGGCAGGGCTTACCCATGAAGGCAGTGCTGCCTTAACTCCCAGCATCCCCCTTCCCCTGGAGCGGCAGCAATCCTGCCAGGAAGGAAGTTTTAAGAGTGGATGGGACCAGCCCTCCACCCCTGCCCACTCTGAAAACTTCCTTTTTGATAGGGTCTTTTGCAAGCAGCCTGAACGCAGCTAGGATATTTTCAGACTGGGCAGGGGCGGTGTACTGGCCCTGCTCCTTCCCCCTCTTCTCAGGCCATTTGCAAAGGCCTTCCTCAGAGTCCGAGGCCCGGGCTCAACTGAGCCCCCGTGCTCCACAGTAGCTATGCCCAAGGGGTCACAGTGAGGTGAGTTACCTTGCTTTCAGCCTGTAACCAAATTTACAGGGTTGTGTGTGTCCTGGCTGTTAATCTAGCTGCTAATCTACTGAGCCACCGTTACCTCCCAGTGATAGCAATACAAAGTCTGGATGTATTGTTCCTTAGTCCTGAACTGATAAACTTCTGAGATAAACTACTTGCCTTTCCCCTTCTCATCCAGCACAAGCTCCTTCCCTTCACCTTCAAGGCTCTTCAAGGGTTTGTCCTTCCCTATCTTTCTGCCCTCATTTCCTGCTATGTTCCTATCCATGAGCTTCTTTGTCCTCTGCCGCCACCATTACCTACTGCAGGCTCCTGCTCTCTAAACCATCTTCACCCTTCTCCCATGCTGTCCACTATGCCTGCAATTCCCTTCGTGAACACGTTCCCCTCTACCTAAAATCCCTTCTCTTCTGTCAGGCTTTTCCTAGCTCTTTACCCCCACCAACTGACCTTTTATTCAGGGTCCCCTAAGCTAAGCATGTGAACCTGTAACTCCTCTGCTTCATGAATGGATCCTGCCCCATTCATCCATCTCCCTCTCTTCCCCTTCCCCCTTGTCTCTCCTCCCTTGCCTATCCTATATCGTAAGCTTCCCGGCGCAGGGACCTGTTTCTAATTAATGAGTGTTGAGTGCCTGGTACATGGCTGGCACTATATGAATTTTATAATAAGGATGAGAAGAGAGTAAGTCACCAAGCCTGCATCTTTGGTGTCTCAGTCAAGGCTGCCAATCATGGTATAAGTTCTCACTTTCCGATGTGAATGACTACCTGCTTGAAACAAGTCCATGTAATTCTTGTGCATCTCACGAGAGAGGTGTATTGATTTAAGTAGTATCTCTTTACTTTTCCTATAAAGGAGGTTGGTTTCACTGAAGTAGAGAAGATCAGAGCCAATGCATGTCTAAACACTTTTTATTTCTTCCTCCTTGCATTACACAGGGTATTGCTCAGTAATGGGCAAACAGTATGAAATAATTTCAGTGATCAGGGTCTGACATAGTGTCTTGTTGTGCCAGTTTCAGCTTTTGGAAGCTCTGATTAGTAAAGATGATGTCAGGGCATGAAATTTGCAGGCATCTGGGAGTCATTGGCGCCCAGAAAACTGAGGCTGGTGACTGGTTCAGGGGTGTAGTGGGGCAAGAACAGTTTAATATTGGGATAAAGTCTGGCGACTGAGTTTTTTTTGGCTCCTGGAGTTTGATCTGGAATTTCATGCCCTGATGATGTGGTCTTCTGCTCTGAGACTGTGCTGCCAAATAGTTGGAGAAGAGGGTGTGAGAAGTCACGATTCCTGGCACTTGACCTTAGCTTTGCTATTGGGTGGTGGTAGATGTAATGATCAACAAGGGGGAAATCAATCCGGTGTTGAAAATGATGTCATCTTTGGAGCACAACCATTTGAAGCCATGTTTACGCCGCTGCACGTTTGTTGGTCCCTGAAGAGGAGGAGGAGCCAGGGAGGACAGATAGGTAGCAGGAGGACATGTGGCTCTGCCTTTGCAGAATTTAGAGTCTCCTTCTCTGCACAGTGAGGGCTGCTGATTGCATTGAGAGCAGGGGGACCTGCATTCCCCCTCTGTATCTTGAGCACGGGAAACAGCACTGCTTCTCAGGTCCCTGATACCCCAAAGCAAAGGTTGCTCTGCCGGTGATGCAGCATCTCCCGTCTGCTTTGCAGGGAGGCTGCTGGTCATCAACTTTGGCTGCCCCTTGCCTCCCCACCCCACCCTCCCTCTTGTAAATGGGTGGATTTTTCTGCCTTCCCTGCTTGGAGCCCCAAGAAACTGCTGAGGTAAGAGATGGGCAGCTTCCCCAGCCACCTCAAGTGTCCAGAAGTAAGTCGTCCCCAGCTGACCCCACAGCACTGCTTCTCGACTCACGTAACCGTGGCTATGTCTGGGTGGAAAATGATCAGCAAACCTGTAATTCTCCCACCCCTGGAGGCTTCCTTCACCCCATCACTGAGGCCTGGGGTCAACAGCAGGGGCAGGGATCTGACCCCTGGCAGGGTAAAGGGTCCTCCCCTCTGCTATAGCAGGATTTTAAGTCTTAATTATGAAATGCATGTCTACCCTGAAAAACAAGTAGCTAACATTAAACATCTTGGGTAACACACTTTATCTGACCACTTTCATCACAAGTTTAAGTGTCTGAAGAGTGCTGTGATGAGTGATCATCCGAGGCCACTGTCGGTTATTATCCGAGAAGCCTGCACCACTCTCCTGTTCCAGCTGAGTGTCCTGAAGGAGCAATGAACATGGCATGTTTCCTAATTAGTTGTTCTCACCAGCCCATTACCTTTTAATATGGGGTGTATGTTTCATGTGCACTTTGCTCAATGACCATGTTTGTGCTGTTTGGTTTCAGGTGAAAGCGCCGTCCAGGGTGGTGTGGAGGAGCAGAATGAAAAGCTCTCCAACTTTACCAAAAAGGCTTTGCACATTCAGCTGGATAGGTAAGAGCCATTGACTGGGGCTGGAGGGTTGATACCGCCGAATGTGTAGCAATTGCCATGCCTCTCCCAATTTCCACAGAGAGGTCTATTCATAAGGGGGTGAAATTGCAGAAGTCGTCTTATATCAAAGGTATGGTTTTGGCCTTTGTTCTGCTTACATTTAACTTTAGTACATAAAAAATGCCGTACTGGGCCCATCCACCCTAGCATTCAATTACAGACATTGGCCACTGTCCGTTGCTTTAGTCAGGTCATTATGGAGTGATCTATTCTCTGCTGTTTGCTCTCAACCTCTGATGGTCAGAGGTTACATCCCCTGAGCAACTTGACTAATAGCCGTTTATGGACCTGTCCTCTAAGAACTCCTCCGTTACTTTTAAAAAGCGATTTAAGCTTAAATCCTATTGGCCTTAACAACATCCTCTGGCAACAGGTTTCACAAGTTAATTGGACCTTGAGTGAAAAAGTAGTTCCTTTTTGTTTGTTTTAAATCTGCCACAAGTTAAATTTCATAGAGTTTCCGCTAGTTCTGGTATTGTTAGAGAGGATAACAATACTATCAATTTGGACCCTGTGAGGTCAGAAAGCTTGCATACCTCCCCCACCAACTGTACTTTAGTCCAATAAAAGATATTGCTTTACTACTTTGTCTCTATGGCCTATATTTGGGACCAACACGGCAAGCCCTACTTTATCTGTGCTTGTATTATATCCCCTCTCCAAGCTTATACTATTGGGCCTTTCCTTGTATGGAAGCCATTCAGTACCGTTGATCACTTTTATTTCTCTGCACCTTTTCCATTTCTTTTAAATATTTTTGAGATGGGAGCAACTGGAACGGCACACATTACTTTCTAGTCTAGCTGCACCATAGATTTGTATTCTATTAAAAAAAACCAACCCCTTTCAGTTTGAGAAAAGTTAAGGCCCTTAAAAAATTCAATTGTACTCCAAAAAGCCTGGAAATTGTAAGTTAAGGCACCCACCACCTTAACTTCCATGCCATGGAAGCAGTAAAGACGTTGTACAGTCTCACATTGTGTTTGCTTACAACATAGGCTCCGTGCACCCACACTTTGACTTCATCTTTCAGTCCCTATCCTCTTCCTCTGCAGCTTGGGGGTAACACTGAAGCTGGGGACAGGAGGGCGAGAGCCAGCCCCTCACCCCCTCCTTTCCCTTTAATTTGGGTTGGGGAGAATGGGACAGCTCACAACCCTCCTTACGCACTAGTCCCTACTGCCCTCCCAGAGCACACTAAAGCTGGGCACAGTGGTATACAAATGTTTAATAAAAAGTGTAAGTTGGGTACATATTGAAATAAATTAATAAAATGGAATGGCTGTTGGAAGGAATGGAGGCAACAGCAATACCAATTTCTAAATAAATCTTGTCTGGAATGGTTGGAATGACAGGGGAAAAAAGCAAAGAGTGTGCAGAAGCAAGTGGCTGGAATGACAGGAGGAATTAGAAATAGTTACAATAACAAGGTTCTGAGTGAAATAACTGATTGAGAAGCCTGATGGGACACCAGGAGGAGCACTCCTATCATTTCACTCACTTACCATAGCTGACACCCTGTCCTTGGACTCCCAATAGCCTCCCTCCCTGTTGTTCCATTTCCTCTCCTGTTTTTGTTTTGTCATTCCACACACACACACCCTTGCTCCTGTTCCATTTGAGACATACAGATAAACATTGTATTTCCCAGGACTCTTGAATTCTCTGTGAGGAGAGTGGGGGCTAGAGGGTTACAGGGGCAGCTTGGATCTAGGACTCCTGGGTTGTCTGTTACAAGATAGAGAGTAGACCAGGCTTGGGACCAGGAATGTTGGGTTGTCTATGAAGGGAGTGCAGCCTGTTGGGTTAGAGTAGAGTGGAGGGGCTGGAAGTCAGGAGACCTGAGTTCTCTGTTGAAGGGTTGGGACCTAGCAGGTTAGAGAGGGATGGGGTGTGGGAGCCAGGACTCCTAAGTTTTCTAGGAGGGCAGTGGGGACTAGTGGGTAATAGGGAGGGTTGTGAGCCATTACTCAGCTGACCCATTCTCCCCAACCCAAACAACCACCCACAGACAAACTGATGGTTGGGGGTAGGTAGAGGGGATCCCCCAGATATGGTTTCAGAAATCAGGGAATCTCTAGTCCTCCAGAAAAAAATATTGGCAATTAATGATGGCATCACACCCTAAAATAGCACCTGGGGGAGGAACCAATGGTGGAATCTGATGCAGGGAGATTCTCAAACATGGAGCCAGAAGGAAATGAATCTCCAGCTGCTATGGAAGTGGAGATATTAAAATAAAGACCTAGGTCTAATCCCAAACAGTGTCAGATTCTCTGGGAAGAGAATGGGGGCTAGTGAGTTAAAGCAGGGGGGACTGGGAGCCAGGACTCCCGGGTTCTCTGGAAGGGGAATGGGGCTAGTGGGTTAGAGGAGGGGGGCTGGAAGCCAGGACTCCTGGGTTCTCTGAGAGGTGAGGCTAGTGAGTTAAAGCGGGGGGGGGCTGGTAGCCAGAACTCCTGGGTTCTCTGGGAAGGGAGTAGGGGCTAGTGAGTTAGACCAGAAGGGCTTGTAGCCAGAATGCTTGGGATCTCTGGGAGGGGAGTTGGGAAGAGTGGTTAGAGCAGCGGGTCTTGGAGCCAGGACTCCAGGGTTCTCTAGAAGAGGGAGCTAATGGGGTAGAGCAGAGGGGCTGGGAGCCAAGACTTCTGGATTCTCTGGGATGGGAGAGGGGGTTTGTGGGTTAGAGCAAGGGGCTGGGAGCCAGGACTCCTGGGTTCTTTGGGAGGAGTGTGGGGACTAGTGGGTTAGAGCAAGGGTGGGGGTCTGGAAGTGAGAACTCCTAGGGGATGTGCTTCTCTGGGGAATCCCTACTTTAGTGCCATGGTAAATGATATAGCCTGGGGGCGGGATGCTGCTTCATCAGGCTTGCAGCTGCTGCATCAGCAACAATGTCCACACCCAGGGTGGTGATCAGGGGGTGTTCCACCCACCAGGGTTCCCAAACTAGGAAATTTAAACTCGCAGTCGATCTTGGGTAATAAGGAGGGTTGTGAGCCTTTACTCAGCTGACCCATTCTCCCCAACCCAAATGAAAGGATAGAGGGAAAGGAGGGGGTGAGGGACCAGCTCACACCCTCCTGTCCCCAACTTCAGTGTTGCCCGCAACCTGCAGAGGAAGAGGATTGGGGCTGAAAAACCAAGGCAAAGCGTGGGTGCATGGAACCTAAGTTTTAAGCAAGCACATTATGTGAGATTGTACAACGTCTTTACTGCTTATATGGCATGGACGTTAAAGCGGAAGCCTTAACTTATAATTTCCATGCTTTTTGGAGCATGATTGAATTGGTAAGGGCCTTAACCTCTCTCTCAAACTGAAAGGTTTTTTTGTGTATAGAATTTCCTCCTTTTTTGAGAGGATTTGCAATACAGAAAATTGTTGCCATACAGAAAATTCCACCTGCTAGTGCATTAGAACATTGAGCAGCATAACAGTAAAATTTCAGGATTTCAGAGGCTCACCATGTACTGAAATGTGGCTGCCTCTGGGTTGGGAGTGGCTATGAAAAATCCTAGTCATTGCAGATCCAGCTCACATGCACAGCTTCCCTCCGCCCCAGGTCCATACACACACACGCTCACAATTTTCCATGCAGCTCCACACATACATACACACTCACATGCAGAACTCACACACATGCACAGCTCTCCTCACACACACCAAAACAAAAAAACAACCCTAAAACCTTGCGGGTCCTGATCCTGCAGCCAGATCTGCGAGATTTGTTCACCAGAGTGGAGTCTCACCGATTTAAATGGGTCTCTCCACAGACACAAGAGCTCAAACACAATAACCAGGCTCCTAGCAGTAGAATGTGGGGAAGTAGCTGCTTTGGGGGAACTTTGCAGGGAGGAGGCAATTTATCCTTCACACCTCACCCCCAGAGACAGGAATCTTGGGGGTGGGGGGATGGAGCTGGGCAGGGCTGGGAGCCTAGCCCCTCTCTTCGTGACTTGAGGAGTTCGAAAGGCTGGTTGTGAAGGGTGTGTGTGTGAACTACGAGGCTTTAACCTGTGGGCAGGGAGTGCTGGGAGCAGGTGGGTGGTTGTTTTCTGGGTTCTGGAATATTAGGGGTTTGTGCCCCTAACTCTGCTGGGGGAGGGGTTTCAGTTGCAGTGAAAACAGCAAATTTGGGGTAGGAGTGTCTCCTCTATTACATGCTGATCTTTGTTTCCCCCACAGGGGACCCCATGAGTTTCAAAATGGCCACTGCTTCCTGGTTCTTTTTTAGTCTTTTCTGGGGATCAGAAAAAATTCAAATCTTTGATTTTTGGGGTGCCCCAAGGATGCTACTCTAAACTGTGTTTCCAGCTCCTCCTGATTTTCTTACTATTTGTCACAATTTGGCACTGAATCTTAGCCTGTCAGATCCATTATCTCTGTCTGCTTCTATACATGTCTGGGTGAATTTATCTCCATTTCTCTCTAAAACTCCCCTACCATAAATTTAGTTCCTGAACTGCCATAATCCTAGTGGAGTCCACCACTAGTGCTGATCATTTCTATAGTGCTATTAAGCGTACACAGTACTTTACAGTCTCAGATTTTTATTTATTTATTTATTTATTTTATTACATTTTTAGAGACAGGTCCCTGCCCAGTGGGCTTACAATCTAAGATGGACACGGGTGAGGGGAACACAGGGAAAGACATGTGCGTGCACACACACATTCCCATTTTACAGATGGGGAACTGAGGCTGAGAGGTTGTGACTTGCCCAAGGCCACCCAGTGAGTTCATGGCTAGGGCAGGATTTGAACCCTGGCTTCCCAGGTCCAAGCCCACCACTTTCTCCCATGCCCACTCCACGCACAACCTACATTTTGAAACTCTTCCAGTCCAGTTGGAAGCCATCTTCTCTGTTTCCTCTCTCACTCTGCTGTCTGCACACATTGCCCTCTGCTGGTATTCTCCTGCGCATGCCTGGCATCACCAGCTTTCCCATAGACTTCAATGATTTCAGGAACTTTTAAAAACACAAAATGGATTTTAAAAATTCAAAAACCAGAACCTCTAAGGAAACACCCCTTAATTACATAACAACAGTAAACACCAATGCAATCTTTCAACATTAAGTTCTGATGTCCCCCAAAACATCATCTTAAACTTGTAGTGTAAGCATTTTTTTCTCCAGTTCTTCCATTGCTATCACTTTTTGGTTTTTGTCCGATTTTCATAAAATTTGGACAGGTTATACCCCACACTGAAGCGACCCTATCTGCTAAATTTCAGACATGGGATAAATGGTGCCAAATGCCAATTTTATAAGCAATAGAATGTTCATGCTTTATAATGGAGAGTGCATGCTGGCCTTAACTATAGGAGCAGCTCTTGCTGCTCCCATAATACTGCCATTATATTCTCTGTTTTGAAGTTATTCCCTTTCTGAATAACTCCTAATATTCTGAGACTTGACCATGGCTAGGCTTTGCATCTGGAGTAATGTATAACGCTCCGATGGTCCCCTCTTGAAATCTAGTCTGCCTGCTTGTGATTTGAAATCAACTGCAGTGGACAGGCTTGGGTTTTATAAGAGATGACTGAGAAGCAGGCTCAGGCAGCTTCGTTAGGATAGGCTGAAGACGTGAGGTACTTTTAAGTCTGAAGTCTAAAAGTTGGAATTCCTTTGGTATTCCTATTTCAAGTCCATGAAGGATTAAGATTAAAAAATGATCAAGGGCATATGTTCTATTCTGAAAATCTTGCTGCTTAAATATCAGGGGTTTAAATCCTTCCTGCATTTTCTGTGTGTGAAAGAAATAGAGATGCATACAAGTCAGATCTTTTATTACAGCAATTTCCCCCCCCTCTTTAGCTTGCCAGAAGTGCCCTCTTTGGTCGAAGTGCCTTGTTTATCTGCCCAGCTGGATGACACACTCCTTACAACAGTGAGAAATCAAATCTTCAACCATGGAACTGTAGCATCTCGCCCCCCTGTACAGATAGAAGAACTTGTTGAGAAACCGGGTGGAATCACAGTGAGATGGTGCAAGGTGAGCAAAGTATCTTGGATGAATACTGGTCACTATGAGGCTGCGTTTTGGAAAGAGAGTGTATTCTCAAAAAATATTCAGAATGTCGCATTCTCCCAAGGCATCCAGGATAGCCATGGTCAGTACTTTGGGTTAGATCCCACCTTGCGCCAGCAGGAGGCAGCCACCAGTCTTTTGCGGAGCATGTGTAGAAGGGATCTAGCTCTGCAGTTCCCAGCCTCGTGTCGGCTTCAGACCAAGCACGTGTTCAGTGTGCCACCCAAAAGACAAAAGAGAGAGGAAAAAGTCAGGTGAGATAGTGGGTCGAACCTCTCCCCTTCATGCCCTCGATCTGTCCCAGCAAGCACAGACAGAGGGGAAGGCCGAGTGCAGGGGACTCCCTGCCGCCAGTCCTCTTGCGTTTCCCTTGGTTGGCACATGATGTTCAAGCGACAGTGCTGCACATCTAATAAGGAATCAACACCATACAGCTCCAAAAACCCAGAGTACTTCAAGACTCCCAGAGCTAGCAGGGGCAGTCCAGGACCCCTGGATCAGAGGCCAAGCCTGTCCACTCTAAATCAGCAGAGTCTCTGGGCACTTACAGCTCCAAAAAACCATCTGGGTCTCCCGCCTTCTGGGAGCAGCCCAGCCCTTTCCGAATGAAGGGGAGAGCCTGTTTGCTCCTAGGCAGCAGAGAGAACTGAGGCCATGCATCAAACTGGGACTCCGCTCTCCCAGTGTAGTGTTTCTCCAGTGGCAGCAGACATTGTTATCTTTAGCCCGAGCAGAGGAAATCTTACTTTCGCTTTCCCCTTTCCTCCCTCACCCCGCCTGCCAGGGAAAATGGCGCTCGCAAGGTGGGAAAACACAGGTAACCACCAAGCTGAGGAGGAAAGAGACTCCTCCCAGCATGGGGAGTCGCTAACCCCCTCCTTAAACCCTATTGAGGCGGAGGGGCCCCAAGTACGATTACTGCAAGCTGTTCTTCTCTCACTAAATAAAACTCAATGAGAAGCAGGACAAAACCCTGGCCAAACCACAGAAAGCCCCACAGGGTAATAAGAATAGAAATAAAAATAAGAACAAAAAGCCCTTTAAAGGAAAATCCAAGAAAGCTGTAATATTGTGTATGTTTAATCTAGCTGTAACGTACTTGGATTAGCTGGTGTTAACAGTAAGGTCCTAGTTGCATAAACTAAGGGTATTTATATGTGATTTTTATGAGACCTCATGATGCTCTTTGCTCTATGTTTTTTACATATATTACATATCGCATACCCTGTACTGGGGGGAAGATGCTTGGAAATGTACTTCACAGATGGAAGGGCTATGGCCAATATTCAAATCTTATTTTTATTTTAGTTATCTTATATTTAATAGTTCCTTTGAGGAATGTATAGAGTTTTATGTTTTATACTGTTTTGTAAATTACTATGGCTTATGGCCACGTAAATAAATCGTTACTTACTTACAAGAAAGCTGGAAAGGGCAAACCACCAGCACCAAAAAAGAGCAGGAAATTACCTGCAGAGATAATTTTTTCAGATTCAGACTCGGAAGCCAATTCAGAAGGGGATTTGGGGGAACAACGTAGGGATGTGGTTTTATCCCCAGACTCAGGATCACCTTCCCCCAACAAAGAAAAGAAAATGCAAGAGGCACCTTTCCCATATTTCCTCTGCAGAGGAGGAGGAAGAGTGTTTGCATGGGCCTCGGATAGATAACCCAGAGTCTGTCTACGAATTGGAGCAGGAACTTCAGGAGGGCCAGATCCCTGAGAATCCTTTGCTAGAATCCCAGGATGCTGATAGGGAGTCCCCGCTAAAATTTAGGGAATAAATTACTATATTCAAACCACTTTCACACCTGCTTCACATTTCATAGATCTCAGGAAGTGATACTTCCCTCTTTTGTTTTAAGCCCAAACATAGACAAGAAAGGATATGGCATACTTTTGATGTTAAGAGAGCAGTGAGGGTTTACTTAGACAGAACACAAAGTTTCAGGCAATCCTCTTTTTTTGTTTAAAGTTTAAATCCTCAGGTAGGGGTAATAGGGTCTCAAAAACTAATTTTGAAGTGGATCTCAATTTGTATTGAGGCTTATAGGGCACAGGAATTTGACCCCTCCTCAATCTATCACAACTCTCTCTTAAAGGTGCGGTTGCTTCGAGGGCCTTTAGGTCTCAGGCTACATATGATGAAATATGTAGAGCAGCCACATGGTCCTTTATCCATAATTTTGTAAGACATTACAAGCTTAATTCTTGACAATCTGCGGAGGCTGCCTTCAGGCGTAGGACCCTCCAGGCTGTACTCGGATAGCTACCCTCTCCCAACAGGAACATAAGGAAATTGGAAGCTTGTGTACATCCCCAGAGTATTGCTGATGTCTGTCCTGGAGGCCCTGGGAGAAAGGAAAATTTGGTACTTAGTTTGTGAATTTTCATTCTGTGGGGTCTCCAGGACAGCCATCGGCCCTCACTATGTAGATACTAGCATCGTTTGCATATGATTCTTTTTTTCATATGCCATTTGTTGATATTATTCTAGTATTTAGTTTAGAAATTTAAATTTGAAGGTGGTTATTGTGAGTAAAATACTGAGTAGCAAGTTTTTTACGACTGGAGCTGCAAGACTAGATCCCTTCTACGCATGCTCTGCAAAGGATTGACGACTGCCTCCTGCTGGTGCAAGGTGGGACCTAACCGAAAGTATTGACGATGGCTGTCCTGGAGGCTTCATAGAAGGAAAATTCGCACGGTAAGTACCCAATTTTCTTTTCACTCTGTGTGTTTTGAGCATGTGCATCTGCTTCAAGGGAATGATCTCTCTCTGATCTGTGGTTGAAATATTTTGGGAGGAATTGTATGTTTGTGGTTGAGCTGTAATGGGAGACACCCAGATGTACATCTTGTTGGAGTTTGAGGCACATATCATGTGAGAACCCAGCCTTTCATTCGCTCAGCATGGACTGTCTGCTTGCTGTGTGAAGATACCCACCATCCTCCACTACTTGTTTATCAGTGTGAGATCTTCCTGCAGCGGTGCTCTCCAAACCTTGAGCAGGTGGAGCTCAGAAAAACTGCTGGCTCTCTCTCTTCTTGTACCAAACTATTCTCCCATAGTAAAATCCCAAACTTTTGGAATGGGAAAGGGCAGGAGTCACTTCATCTCCTCCATCCTTGATATTTAACAGCGAAACTACAACTGAATATTTGTGTGACACTTATCCTCTGACTTAGCAGTTTACATATCGCTGGTTATGTGGCTTGTAAAAATCTCGATGTGGCAATGGTGTCTGGAGGGCAGACTGAGAGCGTGACCCCATTGTGCAAGGCACTGTGCAAATCCAGAAAAATACACACTCTGCCCAAATACTCCTAAATGGTTGAGTTCTTTGGTAGTCTTTGTTTGGGGAGACTAAAATGAAAAGAAGTTCAGATTTTATAGCAAACCCTTCTCTAAGCAAACAGAGCTTTAGATCTTCAGATTACTATAGAAAGGAAAATGGATTTTGTCTCGCCTATATCTGGATGCACGAAAGAAAGTTGACTTCTCTTGCTGTCTTAACAAAAGCCAGCTTACAGAATCGTCTCTGGACTGCAGGATAGCTGTGTTCAGACATGACGTAGGGACTGTGCTGCATTGTAGTTACACCCACTTCATACACCTTGAAGTCACAAGGAGTAGTTACTGTGCAGTAGCTGTCTTGTCGGAACACAATTGGGGGGGGGAGGCGGAAATCCAGCCATCCCACAATCCTCTGCTTAGGATCTCCTCTTTTGTGCTTTGAGGGGATTCAGCTTGGACATTGTGTTTGAATCATGGAATGGCCCACTGCTTCCTCAATACCGGCATCTCGCTAAATGGGCCTGCATTCCAGTTACCTAAGCAGCAGTGTTTTATCGAAACATTGAGAGGGAGTCATAAGCTAATATGCAGTGCTGCGTAGTAGCGCCAGTGCTATGTACCAGGACTGCTAAGCAGTGGAATAACTTGCCAAGAGAGGTTGTGGAGGCCACATCTATCGAGGTCTGTAGAAATAAGTTAGATAGGCACCCCTCAGGTACAGGTACTGTGGCTCCTTCTGCTGGACTAGATAATCCTTGGGGGTTCCTGCCACCTCTAGAATTCTAGTAGTATAGCTCTCACTGAAAATGCCCCATCTGATTGGTCACCTGAACTTAGAAGGGCTGTATCCTGTACACAAGACATTCTAGTCCCCAAAAGCTAGGAAAGGAGATCCAGCAAAGAAACCTCTAATCTATGTCTCTGTGTAGGTGGATGATGACTTTATACCAAAAGACTACAGACTTCAGTACTGCAAGAGTAACGCCAATCATTTTGAAGACGTCTATGTCGGCTCCGAGATGGAATTCATAGTCCTGCACATTGACCCCAATGTTGATTACCAATTCAGAGTCTGTGCCCGAGGGGATGGTCGGGAAGAATGGAGTCCGTGGAGTGTTCCCCAGATTGGCTGTTCCACGTTAGTGCCTCATGGTACACACATCTCTTGTTAATCTTTTGAAGCTTACAGTGTCTGTGCACAGCTCCTAGAGTTCTGGGTGTTTGGAGAAGCTTAAGGAGCTCTCTGCTGCCTGAATATTAGACAGTTCACTGGCTTATTTATGTCAAAAACACCGGGGGATTAGAAAGGGGTGGTGGTGGTGGTTACTATTATTTAGTACAGCCAATATGCCTGGCATGGAAAAATCATTAATTTAGAGAAAGGTCCCCGGCCTGAGGGGCTTGCAGTCTAGGATAGACAAGGAAGAGGAGAAGATGTACTTGTGAAGTTGAGAAGTCGCAGGTGCTTAGTTGCAGGAGAGAAGAGGTCCTTGAATGACAGGACAGTAGAAGGTGCATTGGTGAGCAGTCTCTGGGGTGAGGCGCTAGGAGAAGCCTGATGGGAAAAGTGGGTTTTTAGGAGGGCTTTGAAGTTTGGGAGGGAGGCAGAAAAGCCTATCTGTTTTAAGAGACCGAGTTTCAAGCACTGGAGAAGGGGCAGAGGCTGTCTAGGGAGAAGGCTCTGGGGCAGGTGAGGATGGTGGCAGACGAGGAGTGAAATAACCAGATAAGAACATAGTGACCAAGAAGTGCAGAAAGTTAGGGAGGAGCAAGGCTGGGAGGTACCCTTTTCTAGCTCAGTTTATCCCTGGATGATAGCTGTTAAAGTTAATGGTGCCTGGTTTTGTTTTTCTCTGAAGAATGGACACCCGGCCTTGGTGGGTACAGCCTGAGCAGCCGAAGAAACATAGCTCTTCGAAATGATTCCAACTCCTGTGGGGTGCTCTATTCCAGAGCACCCACCTACTTCTGTGGGCAGACGTTAACTTTCAGGCAAGTCCATGCTTTGTTACAGTTGCATGAGGTGCTTACACCGGTGGGATTTTCAGTTTTATTCTCTTGCTGCCTTCATGTTATACAGACTCTCTGATCTCAGAATGCCTGTGTAGACGTGTGGGAGCTCTGAAACTTTGTCTTTGCTTTCATGTCTATGTTCCCTTAAGACAAAGCCCAAGATCCCCCAGTACAATCCATTGTAGCCAAGAGCAGAAGCTGAGAAGCTTCTTTCCTCAGTGAGGCCACAGAATTAGACCTTTCATGGATTTAGTCCATCTGTGGTGCCTTTTGTCATTTGTCGATGGTTTTGGATCAGGACTCTGATCAGTTACTTCTTTCTCTAAAAGCCACCCACTTTCCCCTGAGACTGCTACAGGGGCTGTTAATGCAGCTGCTTGCTTTTATGGGAGAGTGAGATGCCCTGGTGCTGATGTAAACACTTCTACAGATGCCACCTCCCAAATAATTATAACCTTGCTTAGACTGATTGGCTGCCTCCTGAAGAAACACCCCAGGGGAGATGGTAGCTTGGGGGAGTTTTCTTTCAAAGCTAAGCTTTTAATTTGGCGCACTGGGGAGATTAGGAAGCACGGTAGGTTCTTTGTGCTGGCTTTTCTCCTGGGATGATGCTGTTTGGGGGCAAGGGGAGCCATCTCTGTGTTGGCTGTAATTACAGATGCCATGGGCTTAGCAGCTTCTCTGCTTGTGCAGACACCTAGACTTGCCGTTTTCATTTAATGGGCTTGGCAGCTGCTGCAGCAACTTCCATAGGCTACCTTTGTGCTGTGAACAGGGTGCCCATCCATGTGAGTTACTGTGCAGGGTGTTTACTCTCAATTTCTGGAAACCCTGGTGGTGTGGGTTTGGGGTAGCCATTACTGGATTGGTTCTGGAATGCTCTGGGGGAGTTTCCCCTGGAGCTTGACACCCGCTCAGTCCATCGAGGAACCATTGTAACCTTCTGGAACACCTTGTTGGCCGAGACCATTGACAGAGTGGCTCCCAGGCGTCAGCTGCCCTCCCAAGTCTCCCGCAGGTCTTCTTGGTTTACTGAGGGCCTGCGGTGCTTGAAGCAGGAGAGCAGGCAGTTGGAGTGTCGGTGGCGCCGGACTCGCAATTAGTATGATCTATCGCAGCACAAGAGCAGTTTAAAGGCCTATGCTGTGGTGGTGCAGGCAGCAAAGAAGCAGTTCCCTCCAAGGGGAGCTATGCAACCCCGGGGAAGTCCCTCATTGCACGAGCTAGAACAAATGCCCTCCCTACTGCCCTACTAGAAGGGCTTATGGAGGGGGGGTCCCCTTTGCCAGGAGACTTTGCCCGTTCGATCATTTGGCAGTCAAGACTACTGATCATTTAATTCTCAACTGCCATTTGTATGATGAGCTTAGGAACACCTATTTGGCTGCCCATATTAGGACTCTCCCGGGGAGAACTAACCAGGTGCTTCTTGACTATCTATTGGACAACTCAAACCCAGAGGTTATTACGAGTTTGTCAAAGTTTCTAATTGTGGCTGTCCATATTAGGGATAGATTTTTATCTTCTATGCCCATATCTCCCATGTCATTGGATTGCCCTTTTT